>JARHVA010000641.1:2302500-2902500 GCA_037957365.1 Torreya grandis | reverse complement strand
GTTTTGACATGATTTGGGTAGCATAACACTACCCTCTGCAGTTCAAATGACATACATACAAAATAAATTAGTAAAAATTTCAAGGCACAAGTGTGGTGTAAAATGGCTAGTATAATGCCTCTTTAGACAAAAGAGTGATGTATAGATAAAATGGTTTTGACATGGTTTAGACACAAAAAAGTTTTAGTTTCAAAAACATCAAGTAAGATAAATGACCAAAATACACTAAGTACAATCATCTAAATCCTAACAAGGGTATGGCATGTGGGGTTGAATAAACTATCAAGTTTCAAATGTCACTAGGTGAATGAATTGCACAATGACTTTCATGCTAAAAAATATAAAATAAAAGCATGGATTTTGGGTCCATATCACTCATCTTGTTGCAAAAAGGTCTAGTCCTTTTTACAACCACTACATCCTGCTATTGGTTTAGTGTAGTGTGATGTCTAAAGTGCCACTACATCTCATGTGCAACTCCAAAGGAGCCAAATGAAGTCAATGTTGAGAGATGAAACCCCATGTCAAAGCTTCCATAAAGGACTTGTGGGAGGTGATGAAGTCCCCCTCACAAGCCAAGATGCATAAAAACAAAGAAATCATGAAAATAGAAAGACTTTAGGGTCATTTTCAAAGTCACCCAAACCTTGACAAGTTTTTGGGGAGTGCTTTAGATGGATTTATTTCTAAGCCTTAGACTAGGCTACTTGCAATAGGAATGGCACTTTTGATTCCAAGGGTTCCCTATAGGGGACAAATGGAAGAGCATATATGCAACATTCCTCTTTTTGCCAAACAAAATCCAACTAAACAACTATTACAAACAAGAATTGACAAGTGTGTTCAATTTTAAAATTCAAATGAAATGTTTGGTGGTTTTCATTTAACCCCTTGGTCTTAGTTATAAAATTTGAAAAATATTCACCAAAAACACCTAAATTCTTTGTTAAACATCCAAAACAAAGCTCCTAATCAAATTTTAAGCATGAAAAAATTATTTAAACATGTTTTGAGAAAATATTCAACTCGGTCCTACAATAAAATTGTTAGCATGTCCTTTAGCTTTGAAACTCTTTTGAGTTTGAAATGATAAAATTTGAAAACATAGCTCTCAAGTCTTTTTTTTTGGAAAAAAATAGTGATTGATGTTGGTCAATACCATCGACATCGGTTACAAGAAATTGAGATCTAACTGATGTCATTTTTGTTGACTGACATCAATTAATTCAAGCAATCGATGTTGATATTTCTACCATTGTCAGTTACTATGTAGAAATCATGGCAACCAAAAATGAAAAAATAAAGTTATAAAATCAATTTGAAAGAGTTTTAAAGGCTCAAATTATTTTTTTTAAATTGCAAAAGGATCTCTTTCAGGTGTCAGATGCGTCTAGTCCCATTGGGCATGCCAATATGTGATCTAAGAATTTGACTCAAGAGAGGATGGTTAGTATTGTGTTAGTTCCAAAATAAAAACAAGATGAAATAAACACACTAATACATTAACATCTCCAGGCCTAGACACTAGGGAGAGCTTAGTTAACAATCATGAATGAAACACACAACTAAAATGCAAAAGAAAACTCTTTTACTTTCTTTGGATGCTCCAAAATGCTAGTTATGGTGGCTTGCTTAGCTTATGCTCATGAAGTCCTTGGAAATGGAAGATTGATAACCTCCATCTCCTCTTATAACCTTTGTCTTATGGCTTGGCTTGGCTTGGAATCAATTTGGCATGGTAACACTAGTTTCTTGAACCTTTTGAAACTAATACCGCATTATAACTTTACACAAATTAAGCTTAGAAATGATGTTGTGAGGCCTCCTATTTATAGATTTTTGGATTTGATCAGAATCAACCTCAACCATCCATCTCAAGATTGAGATGTTTGTTTGAGGATTAATTCAATTTTTGGAATTAAGTTTGTAATTATCATCATCATGGCATTGGAATAAGGGGCAATTAAGAGGCATGGAGGGCATGAATCCTGATATTTATGGTATTTATGGCCTAGGGATGTCTTCCCAAAAAATGAGGTCACTTGATGATGCAAATAGTCAATATTTATTTTCAAAACAAATTTTTCAACAAGTTTTCATGGTATTTTTGATTAGGTGTTTTGGGTTAATTAGCTCTTAGGCATGATTAAGCACATTGTACACAAATTACCCAGATTGATCAAAATGCCTTGTTATTGGTCCTAAATTTGACTAGATTTGAAGTGGAAGTTCACATTAGATGCATTGGATGTGTATTCCCATTTAGAATTTTTCCAATAACAAATAACAAAGGCACAAGTCTTGTGTAAAATATTTGATAGGAAAGAACAGTGCAGAGCATGTAGGTATAAATTTGGCATTTTGACTGGAAATGAACTGATAAAAGTTAGCTAAATCATAAATTTTATCACCCCATTTAGGGATACCCTGGCCAAAATCCACTCTTGAATATATTATTTTCACATCATTTTTCATGTTTTAGTGCTTTTAATCCAAATTGTGCATTTTAGATGGAAACTAGCCAAAAGCCTGATTGGAGGTTATCAGTGGCCAGTTTTAGGTGTCTATAGATATAGGGGCATTATGCATAGCATGATGGCTCTTAATTCCAATTTTTGACATATTAGTTGATATAACTTCCAGATCAAAATCCATGTTTCAGACACCAGTGATTAGGGGCAATGTGCATGACACATTTCTTTTCTTTTCTTTTTGAGTTCAGTATTAGCTAAGCATTCTCAGTATTTGCATACCTTATTCCATCTACAAATGGTTGACATCATTTTAGAATAACCTTCATAGAATCCTAACTTCCACATTTTTGAGTTCCCAAGTTCTTGAGTGGCTTTCATATAAACCTAGTGCACTAGTTCGGAGTGCCTTTCCTACAAGCCTAATCTCCATCTTTCGAAGTGGCCAAGAGTGGCCTAGTTTTTAGCATACATTTGGCTATCCACACCAACTTTGTCAGATCAAAATATATTTATGGGCTTTAGGAGCCATTTCATATGACACACATTTCATACTGGTATCAGTTCATAGCTTCACTTCATAAGGAACTAATGGAGCTAAAGGACTAGCTAGCCTTTATATTCTTGAGCCACTTATTCAGAAGGATTGGACACATAGTCCAAACATCGATCAACATACACATGACCACTTAGCTTCACTTAGTGGGTGACGATGGAGCTAAAGGGCTAAACTTTGCATTCTTGAGCCACTTTTAGGGAATTGAGCACTCAATTACATTTGTGATATTACCTTTGGTTCAACACACATCTAACATTACTCAACATCACAAGTTTATTATTGGTCTACATACCCGATGAGGTATATTTGTTTCTTTCTCTTCCTCTATCTCTTACCTAGCTTTGTACATCTGTATTTTAGATATAGTGTATCTAGTAAGAACTGATCTACTCTTTATTTTTCTTGCAAATTCATACTTCACAACATGCTATCTTTATTCACACCCAACATCACACAACTTCATGAGTTTCACCCTTACGGGTAAGTTTAAGTACACTTTTTATTTTTCATTTATCCTAATACTTTGATTTGATGTATTACTAAAATAAAGGGGGGGTAAATATAGTCATATAAAATGTGAAAATTGGTAACTTGAGTGTGGCTGATGACACCCAACCCATAAGTCCATCTTGCTTTCTCTTATGGCCCTCATAGGCATTATTTTCACTAATTCTAAGTCATCCATAGCCTCCTAGACTTGATCCCAGCTAATTTAGACTCCTCTTTCCATGATGGATAAATCCCCCTAGGTCTTGTCTATTTAGGACAATAGCACCACACTAGGACTATATCACTGGTGTCACTCTTGTCCACTCTTAGTGCTATTTTCCAAGTCCATTTTTGGTCCCAATGGTCAATTTCTTTTGGTTCTCTATCCTTATATTTTTCAACCTAATGTGAGTACATTCAACCCATGACCAATAGATCCCTATAAAATCTCATTCAAATATCATTTATAAAGGGTTGGCAAATATCACTAAGCAAGCAAGAATACAAGCAAGACTACTTAAGCAATCTTCCATATTCTCTGCACACAACCAACCAACACACTTAAAAGATCATCCAAATACTTATACTAGTCTTTAGCCACCTCAAGCACATCTAGTTTAGAATTTTTCATATTTATATGCACAATTTCACAAAGCATATCAAGTGGGAGAACTACATATGGTTTGATCCCTCTTCAAAGTATTGGTATGTAGGTAGATTGCTTACACACAAGGTGTGAAGCACATCTAGTGCATCTTACACACACTAACACCCCCCCCCCTTACTCAAAATTGGTCAAATAAAAATGGAATATAGGGTTTGAATAAATAATCTACTTTACATGGAGTTATACAATCTTCCAATTATTGAAACTTCATAGACAAGGTCACACAGATATAACAAATAAAACCTAGAAAACTCAGATCCTCAAGACAAGCAATAGAGGTGGACTATAGTGTTGGTGTCACTACTATATAATTTAATCACTCTTTTCCAATAAAAAAATGAAGTTCAGAGCTTAGTGTGTGATAGTGTCACAATTTTACATAGTGAATTCTAGCCTCTATCTCAGTCGAATCAATTAGTTTCTAGCTAAGTTTTGTTTTCTTCTCCTTACTACTATTTTTAGAAAAGTTTAAATTGCAATTAATTTAAACAAATCAGTAGCTTAATTATTATTTATTTATTTACTTATTTCACTACTCGAACTCTTTAATTAAATTTGAAATAACACACCAATATTCCCAACATTGTTAAACCATGGATTAATGTTTATATAAATTAATAATCAAGAAACTAGTGAAATCACTAAATAAAATTGATGCAGGTGCATCCATATAGGACTTAAATTATGTTTTTTTTAGTTCATTATGAGGGATAAAATGTCATTAATGGTCAATAATAAGCCTCTTCCAAGTCTCACTTGTAATTTTTAGGTTTTTTATAAGTCTTTTTAGATTTTTTACTGGAATAAAAAATTCAAAAATTTGAATTTATTAGTAAAAATATTGAAGGTTTTGGCATGTTACGAAGGTCTCGGTCCTTTGATAAGGGGTATTTAATATATAAATATATGTTTTTAATGTTTTAAAACCTTTGACTCACTTTAAACCTGTCTTTAGCTCCATCAAAGTATGTGCAACTTAGGTAGATGATTAAACTAGAGATGTCTAGATACATCATAAGTTTGTTGAGAGATATTTGGATCATGAAACAAGAAGATAATAATGTTATACATATGGTGACAACAATATAAAAATTTTAACCATTAGATAAGGAGCCAATAAAATTAATCAATGAATGATTAAATTCTTTGATTGTAAGTTTTTGGAGAGGTTGGAGTAGTCTACAAATTTTTATATTAGTTCTTGAAGAAATATGAATAAAGAGCACTTTATAATGATTTTGGGATAAATTATAATAATTGTGAACATATAATTTAATTTATTTTGTATTTGAAATTATCTTTAATTTATTTTTAACAACATTGTTCATGTTGCAGGTTTGATAAGACAATACATGTTTGTTATAGTGAAGAAGAGTGCAAGTACAACAAAAAAAATGTTGTTTTAATTCACTTTTTAAAATTATTAAAATTATATTTAATGGTATATAATGGTGGGTTAGAACACATAAAATAAATTTTTTTAAAAGCCATTCACCAAACTCAAATTATTTATTTTTATTACTCTTGGCCTTTGTACAGGTATGCTAGAGTTTAGATCACAAAAATTACTATAACTTGAAATTTAACTATTCAAAAACCACAAATTTTTTAAGATAGATGTATGATAATTTTCATGATGTTTTAAAACTTTTTTAAATTGTTTTTTAGTTCTATATAGGAATATATTGACAATACAGTCAATAAGTCTATAGGTGAGGGTTTTAGAAGGGTTTAGGAAGATTAAAAAGTGCATAACTCTAAAATAAAAGATTCAAATGAGATGAAAATTTGTAGTCATGTTTAATGATAATTTTATGACCTTTAAAAGTTTATTTAAATATTTGGAGGCATTTGGTGAATAAGTTATTGGAAAAACCTAGACTTAAAGTCTTGTTAAGAAAGTAAAAAACACTATTTTAGTGGTACAAAAACCTCAATATCTCAAAATATAATCATGTAAATGACCTTAAAATTTGTAGAGGTTGGTTAATTTTTTTGAAGCATTACAAGTGGTTTTATATATTTTTAACCTTTTGAAATAAATTTATACTAATTTTATAGTTTGTATGCTTAGTTTTTGTGTTTAGAAAACCATGTTTTGCATATCTTGTATGTTTAAACTAGGATAAAGGTTTAAATGAATATGATGAGTTATTATAACATATAAATAATTATGTGAAGATATTTTTATGATTTTGAGTTTTTTTTTTTTTTTCTAAATATAGGATAAATAGAACATACGAACCTAGAAGAGAAGGCTACAAACCTATAAGTCAAATTAGTATATTGAAAGAGAAGAGGATCTTAAAGAACCCCTAAATCATTTTGGTATCAGATCTTAGAAGATAACTAAATGTAAGAAAGAGATAAGAATTTAGTTTTAATAAATTGACTTATAGAGAAAGTATCAAGTTTTGATATAAAAAAATTCATAGAAAAGGGTAAGGATGACACTCAGATAAAGAGGTAGTGTAGGTCAGAGAGGACAGCCAACAACAATAGTATTGTTGGATAAGATGTTAGAAGAAATTGAAATTGTTCAAATAAAAAGAGTTGAAAGAAAGTAAATAGAGTAGCCATGATGAATTATAGGATGTAGATATCATTGGTGCACATAATTAAATGGTTATTAAGGATCATATATACAATAAAATTGAAAACAAACATATAGCTAAGATGGAGACATCATGTGAAGAGAAGGTTGAGTTTGCAGTTGAATCATCTTTGAAAAATTAAATTAGTATACATGTTCCCATGGAGGAAATAGATGAATTAGTTGAGGTGAAAATTCATACACATGAAGAGGATAAAATTATCATAGATCATCCATATGTGAAATCAAAAGAGCATAAGAATAAAAGTGAAGAGAGGATCAACATGAAGTTGGTTGGGAATGGACATTTTGGAATCCATTATGTGAGAGTGGGAGCCATGAAAGAATAAAAATCAATGAAAGAGATTTGAAAGATATCTCTTGGGAATGTGATGTAGTAAAATAAGGAGATTTTTTTAGATTTGTAAATCTATTTTATGAATTATTTTTATGTGCAGGTGCAATAGTAGGGAAAACAACAAAGAAGTATAAATATGGATTAGTTGAACATATACATATATATGAGCAATAAGTTGTAGTCAAGAATGATGGTTGTATCACCTGGAATTTATGTATTAAGGTTATGAAAGTAACCAAATATAATGTTTAAGTTGACATAAAATCAAATAAGAATAAGAAGTTAAACTGCATCAGCTAGAACCATATAGAAGACTCATGGGCAGGAGCTCATAGAAATTTTTAAGTCTAGGAGTTTGATGCAGGTGCATCCATATAAGATTTAAATTATGTTTGTTATAGGCCATTATAAGGTCTAAAATTTCATTATAGGTCAATAATAATCCTTGTGTAGGCCTCACTTATCATTTTTAGGTATTTTATAGGTCTTTTTAGATTTCTCGTCAAAATAAAAAAATTTAAAATTTTGAATTTGTTAGTAATAATATTTAAGGTTTTAGCATGTTACGAATGTATTGGTCCTATGATAAAGTTTATTTAGGGTATACATATTTTTTGTAATTTTTTTCAACCTTTTAATTATTTTAAACTTGTCTTTAGCTCCATCAAGATATATGCAATGTAGGTAGATGACTAAACTATGCATGTTTGGATAAGTCATAAGTTTGTTGAGAGATATTTGGCTCATGAAACAAGAAGAAACTAATGTTTAAAATATAATAAAAATAATATAAATTTATAATTATCAAATGAGGATTCAGTAAAAGTAACAAAGAAAGGATTAAGGTCTAAAATTATAGGTTTTTTGAGAGGTTGGAGTAGTCTATAGAAGTCTGTATTAATTTTTGAAGAAATATAAATAAAGAGTACTTTATTATTATTTTAGGATATATTATCATAGTTTTTAACATTTAATTTACTATATTTTTACTTTTAAATTATATTTAATTAATTTGTAATAGTATTTTTCATGTTGCAGGCTTGATAAGAGGATACAAGTTTGCTGCAGTCAAGAAGAGTATAGATATAGCCAAGGAAACATTATTTTATTTCAATTTTTAGATTTTTTCAAACTCTCAAAATTGTATCTAATTGTATATAATAGTTTTATAGACCAAATTCAAGATAAAATTTTGAAAAATAGTTCACCAAACTTAAATTATCTATTTTTTAGTGCTCTTAGCCTCTATATAGGCTTGTTAGGGTTTTGAGAACCAAAATCACTATAACTTGAAATTTAACCCTTTAAAAATAATGAAATTTTAAATATATATGAATGGTGATTTTTATGAGGTTTTAAAACTATTTTAATTTTACAAAGGAAAATATTGACAAAATATAGTCAGTAGGTCTATTGGTGAGGGTTTTAGAAGGGTTTAGGAAGACTAAAACGTGTATAATTTTGAAATGAATAACTCAAATGAGATGAAACTACACAAGTATGTTGAATAGGATTTTTATGATCTATAAAAATTTATTTAAATTTTTTAAGGCACATATTGAGGAATTTATTGGCAAAACATAGACTTATAGTCCTATTAAGAAGTTAAAAACCCCTTTTTAACAGTATAAAAATCTCAATATCTCAAAATCTAATCATGAAAATGACCTAAAATTTTGTAGAGAAGTTGGTTAACTTTTTTTGAATCGTTAAATTTTTTTTTTAGAGTGGTTTAACCTATTTAAATAAATTTATATCAATTTTATAGTTTTCAAGCCTAGTTTTTATGTCTAGAAAACCCTGTTTTGCATATCTTAAATTTCTAAGCAAAGATAAAGGTCTGAATGAATATGATGAGTTGGTATAACATATAAATGAATGTGTGAATAAATTTTTATGATTTAAAAAAAATTATTTATCAAATATATGATAAAAATAATAAACATACCTAGAAGAGAAGGCTACAAACCTATAAGTCAAATCAACGTATTGAAAGAGAATAGGATCTTAAAGAACCTCTTACATCAAAAATAAAAGAGTATGAATGAATAAACCTAGTGGTATGAATATTACACCATTTTTTTTTATAATATTTATTTTTTTGAGTGAACACCTCCAAAAATAACAATTAATTTTAGTATGTCATGTTGACTACATCTAAGAAAAAAATAAGTGTCTGTCAATTACCTCGAGTTATATCGAGAAAAATGTTTATAGTATACATGGTGTGGTATCATCATGTAGTTATATATAGAATAATTAAATCATGTTCCCCATTTTGAGGTGTGGGATAACCTACATATAAATCATTGTATAAATCTAAATTATATCAATTTAGTATCGTAATTAACTTTTTTTAATATCGACGCACTAACTCAATCATCATCCAAAATTAGAATTTCCCACTAACATCATTTCCATCTTTTTTTTGAAAAATTGATTGATCCATATTAATTAATTAAATCATGCACACATATTATTCAAAAAATCTACACTTCTCTCAACCAATAATTGAGTCATCTAACCAATTACTTAACTTTCTCAGTCAATTTTTGAATCACCTTTGAATATTTCAGCTACTTTGGTGAGTCATCCAACTACATTGAAACATTCCTAAGATATTTTCAACTCTAACTCTCCATATTCTCACACATATGGGAATTAGTCATCATCCATTGAGATGAGGACTCAAATACAATCGTTGATTATTATAATTAAAAAAATCTATATTATTCTCAATCATTCATCTCATCACTCTCAAATATATAAATGAAAGTATCCTCCTCTATTTTCATCATCTATCTTCAAGCTATCAAATTGCCACCATATTTAACTTACATATCCATTGATAATCTAAGCTATTTACACTTATATGCTACCCAATTCACCTTTTTTTAGATAAATAAATTGAGCACCCACATCGAATGACGCAAGAGAAAATCACATGTTCATAATGGAGAAGGTAATGATCATATATTACATGTTTTGTAAGTGTCTTGTTATTTGACTTTATTTTTTGTTGTTCAATATAAGATTTTAGTTTATATTTAGAATAGGATTTGTATTAGTTTTATTTTCTTGCTTGCATTATAACTTTAAATTTTTAGCTATCATATTTTAGCATGTCTAGTGGGACTATTTCCCATATCTTGTTCTTCGTAATTGCATTCTCTAGGATTTTTTAATCATTTGTGTTCTTTTTTAGATTATATTTATATTTAATATTGCTCTTATAATTTATTTTTATATATTTTAGGTGTATTTTTAGAGTTTTATATTTGGTTGTATGTGTTCTTGTGTAATGACAATTTCATTCTATGGAACTATGTGTTTGTAGAAAATTTTGGCAGTTTTATTCTTAGTAGTTTTCTGGGTTTTTGTTGACTATGTTCTAAATTTTTATCTAACTTTTCTAATTTTATTGGCCTATTAAGACCTGGATTTTATCTTTTTTTTGTTTTTGTGTTGTTTTGGGTCTATTTTTTTTAGTTATGTATAATGACAATTTTGTAATATTTGTCGATGAGTTCGCTCTGTGGAACGATAGGTTTGTGAAACATTTTAGTGAGTTTGATGCAAATCATAGTGGTTTTATACAGTTTTTTTGATAGTTTGATTTATCAATTTTGGTTACTTTTTCTCTATTTCTTTTGATTTTCCTAATTTTTTAGCTTGCTAACCTTTGACTTTTCATGTTTTCTACATTTTTGATCTACTTATTTTTATTTTTATTATTTATACAGAACAATGGTTTTGTGCAATATTTTAATGATATAATTAGACATTTTGGTGGTTTTGTCTAACATTTATATAGGCTTTTCTAATGTTTTAGTTAGTTTGTTCAATATTTCAGCAGTTTTGTTCTTTGTACTTTTATTTGGTTTTCTATGTTTTTCCCTACTTTTTGAATTAATTTACATTTTTGTCATTTTCTATCTCTATGGTAGTAACGATTTTATTCAAGAAAGTTGAATTTTTAATTTATATTTATTTTTTGTTGTCATTTTTACTAACATACAAGTTCTTTGGATTGCCTAGCTCTTCACAAACACATTAATAACTATTTTATGTAAGATGTTTGTTAAAAAAACAAAAAACAAAACCAATAAGTAATTATTTTTATTTATTTTTAACCTTAATTATTTTAAATTTTTTGATATTTACAAGTTTAGTAATTAAATCACATTTCTATTTATTTCAAACCTTCATGTTTTTATCACATAGGGTTGTGTATGTTCTTTTATTAGCATCACATTGATGATGATACTAAAATATCAAAAATAAATCTAGTGACTTTGTATTACCTAAGTTACACTTGTGTGTATGTTATTTCCTTTGCATCACATTGGTCATGATACCTTGAAATTAGAGATAAGTGCCAACTTTTTTTTATTTTTCTAGGGGTTTTATTGGCCATGAATTTCACCACCACACAATAGGCCAAATCCTATATACTAGTGGTATATATAAATTGAGGATATGATGTTTTAATTACTTAAGAAATTGTGTGTTTTAAGCACATCATGACATGAGGGGATTTCATGCTCTAATACCCAAAGTTTTAATAAAAACCTTGAAATTTGATTTTTCTACCATCAAACTATTGAAATCTTACAATTGAGTTACATATATTGGGACTAGACCTAATTATGGGTGTCCTTTAAAAAATTTTGTTCCATAGTTTTGGGCTCAACATACTGAAAGGTATATTTATGATTCCCTTTTAGATAATATTGTATAAACCTTAATGCTAGGATATCTATTTCAATCATTTGAATTATAGTGCACTAACAAGTGGTTAGTTCCAAAAATTTACTCTCAACTTACCCTCAAAACTAAGTTAAATGGACTATGGGTATGGTTCTACCTCCATATTTAGTTCTCTAAAATATTAAGCCAACACTTTGTAATGGATGAGTCAGTATATATATGACATCCTATAAGACATTCAAGTCCTTTTACCTAGTTTTATCTCTTTATGTGACTTGCATGTTTCTTTTTGGTTAAAGTAGAGCTTGTTTATTTTTTTATTTTACTTTTTTTCCTCCTTGTGAAGACCACATACTTGAAGTTTTTTTGTTTTAAAACCAAGTTTAAATCCTTTAAAAACCAAAATTATAAAATCAATAAAGAAATGTTAAAATTCAAAAGCTTGTTGTCAAACATTTATAATTTCAAATTCCTCTTTAATTTTATAATTTTTAATTTAAAATTTCAAAGCAACATCTCCCATTACAAGATAAATAACCTTATTTAATAATCCTATTTTTAGAGAATAACCTTTTGGAAATGACCCCTTCCAATTTGGAAACCAAGAACATCATATTGATATCGATGACAGTGTTAACAATGAGAGACCTTATCAATATGAACATACCTATGAGGTAGCTTTGCATAAAAAAAATCCCATCTCAAATCAAAAACTATCCCCTAGAAAATAAAATAAGGTTTTGTTACAACTTTTGGTTCTAGGAGATAAATTTCCTTCAAATTTTGATCCCAAGGACATATCAATCTTAATTATAAGTAAATAAACCATGCCTCTCATCTAAGAATAAGGAACATATAGTTATTCCTTAGGGAATAACAAAACACATATAAGTTCCAATAACACCAATCAAGATGTCTCTCAAAATTACATGGATAAAGGTAAGGCAGTTATAGATGAAACATCTCAACAAATCCATATCTTTTCCATTGAAGATCATGTCAAAAAATTAGAAATGTAAATAACTAAGTTTAAAGCCAACATGTCAAATAATCCTTTGATAAATCAATCAAAAAACCCACATCCTAATTTGAATGCATATTTGAATTTAAATCAATCAATCAATCCTAATTTGAATATACATTTTAATTTAAATCAATCAAACACTCACAATTTGAATCTAAATTTGAATGTGTATTTGAATTCAAATCAAACCCCCAATCCAAACTCAAAGTTCCATTCAAATTTAATCAATAATTCAAATCAAAATTTAAATGTCAATTCAAATACCAATCCAACCAATAAAAATCAAAATCAACTTTTAAATGTCAATTTGAATACCAATCCAACCAATCAAAATCAAAATCAATGTTCAAATTTTATTTTAAATTCTAATCCAAACAATCAAAACCAAAACCCAAAATTCATTTCAAATACTAACCCCAATTTATTTACCAATCCAAATCAATTCATAAGACAATCATTCAATCCACTTTCAAATCCAAATCCAAACCAAATATCAACATTTAAGGATATGATATTTAGCCAATAATGACAAAACATGAAAGCCAAGATTCAAGGATTACAAAACAGTAATTATTCCAAAAGCAAATAATTTAATTTTGAATAAAATTTTCCAAACCCTTTTGACATTACTATTATGGTGGTACCCTTTCCTTCACATTTTTAAACCTCAAAATTTTATAAGTATAAAGGAAATAAATATCCTAGAGAACATCTTAAAGAGTTTTATGTCACATGCTTAGGTGTTGCTTATAGACATGATTATCTATTAAAAACTCTTTCATACAATCTAGGGATCAATCCCTAAAGTGGTTTTTACACTTACATAAAGGATAAATCACAACATTTGAGAAACTTCTCAAAAATTTGTTATTCACTTTTATTATTTTGTTGAATGTGAGTTGACCATTTTAAACCTATATAAAACTAAACAACATAATGGGGAGAGTTTCACCTCCTTATTGAAAATATAATGTGCCTTTCCAATCCATTTTCCATAGTTAACTCCCTAAACAAATTAGTGTGCTTCATCAATAATTCATCAAGAATGTTAAACCATACATCCCATAATCACCTCTTCTATGAAAAATAAATCAAATCCATGTTATCCAATCATGTGATCAATCATCATTAATCCATGAAGTCAATAAACTTATTTGTTTATGATTTCATATGAATCAACTAAATCAAACCATACACAATCATTTACTAATCTTTCATTCAATCTACCACACCTATCAATTGGGAAACAAAAAATCATGACATCCATAATTTCTCCCATCTAAACCAAATCAATCATCAATCAATCACTAAAATTAAATATCACATATTTTCAATGAGATTTATCATTCCCCCATCCAGTCTCTTTCATATATCATTACTTTAGACACATTTAACCATGCAGCTTATCTTTAGATATATCACTCCCAATCCACTCCTTACATATATCATTTCTTAGGTAAAATCATTACATTATCAAACCCAATCAAAATGTGTAAGCATTAGCTTAAGAAGGTTAATTGCATCCATACCCTCATATATATACATACCATCATCATCTTCCTATCTATTCAATACTTTTATTTTAAAAATATCTTACCTAATTTTTACTTCACGTCATACATCCAATTAATCAAATAACTAAATAATTTTATTTCAGATTGCAAATCAATCTCGTAAATTTTTATCAATCAACCTAGGAAAAATTATTTCAATTTTTCTAACCCATAACTTACCAACATGATATATCATTCCCATATCTTCCCTTTTGCATGTATCATTTCTTAGGAAAAAATCTAAGTGTGTAGCTTCAGAAATAGGAAATCTTATTTTTCTCCTTGACTTCCTAGCACCAATTCACTAGGAGAAAATCATTTTTACATTATGCCTAAAATCATGAAATCATTTTATTTAGACTCATAATTATATAAAATGGTAGCATTACTTATATAATTTATCTATATATCCGTATATCTTTCATTTCAAGCATTCATCTGCACCACTTTTCCTATATGTACACTTGAATGGGTATCATCTTATACATCAATTTTCACTCTATTTTTTCTTTATTATTTGAAAAGGCATTGATTCTTATAATATTTTCTTCTTATAGTCACAAAACCATTTCAAATAAGGTTAAATGTAGACACCTAAATTTTGTCAATTTAGTGTCATAATTAACTTTGTTTAAAATTGACACACTAACTTAATCACCATCTCAATTTGAGTTTCCCACTAATGTAATTTCCCTCCATTCTTCAAATAATTGATTAATTTATATTAATTAAATAATCATGTATACATAATTTTTTTAGATTAATTAAAATTTAGAAGTTCCACCTCATCCAGACATCTTCTACACTTCTCTCAACCAAGTTTTGAGTCATCCAATCACTTCTTTAACTTCCTCAACCAATTGTTGAGTTATCATTGAAAATTTCAACTACCATGGTGAGTCACTCAATTATCTTGACCCATTCATGATGATTCATTCAAATACCAACTCACTCTCCCACTCTATCTCACACACAAGGGAATTAATCATTATCTATTAAGATGATGACTCAAATCCAACCATTGATAATTCTATTTATATAATAAATATGTATTATTATCAACCATTCATTTTATCACTCAAAATTTTATAAAAGTAAGTTTTATCCTCCATTTTCATCATTCACCTTAAAGCTATTGAATTGTTATCAAATTTATCCTATGCATCCATTGATAATCCAAGATATTTGCACTCATATGCTGATTGATTCACCTTTATTTAGAGAAATAAAGTTAGCACCCACATCCAATGAATTAAAATAAAATGATATGTTCATAATAAATAAGGTGATGATTGTATGTTACAATTTTTTTAAATATCTTATTGTTTAGATTTCTTTTGTTGTTGTTGTTGTTGTTGTTCAATCTAAGGTTTTAGTTTAGACTTATAATAGGAAGTTGCAATAGTGTCATTTACTAACTTTGTTTAAATTATAAGTTTTTAACTATCACACTCATCTCAAATAAATAAACCACACATTATGTGTAAAATATGAAATCATGAGATGGCTTAAATTAATTAGAAAGCATTTATAATACACTTTTTAAAACATATATCATAATTGAAGCTCACTTATCACACATTTTGATATAATTAGTGAAAATATGGTATATTTCATTGAAGCACATGTGAAGAATCAATATGATAAAATATATTAATGTCATACTCTTACATGAGTATAAGGTAAGCAATGAGGGCATCAATAATATACCAAAATATACAAGTGGTGAAGGCATCAACAATAGTATGCCCCAGTGTGGACAAGATATAAGTAATATATGCATAGACATATCATGCTTATAATAGAAAATATATAATTAATGAATAACAATAATAATACACTTGTGCTCCAATAGATGCATGGTAGAAACCATAAAAATGGAGGAAACAATAATATAAATAATAAAGAGATAACATACACGATATAGACCATGACATCAATCATAATAATGTAAAAAAAAGAAAACAAGCAACATAATAACATCAACTTGATATTTATAGTTGTGTGTATACAAGTCATGCAATGTCATGTAGAGTAAAGAAGTCACACAGTGTGACACAAAGTAATTTTTTAGAAAAATCCACACCAAGCTCCATTTATTTCTCAAGCTTTATTTCATAGCTAAAATATTTAATTAAGTATGTAAAGCTTAGTTTAATTTTGATTGAGCTAAAATCATTATTTAGTGGGATCACCTCACTAATTTAAATAAATAGATTATCTATAAAAATAAAGCTAGCTAAAAAAATAGAAGCTATGGGTGCATAATTTAATTAAAAGCTTTTATTTTATGTAAAAGATCACATACATAAGATAAATTAAATAAGGTTTTTGTATTAAAATAAAGCTAAAAATAAAAAGGCCCAGTAAAATATTTTATTTACATATTCAAAGTTAATCTTATTATTTTAATATATCAAGAAAAGTAAGCACGACATGAAAAATGATGTGGGCATGGAAAATTGAAGATATTTCTTGAGCCACTAAATATGATAGAGTTGGATGGGCCATAAATAAAAGCTTTCTATTAAAATATCATTTTATTCTAGTAATTGGTATCTAGGAATTCAATTTGTCCTCCTTTTCTTCTTTCTCTTTCTCATTCTATATAGGGCATAGATCCCTTATTGTAAATGGTTATTGTTGTTATCTTTTTCTTGGAGCCACTTGGACCTCATTTTTTCAGGTGCCATGCCCTTTATTTTTGTCCATGTATAGAATATAAGCCTTTGTATGCTATATTTTCAAGTGTGTATACTTTGAGAAATTAATAAGAGCTTATGTGGTTTTATTTTGTCTACCCTCTAGCTTTTTATATCTATAAAAAGTCCATTCCCACATTCGAGTTGGTTATTACCCACTAATTTTTCTCATGAATTTTGTTTCACCCTATCTTTCATGTCATATTCAAGCATAAAATAATCTCAATGTCAAACATTTCCATTATGGTGCATCATCATCCCTTTTGGACCTTATTTTCATTCCCTTGGCCCATGCAAATGCTAGAGTAGTTATTAGTTTAGGTAGGTTAGTAGTATGATAATAAATAGAACCAATTGTCTCTAGAGTTTATCTTAAAAGAGAAATACCACACTAGAAATACAACCCATATTGTGATTAAAATGTATGCTCTATTCAATTGGACATTTCAGACCATTTAAAAAAAATTGGCATGCCTAGTGGGACATGAATTAAAATCTTATGTTTTTCCTTCAATTTAAAAAAATATTTAACTCAATTATCCTATATTTTGGTGAGAATATCATATCTACTTAATTTTTAAATTAATTTCTCATAAATTGGTGAGTTTAATGATCCAAAATTTCTAAATATCTATTTAAGTAGTGTAGACACATAAATTAACATTTAAACTAAAATAGTGCACTTGTGACCACCCTTTTTACACACTTAACTCATGCCTTATTCTAGGGCCTTTTGACCACCTTTATTAAATTTCCATGTAGATGACTCATTCCTCTAAGAAAAATAATGATCCCATAATGTCTCTATTCCTCATATAAAATAGTTTAGACTCATCCACACACTATTCCATAAACCTAGATTAATTATTTATGATCTTAAGATAAAAACACTCTAATTAGATAACATCACTCCTTGAGAGTGTCTAGTTACACCACTCTTGTCCTCCCACCCAATAATGGCTAATTGTTTGGTTTAAAATATGTGTAATGAGCCATCCCACAATTTTATCAAGCCCCATAAGAAAGAATTTCAAAAATATCACTATAAAGCCACATTTCAAACCATTTTACACACAAGAGGCTTCCACATTGAAAAACATAATTATAATTGAACATTGAGAGAAAACTTTTTATTTTTCTTGATTCTGATTACATACAACCCTAATAGTCCTAAGTTAAAGTTTAAATACACTTCTAAGGTCACAAGTCATGTTTGAAATACTTAATCACGCCAGAGTTGTACTAGCATCTAATATTTTACACCAATCTTTCACACAAACCACTATAGCATGGGAGAACTACATGGAGTTTTATCCCACTTAAAAGTATTTATATGCAAGCAATGTTAAACATAGGGGTGTTTATGTCAAGTAAAAATTCAACCATTAACCCCTTTTTACCTTGTGATTACATTATCTTATTGGTCTAATGATCTAGGGTTTCAAGTGAAAGATAAGATACATAATGGTTTTCATGATGGATCAAAATATCCCATAAAATCCATGGAACACACAAGAGAAGATGTAATTTTCATAGAAATATCAGAGCTTGACCACCTACCAGACACTAATGTTTCTCATAGATAACAACACATTACTCTCTTGTTCAGTTATAACTCGTATCCAAAGATCTTGTAAAACCCTATTTCAGATTTGCACTCTGTCAACACAAATTATCATTCAATTTCATTCCATGTTAAAATTATACAATATAGTTTTCTAGTTAAGTTTGTACTATTTTCACAAACTACTAGTTGAATGATAGGTTTCTAATTAGTTTAGTTTTATCACTATAACCATTTAGTTTTATTTTATGTGTCCTTGGTATTTTCTTTATTTATCAAATTTCTAAATTTAGTAAGTTATAAATTAGTTTGTGTCATTTATTACATATATGTATCATTCTGATTTTGTACAATAGTTTATCTAATTAGGATCTAGCATCTCTAGATTCCAAAAAAAAAACACAATCAACTAAACATGATCCAATTTTAATAGTTTTATCACTATAACCATTTAATTTAAGTTTGTGTTTCCTTGGTATTTTCATTATTTATGATATTTATAAATTTATTAAGTTATAATTTAGTTTGTGTCATTTATTTAATATATTTAGCATTTTAATTTTGTATAATAGTTTATCTAATTAGGGTCTAGCATCTCTAGTTTCCAAAAAAAATGATAAAAATTATTGGTGAACCTATCTATTGATTGAATGTTGCAAAACCCTAAACATAGATGTTTCTAAGGTTTCTATCCTTCTCATTATTTTCAATTATTGTCCTAAGGTTTTAGATATAATAAAAACATATTCTACATTATCATTTCTTATTTAATTTAATTTAATGAGAACGTATCCACCTACCTTATGCATTGTGATACACTAACTTGTCCCTAAGTTAATATCTTCTAATTTATGTTAAAAACACCATAATGGAAAAACCATTTGATAGATTTGATGATATAGATAAAATATAGCTATAAGGATTCCTCTCAAATAAAGAATATATGCAAGATGAAATCATGTAAAGTATAAGAGAGAAAATTAAGAAATCTATTGAAAGCCAATCCTCTAATACTTTGAATCCTATGAATTTCATGGATACAAATTGTCTTACTGCCATTTAATATGTGGGAAACCCAAGGTCTTCAATATATTAATATGACAATTCCTACTGATTCATTTGTTACACCACCTTTGGTTAGCAAACATTCTTTTTCTCATGATGTACTCCCTTATGTATGAGATTCATAATCTGCAAGCCAAGGTGTTACATTTGGAATAAGGTGCATCAAAACAAAATCAATAAATTTATTCTCACAATCTATTACATAATCTATTAACACAACACATATCATTATATCCTATACCTTCAAGTTCTATGGAACCCAAGATTACACTATATAATGGAAAGGGTGACCCTGAACAACATTTGAGATCATTCCATGCATCATGTTTAGAATATGTTACAAATGACATATTATTAACCAATTTATTTCTAATAAGTCTAAAATTAATATGTTTTACAATGGTTTTATGACTTACCCCACTAATAGTTACACATATTCAATCCATTAGCCGATATGTTGCGAGCACACTTTTCAATCATTATCAGTGAGAACATTTCATATGCTTAAATTTCTCAACTTAATCAAAAATCCAAAAAGGCCATCACATATTATGCCCTAAGATACAAGATGATTATATATAAGATGACAAGTATTATGGAAAATAAATAACTCTATAATATCCTTAAATAGAGTTGGTTTCCACCCCTACACAAATCCATCACATTCAATAGATATGTGTGACACATTAAAATAAAGAGAAATCAAACTGTTGGAAATGATTAATATTAAGTATTTAGTTAATATAGACTCTAATATAAATAATACAAATAATCCACCATATAAGGTGAGGTAAATTGATAGTAAGAATGGTAAAAATAAAATAGTACATGTAGTTTTTGAACCAACTTTGTGCATTATATTATTAGATCCCCCAAGAATATAGTTTACCAATCTAACATAAGCTCCTATAAGGTCATAAAAATTCTATTAGAATGCAATCTCATATCTCTCCCTTCCATTAAATAGGTTGATGTGAGTAATCCTCTTCTAAAAGGATTAGACTAAAATACCTTATATGAATTTCATAGAGCACTAGGGAATACTATTAATAGGTGCATTAATTTAAGTCAAAAGATTCAAGATTTAATATATGAAAACATCATTAGTGTGATCACACATATAGATAGTTCAAAGAAATAACCAATTGAAAATAAAGTAATGAAAATATTTGGCAATGCTTTCCATAAGCATATAACTAATGAGCCAATTGATACATCAAGAGTGCATTATGCATGCAATATACATCATCCATTAGTTTCTTATCATTCTCATACAAAGTTATCACATATTTTAAATGGTATCATTTTTATGCAGTACACCTTAGTGCCCTCTAGGTCACTCATCACATTATCAAAGCATGATATAGTAGATGATGACCCAAATTTTCATTTTTTGTTCATTTGAGTTGACTTTGATCACCAACCTATTCATTATATCAAGGTTGATAATTATTCAAGCTTGAATATGTGTAAAAACATGCTTATTTATTATCTTAGATACACATATCATGATTTTCTTCCCATGACCATGGTAATAAAATGACTTCATATCACATTTGGAGTTCCATCAATGATATTACATTACCACTATAAATTTGTCCAACACATGTAGCCACTAGATTTACAAAAGTACCTAATAAAAGGGTCTTCAAAATATTATTGGAATGCCCTTGGATACAATATATTCATAAGCTCCTTTAGAAACTCATAGATGTTTAAATTATATATATGCTAATGAGGTAATCATAGTTCAAGGTATCCCATATGAAGACCACCTAATGTAGTTTAATGTGGTCCCTACACAATATATTTTAGTTGAGTCACCTAAAAAGGTGTAACCTACTTAGAGAAGACAAAAACTAGTAACTACCCTTCTAAGGAGGCTTATTCCTGAAAATCCAATTCAAAAAAGATTTATCATAGATTTTAGAGATCCCCTCTCCACTTCTACACATCCCATATTAATATTACATGGAACTATGGGTGTTTTTCATAAAGCCCCTCTCCACTCTTGCATGCACTAGACTAATATTATAGTGCACTAAGGGTGTTTCACATAAGGTACTTATTGTTCCCCAAAAATATCACTCATTTTTGGGACAACATTTGAACTATTTTGGTCCTATAGACAAAAATTGTCTCTTCCCTTTTTAAAATTTGTCTTGGGCATTCAAATTCCTCATTTTTCAAGCTTCTCAAAAATCTACGGACTCTATAGGCTTAAATCTATGAACTCTACAGGCTTAAATTTATGGAATTTGTAGGCTTAAATCTACGGACTCTACAGACTTGAATCTATAGACTCAGCAGGAAGAGAAAATCTATGGACTCAGCAAGAAGAGGAAATCTATGGACTTTGCAGGCCAAGTTTAATGGGCTTTATAGGTTGATTTCTATAGACTTGATTTCTACTGACTTTGCAGGTAGGTTCATTTCTACAAGTTCAACCGGCTTAACAGTTTCTACAGGCGGGTTCAACCAAAAGAATTAGTTTCTAACACTTGGGTCATTTTCAAGATTGGTTCAGTGTCTTGGTTCAATCAAAAATCTCCATCAGTAAGCATCTAAGTAAAGAAGGCTTGAACCATTAAACCATTGAACCACTTTGGTTCAAAGGTTCAATGAGTTCAAGGTTTAATTGCTTCAACGCTTTCAATTCAATCGGTTCATCTACTTTGTTTCAACATTTTGGTTCATCCTTTAGTTCAACGGTTAGTTCATCACTTCAGTTCAATCAAATGAACCATCAGCTTGAACCATTTTGGTTCAAAGCCTTGGTTGAATGAAGAGGTTCAATGTCTTGTGGTTCAATGGAGCGGTTCATCGACTTGGTTCATTCAATTGAACCATCGGCTTGGTTCAACCAAGCGGTTCAACGCCTTGGTTCAAATAGAGTGGTTCAATAGCTTGGTTCAAAGGAGTGATCTAATGTAAAAATTTAAAGAGCCTCCTGAAGGACAAGTGCCCTTGTAGAGGGCACTTGGTTGACAAAAGTACCCTTCGAAAGGGTCATTTTCAAAGAAGGCTGCAAAGGTAATTCTTTTGGAATTCAAAAAAGACTAAGGTAAGAAATAATTCCTTCAGAATTTTTGTTCGAAGGAATTGCTTTGGATAAAAAGTCTGAAAGAATTCAGACAAGTAGTGGGCGGAAAAAACCTAAAGGATTTTACAAAGGCAAAGTGAGCAGGAAATTTCTGTGGACTTTTTGTCTGTGGGAATTTGTCCTCAGACTTTTTGTCCACGAGAATTTACCCATGGAAAAAGCCCAAGGAAAATACCCACGGGAATTATCTGTAGGAAAACCTGAGAAATAGTCCACTAAGGAAAAGGCCGCCAAAGGACCCCGAAGGGTAGGTGCCCTTGTGGAAGACTCCCGACTGCCGAATAAAAGGACACTTCCTCGAAGTCGAAGGGTCACCTTCCCTTTGGGAAGATGTAAAACAAGAAGCCCAAAGGCCATTCAAAGATCATTTCTTAAGGCCCGAAAGGATAGTTTCTTTCAAAAAAAGTGCCAAACAAAAAAGCCAAAGAAGGACCAAGGGGTGACGCACCTGAAGACGTCAAATTCAAGACAGTGAACTAGCCATTGAAAACATAGTGATGGGCACGCGAACATCAATTTTAAAGCTCTTAAAATAGTCATTGATCCTTTGAATCTACAGACCCAAATGCATTCACAGACTTCAAGGCCAAGACCAGCAAAAAGTGAGGAAGGAACAGAACAACAAATTGAATCCAAGACCTAATTCAATTAACCAGAAAAGGAGGAACAATGAAGGTAGGATCAGATCGTTAGGTGGACATTGAAAGTTGCAAACTTTCAATAGTGTGACTTGTTTCCCTACATTGATAAAATCAAATGGATAAACGTCCCTAAGTTCCAGCCTGTCTTCTTAATAGATTCCAATGCAACATGATGTGTTACTGTTCTTGAGTCCTTGAAGAGGCTATATAAGGGACTCTCTTCTATTGTAAATGGATCTCTTTTGGACAATCAGAATGAAACTCTGCCCAAATTGAAAGACACTTTTGAGACTTTGAGCTCAATTTGTTTATCATATTTTGTTATTGGAATAAGAAAGCAAGTGGTTTTTTAGACTTTGTGCTGTAATATCTTTGTTGTTGAGGAAATTGTTCTTATGTATTTTTCCTTAATATATCTTCTATTCCTTTAATTCAATAAGCAGAATTAGTGACAACATTTAGGAAGGTGTCCTGAAGAGTCAATTGTGGAGAGACTTTGTGCCCCCATAATTTCCTTTAGTGTGTTCTATTTTCATTTCTGTGTAAAGGACCTTGGGGTGACTTTGTGCCCTCATTGTCCTTTGTATCTTACACTTGAGCAATTTAGGCGTAGATTTTGTGCTTCATCTCAATGTGTTGGTTATTACATCCTTTGTTACATTTTGTTGTTATTACCTGGAGTATTCTTGTCACTTGTTAAATAGTACTTCTAAAAGAAGAGTGCTTTCTATCATTTTCCTTGAGTTTCTCCTTTGATCCGCACACATCATCTCTGAAGAAAGAGAGATGGATGGTTTGTCCTTCCCTTGAGTATTATTTTTTGTTTATATATATATATATATATATATATATATATATATATATATATATATATATATATACATATATATATATATATATGGAACCTCCCCTTGATGAGAGGAGAGATCAATTCCCTTCTGATGTGGTAAACCTACACATTTGGATGACTAATCTTCCTACTTTGGTTGATCAAACCTATTTTGTTTATCAGTACGCTGATCGACAAAATATCAACCAACAATACTAACACATGATTTATACACTCCATGATGGCTTCCTAAAATATTAAATTTCATCATGCTCAACAACATGCATAATATACTATAGATCATCATTATAGTAGTAGTATCACCTATATTACATATGGATATTAGTATTCAGATTTTAAATTCTACATAATTTAATTACAACAATATGATGGTTTTCATTCATAAAAGATTGCAAGTCCTATCTTAGACACATGACCCATAGATTGTGATTCAATTGCATAACTCATTGGTTAGAATCATTCTCTCTATTTTATTTTTATTTTATTTCATATATAAAAATATATACAAAAATTTTAGATATTCTAAAAAATTCCAAAATTAAGACATATACATGCTTATGTTTAGTTCATTTATATTAGTTAATTTATGCACCAATTATTTAGTACTTATTTATATCTAGTTTAATATCATATATGATTCATAAATGTACATGAGTGAATTTATATCATAAATTTTGCCATTTATAAACATAGTTACATGTTATTTCACTATCTCAAACTCATAAACTATAAATGAACAAAAGTGCCCTATTCAGGAAAGAACACCCTACATTGTTGTCATATCCCATCAATCCTTTTTTATTAATAACAGGGTATCATTCTCAAATCCAAACAAGACACAAGCCACTTAAAATATGTATATACATCATCAAGTTCACTAGGGGCATTATATGCATAGGTTTTATCATTCTTTAGGTATCCCTTATTATTCATACCTCAGTTCTTTACATTGCATAATATCTATTGATATTGCTCAACTATTCACACATTGATATCTTACTTATTACCTAGGTCAATTAATATAATAATTTTACCAAATTTATTATAATGATCAACTACATGTATCCATGCATTTTTTTCACGTCCATTTTCTTCATAACTTGTGTGTATTCTATGCTTAACTTGTGGACATTTAAACATGTCCTTGTGTGTGGATCTAAAATTCATTATATGTTTATATGCACATGGGTGACATTTGAACATGTCCCTTGTATATGGTCACTTTTCCTTCTATTGTGTTCTTTGTGTGTGTGTCATGGCCATGACACTTATTTGGTTTGTTTGTTCAATTTTTGATGCCATGATGATCATGCATATTCCTAGCCTTTCAATGCCATGATGGATATCATACATCCCTCCCTAATAATTTTACTCAAATTTTAGTACTCAATTTTTATCACTTATCTACATGCCTAATTACTAACATCTATATTGACAATCTCACCATGTATGTTTATTTATACATGCATCTCAAATTACTATTTTTCTCAGCTTCTATATATATGATGATGCCACAATCCTCCATGTTATCATTAATATTCAGATTCACACATTTTTCATAACATCTCTCACATATTTTTTTTGTTTAAGTGATTGCATAGGCTCAACATTTCAATGCAAAAGAGGGGCCATACATAATGGATTATATTAGAGACTAGGCTCTTTCAATATAGTACACAAACAAAACAAAAAAGAGTTTACCTAATGGATCCCAATCCATACCCATAAATAATTAAAAGAATAAATTTGGATAGGAGTGATCCATTTAGATAAGGGCACACCCTGACACTATAAAAAATCATGCATTGTTACCCCAACAGGCTAAAAATAGTCACTTTTAGAAATTCTCAGAACCACAAATAGTACATAATAGTTAACATGTATACAAATTAAATTTACAAAAAAATAGTCAAGTTTATCTCATAATTACTCAATTTTATGGCATCATGTGTGTCATTTGAATCATATTATCATAGGGTTTATATCAAAGAATACATATACATCCAAATATTAGATTGGGGGCATGTCCTTGGCATACTTCATCCTTAGTTTTGTACCTATTTTATAGATGGAATGGTAATTATTATCATTCTCCATGTTTTATATACCATACCAAATTATACTATATTTTTTCACTACTTTTACACTATAAATTAGACTTATTCCATATTTAGTGGCCAGTTCACCCTTTTTGCACCATTTTTTTCACTATAACAATTTACTAGAATCAATACATAGATTCTAAACTGCTTAGCTAATTTGGGTATGCAATGATGGATGGATTCAATCACACCTTAAGTTCTTAATCAGACTCTTCTTAATAATTGAAGATTTGGGCATGTATATTCCAATGTAATATTTTCAATGAAAATGAAATCTCCAAGGGTTCTACCCTCTGTAGTCACTAGTTTTGCACCAAAAAACACAACAGTTCATGTATCCAATTAGGTGTATTCATCCCATATTATTAAATCTATATGTTTCTTGTATTTTACTTCTTGATTTTCATCTTGAGTGAGCACTTATTTCATACATATATCATTGTAAATACTGAATGAAGCATAGTTTAACATTATGGCCTACATTCAAGACTACACTTAATAGGTAAGTTCAGGTACACATTTTTTCCTTTTACTCTATTACTTCATTTTTTTTTGCATTAATAGAATAAAATGGGGTTAATGTAAAAAATTTTAGTAACATTTAAACTAAAATAGTGCAATTGTGACCACTCTTGTCCTCATATTAGATAATGACTAATTACTCGATTTAAGATTCATGTAATGGGTTATCCCATAAGTTTATAAAACCTCATCTGAAGTAATTCTTAAAATATCACTATAAATCCACATTTAAAACCATTTTACACACAAGAGGATTCCACATTGAAAATCACCAGAATTTTGATCTCACATTAAAATAAAAATCCCTATTTATCCTGAATTTGATTACATACATCCCTAGTAGCCCTAATCTAAAGTCTTAATACACTTTCAAGGTTACAAGTCATGATTTAAGCACTAAATCACACCAAAATTATACTAACATCTAACATTTTGGATTGGTATTTCACACACACCACCATAGCATGGGATAACTAAATGTATTTTGATCCCTCTTTTGAGTATTGGTATGTAGGTAGATCTCAACATAGGGGTGTTGAGGTAAATCACAAATATAACTGCTAACCCATTTATACCATGTGATTACATTTATCTTCTTTATTCAATTGAACCAGGGTTTCTAGTGAGTGAGAAGATACATAGTGTTTTTCATGCTAGATTATAAGCTCTAACATAGTCCTTAAATACATAAGTGAAGGCAAAATTTTCATAGATATATCATAGCTTTACCACCTACCAAACACCAACACTTCCAAAGGACAACAACACATTATTCTCCTATCCAGTTATGGCACTCATGTCCACAGATCTTTCAAAACATTGTTTCAAATCCGTACTCAATAAACACAACTTCTTAGTCAATTTAATTCCATAATAAAATTCTACATTCTAATTTTCTATCTAACTTTGTGTTTTTTTTGTATTTTACATATTTTAAAATTTAGTAATTTCTAAATCAGTGTGTCATTTATTGCATAATTATATCATTCTTATTTTACATAGTAGTTTGTCTAATTAGGGCCTAGCTATTTTCCCAAAAATTTATAGAATGAATAGACCTTACCCATTTTAAAAATATTCATAAGATATATAATGAAATTATTGTCATGGCATACCCAAGAGCTATAGTTTTTGTCTCTCATAATCTTACTAACCCACTACTCTTATAGCAATGTAATGACATTCCAAAACTAACATTCATAGGAGATGGCTCTATCAATCTATACACCACATAAAATATGTGGAAAATATATGTACAATACATCACATCACTAAGTATAAAATATCCCTTAGGCTAATTATATCTTCTCTTAAATTAAAATCATAGAATGGTTAAGATCATTGGTTCCATGGTTAATTTTAAGTTGGGATGAGTTGGGAAAAATAATATACATTTAATTTAAAGAGAATATGGATATTTGTCCTTGATGTAACATCTTGTAATAATCAAGAGAGCATACATGGATACCATCCATAATTCAATCTCATATTTAAAAAGATATGAGAAATAATACCTATAGAATTCAGACATCTATAAATTATAGAATTCTTATTATATTTAATAGCATTTGATTTTTATATTTCCCTCATGATTTAATTACTATGTAGAAGGACTCTTCTTCAAGCCTATGACCCTGATATGTTAGCTGAGATATATCTCATACAAGTTATTCAAAATTATCCCATGTATATAATGACCTCATTTCCTTAATTACTTGTTATCCCTACCCCCAAAAACTCTCATGAGTAGATCCAACATCCATCCTAGTACCCCCAAGTCCAATCCATAAGTCCTAGCTCAATGTCTAAAGTGAGATTCAAAGTGGGGGATTTTTCCAAAGAGTTATTGGCCTTTAAAAATTAATAGGTTATATAAAATCTCTAAGAACAAACTATTCTATAGAGCACCCCAAGGCCTTGTTATTCAATCAATCAATATCTCCCACCCAATATATTAATTAAACCTCCTTTCACATGTTAGAAACAAGCCAAAAAAGCATCATGATATGTTAATTTCATTCCTTTTCAAGCCACTACAGGCCCAAAAATTACAAGGAATTGGTAAATGGTTAAAAACACAACATATTTCATTAGAAATGAGAGAAAAAATAATGTTTTTTTGCTTATATGAAGAAATAGAATACAACCAAGAAGAGTTTGATTAATGCATTGAGAGAGAAACATCTAATTTGGATGATTATGAAGAAGAGGAGTGTATTCTCCCAAATAATAATCATAAATAATAAATTGCATCTAATGTAGGACTTAATTCAAAAAGAGACCATTCCCAAGATGAGAGAGAGCTTACCATTGATAGTTTAATTAAAAAATATTTTGGGATACAATGGTAATCATGAAGATAAAATACTATTGGTCTTTGAATAAGATGCATGGATGCTAATGCCATAACACCTTTTGGATCATTTTCTAAAGAAGATGAAAGAGAATCTCGAAACTATCATTGATGTATTTTTAATTACTAATTTTTTTAATTTTATTAATGAATATTTTTCTTCTAATAGTGATATAGACCTATTCTTTATTTTTGGATAATATTTTTTCTTTTTTAATACATCAAAGATGAAGATAGTAGGAAGAATAAGCATTGCAAGATTATAGTGAAGGGCCCAATGTCAAGAACCTAGAACAATTTGATGCCTACTTAGTCAGGATCTTGCTCCTCAATTAGAGAGATTACTTCTTGATTAGCAAATAAACATGGAATTATACTAGAATTAAGTAACTAGAAATATGAAACAACACAGGAATATGAGAGACAATACACAATTGTATGAAGAATATACAATAAGAGGACTTCTTCCTCCACCTCAAAGGTTTGCCATGCCTCAAGACCTTCTCCCTCTCTCTCTCGGTCAAATAATCAATCATATAGATATGTTCATCTCCAACCAGTTAACATGCTGCCAGTTCACCAAGTAATACTCCAAGTAGATCTCCTGCTCTCTGCTACTGCAAATCACTAGACCTTACTCACCATTTAGATATCTCTACACCCCTGATGAACCCTTGTCCTTGCCTCATCCTTATGATTCTTCTACCAAGGTGGATGACCTTGCAGAGAACTCTCCCTGATCTACACACTCAGCATCCCCTTTGGAACTTACACTAGCTCTCTCTAAAAGCTATGGCTTTCTAGCACACTTTTACAATACAGCCCATTTGTTCTTTTTTAGATCTCATGCTTACAGATGATTAGACTAACCTAATTATAATAATTAGACACACAACTCAAGACTAGGAAACAAAAGTCCATTCTCTGGAATCAACATGCGATGCCTGTACGCACAGGCTACCGATGAAGATATTGGCCCAAACCGATACTACCATCTAACCGACGTCGGTTTGATCGAAGCTGGTTTCCCTGCAAGATTTTGCAACTCCCACATATTCTGCATCCTCCATAAGTTCCCTTGTTTGCATCCTAGTGAAGCTAGCTCCACAACCTAAAAATCTCCCACTTGGAGATAAACAACTACACCTAACACCTTTTAAATTATTCCCTGGCTTCTATCCCTGATCAATCCTGAAGACCAACCACCACACAACCTGTGATGTTGTACCTATCATTCCAATAACCTGCTAATCTACATATCTATGTAGTGAAGAACTTGACCCTTGCATAACAAGAATCCCTATTACTAGTCCCAAACTGAGTACTCCTTCCCTGAATTGGATCCATCTTTCTGACAACCCCCACTGATTGGGAAAACTCATCTACACTAGATATGTATTTCGAACCCTGTTCAAGCTTAGCTTGAACTGTCCAGCCATTGGTGTGCTTTTTGATTTTGCATCCTGCATTGAAAACTCACCAACACCTGATTCACATCAGCTCCCACTGGAGATAAAATCTCCATTATGCCAAAGAATTTCACTGAAATTCTTGATAACACACCTTGAACTTCTTAGCTCAACAAATACTTGTATGTACAAACCTACTAGTACCTACAGTAACAAGATTGTTGTGATCATCTACCTGGTAATATAAACACAATAGGACATTGCCTAAAGCCATGCTTAGTCATTGTCAAACCTGTACCACTGTCATGTAGCTTCCTCAAGACCATATGCCTTGGCCTTCTAATCCATCCATCTCTTCTTTAACAAATCCGTTCGTCTCTCAGGCTTTCAAATCTACCAACATACCTATTTGTTCTTTTCTAAGGACTACACTCCTCATGAAGCTCCCACTGTATCTGGATTCTACCTGCAGCCTCTTCGCATCTTCAAGAATATAAAGAAGGTGAACAATGAATATGAGGTTCATTACCCTTTCTAACCTTGACATGAGTGTTTGAGACTTGTTGACAGCTTGCTGTCTGCCCAATATCCATTCTAGTATTTCGGCCATCTCCCAGTCTACTCCCGATGATGTCAGTTTCATGCACTGACCCTAACTACCGACGTCGTTTCCCTGGCCAATGCTGGTATCCTTTCTACCGACATCAGTTCCTTCATAACCGATGTCGGTCTTCCTGTTGCTGACGTCGGTTACTGTCTGACCGATGTCGGTACCTGTGTTCATCTGGAGTGATAACCATGAGCTCTCCATGGTAAAATCCTGTTCAAATCAACATAGCCCTTTAGAATAATTCAGTTCCCTCATGGATCTCTATTCGTCATCTAACCTCCAAGATCCAATTCTTTAGCTTGTCAAAAACATCTATCTTCCGCTTCAAAACTTGCATTCTCCTTCTAAGAAAGACTGAAGCCACATCTCTGCAACAGAAGGTGAATCATATAAGTTATTTCACCACCATCTAATTCAAGGTATCCACTGTGAGAGTTATAGTGCATATCACCCAAATTTCCTGAAGAAATTAGACTCATCTGGGTACTTGCATGACTTCCTTCAACCACTGAATTATTCAACTTCATAATTCTTTGGCAAGGCTCACCAACTCCTCTCCCTGGGGCTGCATGGAAAGAGACAACATAATCTATTATCCAAGATTCAACTTTATCCAAGAAACCTAGCATCCTGTGGAACAACACCTGCAACATCTGCATCTTCTCCTTCATGTTGATCTGCTACCAACCAACAATTCATCAATTAGACTTTGTGCTAACTCCATTCGTATACTTCCTTCTGCCATTTCTATACTAGGTAACCTGTAATCCAAACACTACCAGATCTGAAACCACCTTCAACCCAACCAAAAGCTCTGATACCACTTGTCAGGAACCTAGAACAATAAACATGCTCTGATGCCTACTTAGTCAGGATCTTGCTCCTCAATTAGAGCACATATGATTACTTCTTGTATTAGCAACTAAACACGGAATTATACCAGAATCAATAAGTAACTAGAAATATGAAACAACACAAATATGAGAGACAATACACAATTGTATTAATAATCACTCAGAAGAATATACAATAAGGAAGAAGTGGCATCTTCCTTATTGTATATTCTTCTGAGTGATTATTAATACAATTGTGTATTGTCTCTCATATTCTTGTGTTGTTTCATATTTCTAGTTACTTATTGATTCTGGTATAATTCCGTGTTTAGTTGTTAATACAAGAAGTAATCATATGTGCTCTAATTGAGGAGCAAGATCCTGACTAAGTAGGCATCAGAGCATGTTTATTGTTCTAGGTTCCTGACACCCAATATTTCATTGCAAAGTTCCCAATATTTATTCCATAAGTTCCCTTGGTCCATGAAGGTAACAACAGCCTTTTCTTCTATTGTCTCTTCCAATCTAATCTCTTACTTGTCTTTAAGAATGTCCTCATCATAGATTATTTCATTATGGCATTGAAAACATATTAGCTCACTAGGAACCTTGAATTATTCTTCATCAACTCAACCTTGTTATCCTAGAGGTGCCAACTTCTCAAAACCTTCATATTACTTGAACATATACAAATAGGTCTACCACATGTCCTTCAAATATCCTTGAACCTCCTCATGAGACTCAAAAAACTCATTCAATATGATGTTATTCTTAAAAGTATTTTTTTCCATGTCTTGATCGACCTCTTCATTGGCCAAGGTAACAATCTTGGCACTTTATTCATGGAAATATATAACCTCATCAAGATCATCTCTTTCTTCATTCAAGAAGACTGGTTTATGTTTATTTCACTAAGGGGAGTACCAATGGTGAATTATTCATCATAGACACTTGAATCATCTTCATCATTTACAACTATAGCTTGATCCTCTTCACTTAACTCCCATAGGATAGGTTCCTCTTCAAGAAGGGATGTGGTGGGAGGGTGATAAGTAACTTCATGAGTTAGATATGGCGTATGAGGTATGATGAATGTATCATTAATGGGCTTGGAAATGGAAGGATAAATTTTGAAACTTGGGGTCTTGGATATGGAGGATCCTTGAAGGAACTCTTGGAAAGATAACAAATTGAGTTGGGAAATGTAAGAGACATTTTATTCAACAAACACCTCATTTTTCTATTGGCCTTCTTGAGACTCTTCAACAACTATAACTTTATATTCAACCTTATCAATTAGAGTCTAATTATTATTTTGAAAACATTCATAGATAGACATGCAAGGTGGATAAGCTAGAGGTTCTTAGGGAGAGGGAGTGGGGCTTGAATAGGCATAAATCTCTCTTTATCTTCAACCTCTTGATTTTGGTTCTCTTCCTCCTTTATCTTTAGCTCTAACTCTTTGATATGCATATATATATTCTCTTAGAATAACTTCTCTTGAATGTAGCTAGTGGCCTCATGAGGATAAGGCACATAAGAGGGTTTTTATGATGTATAAGAGACTCTTGAGGAGGGATGGGAGAGAATTGCATAGGTTCATATCATTATTTGACTTCAAATCCATAATCTATACTTGTCTTACCTTGATCACTCCATAAATTCACCACTTGATTCCATCTTGGAGTCTTAAAAGACTTTTTGGCGAATTATTGAGGAGGAGAAGTTAAATCTTGTCTCTAAACAATGGGCTGCTCAACAATAGTCTTTTCCTTGTTTTGAATTATCTTTTGGATTGAATTCCAAGAAGGGAAGGTTTGAGGAACACATGGAGGACTTAGAACACTTATAATTTCACTTGAAAATGTCTCTTAGGGAATAATGGGTAACATATATGAGGGATAAGGTGGTGTATATGAAGACACATAAGGATGATAGAGTTGGGCCTATTATTCTTCATGGTTTCTTAACTTATCTTCAATTATTCCCACAAGGCTATTCTTCCACAACTTTAGACCTTAGTCCCACAAGGCATGCTAAAATTATTATCAATCAAATTTACACCCTTTTAAAGGTATTTCAAGCCTTCCAAATTTGATGTAACATGGAAACACCTCAAAGTTGTGGGTACCTTATTAGAGAGGTGAAACTCTAGGTTACAGGGTGAGTTCCCCTTGATGAATCATTTAGGTTCAAACAAAAATATAAAACTTTATAGGAAAAGGTAGAGAAACCTATTATAATAGAGGTGATTCACAAAATATTATATGATAACTACCAACCAATTGTAATTGCACTTCAAACAAGAGACTAACATGAACATGATGCTAATCTAAATCTGCAGCTTTGCATCAATGTTTCTCATAAAGGTTTGTGAAGTAAGCTTGAGCTAGGAGGATTAGTCAAGAGGTCATGACATGACACTAATGAAAAGATAACTCACTAAACTCATAAATACTCCATTTGAACACTTCAAGATACCTAAAAAAATGAGTCCAAACTAAACATGAATTCTAAACAAGGACAAACATGCCAAATAAGCAAGACTATCACTTAGTAAGATCAACTAATAAAGCATGCATATTGAAACCAAATCCATGGAGAAGGTAAAAATAGGTTATTATTCATTGATTAAAGGATTAAAATTGGCAGGGCTTCACCATACTTAGAGAGAGAGAGAGAGAGAGAGAGAGAGAGAGAGAGAGAGAGAGAGAGAGAGAGAGAGAGAGAGAGAGAGAGAGAGAGAGAGAGAGAGAAGTGTCCAAAAGGAGTTATAACAAGAACTTAGTTTGAAACTACCCCATAAATTTCTAAAAGACAAATTTTAGTCTTATTAAGATGTTATTCTACTCTAAGTGGTGTGGAAATTTTAAACCTTGCTTAACACCTTACCTAGATCTCCAAAACTACCCTTTGTCTTGGCTTATGGAATGATAAGTATCCTTTTTTATGTTTAGGTCCTCTTTAGTTAGATTGTTTCTCTAATCTTGACACCTTTAAATGAATATATAAGAACTTCCCTTTGACACATCACTTCATTCTCTTTCCAAGTGTCTAGAAGTCCTCTTCATCTCATTAGGCCAATCCATTTAAAAAGAAGTAGACAAAAATGTAGCGGTTAAAAATGTAATGGTAAAAATTTAGTATGATAAAACATAGAAAAGAAAAAAATTAGTAAGGAAAAAACACTATAGGAATAAAACATAGTATAGGATGCACTCACATAGAAGACGACATAAATTTCAACTAAAGGTACAAAGATACAAAATCACATTTTTCTCTATCATTTTTCTTGTAAATTTGGTGCATTACTTTTACACCATGAAATGTTAACTACTATCATAAAAATAAACAAGACAAAAAATAAATAATGTGATAATCACTAAAATTTCCCAATTATGCTATTCATGAATTTTTTGTGACATTACCAATACTGCTACATTTTTCATTGTTATGTTTTGTCCTCGTGACATTTTTGTCATACTACATTTTTACCACTACATTTTTATTTGCTACATTATCACATAGAGCCTAATATTGAGTAAAAATTTCAAAACTTGAACTCATATTCTCCAACTCATTATCTCTCCATGGATGGCCTGTTCACATCATATCAGACCTACAAAATCTCATTTGGAGTCTCAAACTACCCTCAAGAATTCAATTTGCACCAAAAGTTCTATTTTGGCCTCATTTGTTATAGCCCTAAAATCATGAAAACATCCTTATGTAGAATAATTTACAAAGGATATTGAGAATATGAACACATATATAAGGACCCAGTATCCCTTATAGCTTCATGGCAAGTGCCATTTTCTACCTTTCTCTCTCCTAACTAGGTCTTGATTAGGCCTCCCTACCTAGAGACTAAATTTTGGATCCATAAAATTTAAACACATTTAAAACCTAAAAAAACATTTGATTTAGTTTAACAACCTCCTAAGGATCCTCCATGTCAATTTTGAGCTTTTAACACCTTGTATGGACCTCCTGAGCATCTTGAAACAACCTTTTTCGGTCCTTTTTATACACCCATACCTTGAATGTACAAACCAATGACATGGGAAGGTTATCAATTGATTTTTTTACATCATCCATATTTTTTAAATGTTTTTTCAATTCATCTAGATGCATAAAATTCATCTTCTCTATCATCAGGTTGAAACTAACCTGTTTGGGCAACCTATGAGTGCTTCAAGGTCTTAAGGATGATTCATAAAATATAGGATCTAGATGAACATTAAAATGACATGAATCATGAGTGAATATTTTTTTCCTCTTATTACCAATATATAGAGCTACCATTCATCCTTTCATGGAATATATGAGTACGTTTAGGAGACCTTCAGGCTAGTAAATTGCATTTTATGATGCCAAGAAGAGTTGAAGATTGTAGGTGGTGTTTTGAGTTTGATTTTGAGTTGATAATGACCTAAATAGTTATTATAAATCCAAAAAGACTTTATCACATGATTATCCAACTCTTTATATCTCTTTAACCCTGTGTTAGATTTTAATTGATCAAGCTAGGTTTTTTGAGCATACTAGCTCACCTGACCCTAACTACTATATTTACTTCATTTCTTCCAATATCATGGATTAAAAATTTCATGGAATGATTGTATATATTATTTACCATCTCTTCTAGGTCCTCAATGTTCTCAAATCAACTCCAACTAACAACTTTCTCATGGTTGTCCTTGTAGGTCAGTGTATTTAGTTATAGGGTTGTTAGGCCTAGATAGGATTTGACATCATTTCATCATTATTGTTAGGTATTAGGGTCCCATAAGACCATATTACATGATTAAACCATACCAAAATGGTATAACCTCCTCTTAGACTCCATACAGACCTTTAAATCTCTAAAACAAGTAAATACTTCTCATGAACTTAGGTAGGCTTGTTTTGTTTGGATTTATACCCATTAGGCTTGAACGTAGCTCATCTATTTTCCCTCTATATTTATGTTAACCAAGATTTATATCAGTTATGTTGTCATAATGAACCCTCCAAATGATTTTATTTCCATTTTATACCCCTTCTCTTCATCCCAAATAATAGTCTTTGTTTGCCAAGGCAGGCAGGCCTGTGTATCCATTTGACTATGTGAGCAAGGTTTTAAGGTGGTCTTGAGAGTATAAAAGGCACTCCCTTACATTCCATTGTCTATGTATACTCTTATAGGTTTGTTATAACATTATATACCTTCAAAATTCCTTAGACTTCAACCTTACTCCCAACAAGTCACCCTTCCCATGACTCTCTATATGGGCTTGTGTCCTTTGACTTAAGTTTTAGGAGCCTAAATAAAATTTTAGGCTTGTTACACCTTACTAATGAGTATTAATACTACATAAGGTTGTATTGGTATTAAAACATAATTTAATGTGAGCTATCCCTTTTCATAGACTTCTATATCCTTATAACAAGCATTCTCTTGGGCTTTTGGCCAGGTAGGCTTGTAGTTTGCATTGGCTTGTGTATGCAAGGCTTGAAACCCTATTTTTTCCAATCCTATTTAGTTGATCCTTTGTATATATTTTTTATCTTAATCTAACCTAAAATTTTCTCACTTACCTTGACATTAACTTGTGTTGAACCTCAATGATTTTCATGTACATTTTATTCCTTCCTCAGGGTTGAAACTAGCCTATTAACCTTATAACATGTAGTGTCTATTAGGAAAAGTCTAAGTGAATAGGGTTTTCATTAATTAACTAAAATTATTTGAAATTTCAAATGAATTATTTTTATAGTCTTAAGCACCTGAGATTCTTTTGAAACTATGTCACCTTTTACTTGCATACACTTCACCTTTCATGCTTACTTACACCATGGCTTTAGGTGATTATTTTAGGGTCTTGATTGTATTATAGAGTTTTAAGGTCTTTAATTTAAAATATTTAACCTCTCAATTAATATTTTATATTAATCCAAGATATATTTTAATAGTCCTTTTTGAACTCTATCTACTTTCCATCTTGAAATTAACATACATTTCCTAACAGACCTGTAAATCTCTCTAATTCCATAACTAAGTATTCTTTTTAACCTTAAAGTACCAAGATAGTTTTATAATTATTTATGTGAGACATGAATTACTCACTCATTCTAATTTAAACCCACATTACCATTCTCAGACCTCATTGGGCTTTATGTACTCTGCCTTCTCTAAAGGTGGTTGTAGGTGTTGATTGGAGAAAGGTTTGAGCATGTGGTTTTGAGTTTTCCCTTCTCAAGGAATTATGAAATTTTTAAGCATTAAAAATTAATTTACATATCTTTATGAATTCCTCACAAGGTTCATTATCCCTTTTCATATCATTTCACAAACCTCTATCTTTTTTGTTTCCATACATAGACCTGTGTAGAAGTATTAAGCTTGTGAACTCTATCATCAACTCTCTCTTTAATTAAAAAGTTCTAGTATCTTCATTATTTTATGAATTTTTTATAAACATAAATTAATTATAATGGTTTCATATTTAGGTATACAACTCAAACATTGACACATTTCATTGGACTTCTCCTAAAGTTGTAAACCTATAGGTCTGTAGAACTGTAAGTCTGCAACCCTATGTTTTAGAATTTGAAAAGTGAAAACATGGTTATTAGGAATCTAATATCATTCCTCCTTTTCATAAAATTCTTTATAAATAATTCATAATTCTCAAACTCTTTTGGAAATGTAGATTTAGACTTTCCTCAACTCACCTTGTTATGCAAGCTACTCTAGGACACAATCCAAAAAGTGAATGATAATAAGACCCATTTGAAACTATTAAGAAATGTTTAAATTATTATATGGCCTTTAATTAAGATTAAATATGATGTTAATCATCTAAAAAATCATTTTAATATGTTTTATTGTGCATTAACTCTCAGCCTTAAGTGAAACACCTACAAATTGCCTTTATGAGGATCTCATGTTCAAATTCTAATGCCACACATATGAGTCTATTGATTAAAAGAATGGAGAAATTTTGTATACATATACATGCACTATACAAACCTTTTCATGCCCCAATGAGTTCATATTTACAAGATAATTTACCCAAAATAGAGCTAGTAGGGATTTGAGCCTCCAAAAAGTAGTTTAGCTCCTTAGTGATTGTTAATAAATATAAGGAGCTAAATCAAATGAAAAATCAAACTAATTTTAATCCCATAGGGGTCCCCAACATTTTCCAAAATCTTAGCCTCCAACTGTACCTATACAGCCTGTACCATTAACTTGAAATTCGCTTTCATGAGCTTGTGAAGAGAGCGATGGAGGGGAGAGAGAAATTTATGAAATTTTGAAACTTGAAACTTATTTTAATGCCTTATTATGACATTTATAATCTTAAATGACATTGATAAACTATTTTCACCTAGAAGTTGAGTTCACAAGTCCATACAAGTGCCAAAACTCCCCTCTAAGGCATTGAAATACAAGATTCTAACATCTTCTTGACTTTTTGATAGGTGTGTCAGTTATGTAACTAATACAAGATCCTTTAAAGTGTCTTACATAGACTATTGTAATTTTAAAGCTTTAACATTCATGAAATTTAGCAAAATCACCCTTTTTTATTCATTAGGCTTATCTTGAAGTCTAAAAAAGAACTTTAAAGTTTCCAAATCAACATGAATTGTTATAAAAAGGTTATTAAGACATAAAATGACTTTTAAAGATACCTAATGACCTATAAAACTTCTCTACTAACTCTCATCACTCCATGACAAGACTAGACCACTATAAGACATTACCTTAATTTCTCCAAAATTACATTAAATAATGTTAATGATGTTTTTATGAAGAATTTTAAAGACCATATAAGGAATTACAAGACCTTTACCTAGGTTATCAATACATGAAAAAAAAATTCACCTATAGGGGTTGGCATTTTGACCTTGGGATCAAAATTAGTCGACAGGCTACTTGTATCTTCTCTTAAATGAAAAACATGGAATGGTTAAGATCATTGGTTCCATGGTTAATTTCAAGTTGGGATGAGTTAGGAAAAACAATGTACATTTAGTTCAAAGAGAATGTGGATATTTTTTTCTTGGTGTAACCTCTTATAACAATCAAGAGAGCATACATGGAGACCATCCATAATTCAATCTCATATTTAAAAAAAGATGGGAAATAATACATGTAGAATTTATACATCTATCAAGTATGGAATTATTATTATATTTAATATCATTTTATTTTGATATCTCCCCCATGATTTAGTTCCTAGGTGGAAGGACTTTTCTTCAAGCCTATGACCTTGATATGTTAGCTGAGATATATCTCATACAAGTTAGTCAAATTGATCCCATGTCTATAATGACCTCATATCCTTATTTAATTGTTATCCCTACTCCCCAAAACTCTCATGAGTAGATCCAACACCCATCCTAACCCACCAAGTCCAATCCATAAGTCCTAGCTCAATGGCTAAAGTGAAATTCTTTGTGGGGGATTTTTCCAAAGATTTATTAACCTTTAAAAATCAATAGGCTATTCAAAACCTCTAAGAACAAATTATTATCTTGAGCACCCCAAGGCCTTGTTATTCTATCAGTCAATATCTCCCACCCATTCTATTAATTAAACCTCCTTCCACGTGTTATAAATAAGCCAAACAAGCATCATGCTATGTTAATTTAGTTCTTTCTTAGACCTCTATGAACCTAAAAATTACAAGGAATTGGTAAATGGTTGAATACACAACCTATTTCATTGGAAATGAGAGAAAAATAATGGTTTTTTGCCTATATGAAGAAATAAAATATAACCAAGAAGAGGTTGATTCATGCATTAAGAGAGAAACACCTAATTTGTATGATCATGAATAAGAGGAGTGTATTCTCCCATAGATTAAACATAAATAAGAAATTACATCTAATGTAGGACTTAATTCCAAAAGAGACCATTCCCAATATGAGAGGGAGATTACCATTGATAGTTTAATTGAAATGGGATATTTTTATTAAAAAAAATTGGTTACAATGGTAATCATGAAGATAAAATCCTATTTGTCCTTGAATAAGATGCATGGACACTGATGCTAGAAAACCTTTTAGAGCCTGATGAAGAAAAAATTTCCAACAAATAAATAAATTAAAGAGATGATCTCGAAACTAAAATCATTGATATGTATTTAGCCTTAATTACTAGCACTTTTTATTTTATTAATGACTCTTTTTCTTCTAACAGTGATATAGATACATTCTTTATTTTTTTATAATATTGGTTCTTTTTGAAGACATCAGAGATGAATATTAGTAGGAAGAAGAAGGATTGCAAGATGACAGTGAAGGGCCCTTGATTTATGTTTGTAAATATCAATAAGAAGAATAAAATGAGAATGGTTGTATAAAAAAATAATGATAACCCAACTCTTAGGAATCATCTATGATTTTATGAGAGAGTTATCAAAAATCTTCAGCCAAGATCTCTCCAATGGCTCATTATCATATTCATTGATGCTTTAGCATAAACAAGATGAATCCAATTGACAAAAAAATTATTATACTCAAATGATATGAATACAAAAGTATGAATATTGTAATGAGAGTACTGGCTTATATAGGCAAGGCCAAATGGAATACGAGCTAAACTAGCCAATGTGGGACTAAAGTCCATATAAGACAAACCTAACAAACATGAGTAAAAGATACTCTAACACCCCCACCCCTCTCAAGTTAAGCTAGGGGATAAAATAGAGGATGCAGTGTGAAGTCATGTGTCCTTGTGGATGCCAATCCATCATACTAGAGTATATGAATGTAGAGTCACTACAATCACCAAGTTAAAGTATGAATGGTGTTGAATATGAGGATCACTAAACATAAACACTTTACTCTAAAGTACTAGGTAGAATGATAAACCTGAAGAAGCATAGTTTGAACTCCCTCCAACATGATGGTGAAGTGAGCACAAATACTAGTGGATCTGCCACACTAGTGTCACTATGAGAATCACCAATAAGGCCATGGATTCAAGTAATAATCCTCATATTGGATTTGAAAAAAAAAGTGCCTAAATAATATACCCATATACAAAGGACTAATCTATAAAAAACTTGAAAGTGCAAAATACATATATCTCTCATAAAGTGGAGAAAAAGAAAAAACCCAGAGGAAAAACTCCCCCCGCCAAAAGAGAGAAAAGAATAATAGAGGGTTATAAATCCCCCAAAATATGATGCTAAATAATTATGCACTCCAAGTACTCGCAATTCATAAAACTACTCATTCTGAATGAGTGGTCCAAATCCACTACTCGATCACAAAACAACTAACACTAGGCTTCACTAGAATAACTTCAATCAAGAAGATTGCCAGTGGTGATAAAAGTATAAAAAAGTATAGCATGTTCAAGTAATTCTCAACATCAAAGAAGTAGAATGTACATCACACCCCCCATACTACTGAATAGATGGAGTGGAGAAACAAAATTGTCTACACGAGTGGTATGAATCCACTACTCAAACACCAAAAAATTTGACAATGTATACACTAGAATAGCTCTAGAATGAGGATATAGTCAACTATCAAAAAAAGGTGTTGAAAATATAGATAAGTATCTCAAATATGATGGTCCATGGTGGTGATGGAAAATACAAGCAACTGATGAAGTGAAAAGGTTCCCATAATATAACACACAAATGCATGAAGGTAGATAAGGCTAAATCATCAAACCCCCCATGGAAATTTATAAATTAGTGTGAGTACAATATAACCCATACATAAAAAACACCATATGAAAACAAGGAAGACATTGGGCTTCACCAGAATAGCTCCAAACAAGGAGACTATCAACATATCAAATAAACCATCAAGAGAGATGCTCTAAAAACAAGGGAGTGAAGAGGTGTCTCAATAGAAGAAGGTGAGATGCTAATAAAGGGTAAAAAATCATGACATAAATACCAATGTGTCACAGTAATAATGCATGTCATGGGTTGATAAAAGAGTGTAAAAAATTATGAAAAGAGCCATGATGTATGCAAACACACCAAAAGAGAATCAATAACAAAAAAACAACATTCAAATCACATGCAAAAGAGGATGTTGATCTTAGCTAAAAATGCATCTGAGATAATGCATGCATAAAGTATAGTGTAGGGCCCATAACACCAAAAACCCCGTAGTAGTGATAACATACACTCAATAATAAGATGTCAAACTCAACTGAAAATGTATCTATGAGTGTAATAAATGATGACAATGCAATCAAGAAGAAATAAGAAGGAAGTTTATGTTACATGTGAGGGAGTCTGACCTCCTACCAAACTAGATAACACCTTCCAATATCTAACAAATGAAAGAGATAAGGTATGTGTTAAGTAATGAATTATCCCTCTACAAATTCTCACAACACATCAAATGCATCATCACTAAAATGTCACCACAAACCATAAGCACAAGACAACACATCCAATGTGAAAAGACCCCCTAGAATGCAAAACTTTATATTTTAGGGTTTTTTATAATAAAATTTACACTAAAAGTTTAAAAAATGTACTGCAAATAAGGTGGACTTAGCCTTTCAACCACTCGTTAGAATTGGCATGGAACCAAAAATCTCCTCACTCCAATAGAAGTCAAAAAACATGCCCCTCTCACAATAAGGATTAAAAAACTATTTACCCCCATTCATAAAGCAATCACACTCACCTTAAATAATTATGTTCCCCACTAGCATAAAACCCCCTCCCTTTTATATTAAGCATTCCACTTAAGACATTTCATAAGTAGCATACCAGTCTTTTTGAAGAATTCATTTAAAAAGTTATTAAAAAAGGAGTTTGAAATGGTGGTGGGAGAGACCGGTGAGCATTCCACAATGAGGAGAATGGTCACGTGAAGGTAGGATGGCCATGTGGAGGAATACCAAAGGCACACGGTGATAGATAGTGGTCCTCTGAGATGATATAGAGTACCCCAATTATATCTTAAGGGCCTCACTTTACCTTTGCAATAAACCCAAATAGAAGAGGTTTAATAATAGCATGCCACATTAGAGGTTTCCCATATTTTGTTTTTATATTGATAAAGGAAGTGATGAAATCAATGGACATGGGCATGGAGTTATCTATGGATTTAATCAATGGGCACCTCATATACTCCTAGCCTGACATTGCCAACCATGAGTCAATGTGCCTCCCATTTCCTCACATAACAAACATTAGCCTTCATCAACTTGATCTATTCATGACCTCGAGCTAGGGGATGTTCAAGGTGTAAAAACTTTCATTAAATAATATAAATCCCACTTGTTACCCATGGTGGGGCTCGTTGGGTGTATGACTAAGAAAAGAAGTAGTGGTTGCATATAACTAACACAACATGGCAAAGGGATTAAAGGATTACATCAATTTATCAAGGAGAATTGAACATGTCAGACCTATTAACATAGGATCCTATGTGGAGGCACCATGACCAAAATTTGGATGGTAGGGTTTGAGTTTTATAGACCTTGAATGCAATTAAAAAGTCAATAGAGCTATGATTTCAATCCAATGCTCAAATGCCTTTAGAAAGGATGCCTTATTGAATAGCTCCAATGCCAATGCAGACCATAGAAAGTTGATGCCAAAGCTGCAATGCACTAGATCCTGGATCTCCCTCTACCATGTAGATCTGTAAAGGAGGAAAAATGTAGTCTAGATCTAACACAGGTCTACATAGCTCCAATGCTTCAATCAGATTTGGTTGAAAAAACTTGAAAAACTCTAATGCCTTGTTATATTTCAATGCTTGAATCCAATGCCTTTGCTTTGTAGATCTAGATATTAGAAAGAGAGCTAGAAAAAAGGTTCCAAATCTGAATTTTCAATGCTACACTAGCAATAAAAATGTCTGTACAAGATATAAGATGAGATAAATTCCAAAAAAATACCTACAACAAATCTATGATGAGATAAATTCCAATGCTTTATCTATAATCTCCAATGCCTCTTCTCCATAGATCCAAACAAAGGAAAAAAGTACAGTCTTCCTCAATAGAAAAATTGTAGATCTCACTCAGATCCAAATAAAAATGTGAGGATAAACAAATGTAATTAAGTAGGATGAGTAATGGCTATTGGAGATGGCTCTGATTACCATGAAAGAGTTATCAAAACTCTTCAATGAATTTTTTTCCAATGGCTCATTACCATAACCATTGATGCTTTAGTATAAATAAGAGGAAACACATTCACAAAATAATTATTATACTCAAATGATATGAATATAAAAGCATGAATATTACAATGAGAACACTTGCGTATATATGCAAGGCAAAACAAAATACAAGATAAACTAGCTAATGTGGGACTAAAGCCCACATAAAAAAAACCTAGAAAGCATGAGTAATAGATACTCTAACAATTTATTTTCTACACCCTTAACCTATAGTGTGTCTAGAGATATGTGTGCCAAATTTTTGGCCTACATCATCTTTTATCTTATCATATTTATCTATGTTCTCATAAATGTCAGCCCATGGAGTAACCATAACTTAAGTAGGATAAATAAATGAGGTAGTGGTTAGTACTTGATCATCATATTGCAAATTTTATTCTTTTTGCAAGGTTGTGGAGGTTTCCCCTCAAAGTTGGTTAGTATTAATCAAGTATTATGCTTTGTTGGCAGTTATTGTTGTGGATCTGCTTATTATGTTCTCATTATTACATTATATTTCCATTAGTCTATTCATGGTGTTTACATTTATATCTATTATTATGAATTTCCTTGATCTAACTAATTAATTTCATTATAAGTGTTATTAGAGCTTCAATTTGGGTGCAGTTTTGTAAATAATTTTTGTTTTCTTGATCTAACATCTATGAGCTAAAGGATAAAAAAATAACTTGTGATATGAGAAAAATTATTTTTTTTGTCAACACAATATTGTTTGAGTTTTTTTCTTTTTTTTTTAAGTTTATAATATTTTTTTCACCCTTATGCAAATAAGTAGTCATTGGATTTGTCTTAGCAAGACAATTGCAATGTGTTTAAGCTTAAATCGAGTTTTGGTATAAGGATACTATAGAATTAAGAATATATAAATGAATAAGCACAAGGGTGATAAACAAATCTATAAAAGGTTGATTAATTTACAAACCCAAATAAATAATATTCTAAATTTATAATACTGAGATATGCCAAAAATAGAAAGTACAACTATTGATTGATATTATAATAAATTAAAAACATAGTACTTAGCTAGTTTACTGTGCATATATAGATTTAGGCTAAAACAAGCTGGAAGTGGACTAGATTAGGATTCTAAAATAGTCATTAGATTTGGGGATATTACACTCTATTGCCTCAAATTCTTGCATCAAATTTAGATGATTGCATCGATGTTGGTGTCTAAGTTGGATATAGGTGTCCAGTATAAAATAGTGACTGAATCTAGATGCAATCACCTATATCTTTTTAAGTTTTATATCACCTTTCTTCTAATGTCTTTAGATCATGTTCACATGTTACCACTCTTTGTCAAATGATAAAACTCTAGCTTTATCACCCTTTGGGTGACTGTGGGAAAAATGGATTAGTGGGCACATGGTGTTGAGCTTCTCCAAGGAACCCCCTATCAATGGTCATTACCTACATAGCTAATACTTCAAAGAGGGAATAATATTTATATAGTTATCCCCTTTATTTTGTATTTTGTGTGCATAATTATGTAATGTGTGATAAGCAAGTACATAGAGTGACTTATCTTGTAACTTGGAAAATATGGCTCATGGAATGCTCCTTTAGTACTTTAGACCTACAGGGATATTGATCCTATTCTTATTATGGAAATATGGATAAATATGGTATATTTCATCCCTATAATTCTTTATTGAGTGATCTTGGTATGTTACCTTGTGAGTTATCAATATTTTCTAGGTGAGGATGAATGAGGGTTGATCTTGTATAGATACTAATCCATTTTGAAAATATATTGCACTAAAACACTTGGGTTGACATTTAAGATATATTTCATTTGAAAATAGATGAATTTTGGGCATTTAACACTTAGTTATAAAAGAGACACCTATGTTGACATAGGCATCTAGTTAGGATACAAGTGTCTGGGAAGTTAGAAGACAAGTACAAGTCTAAAACTGGTAGTAAAGGATAATAATCAGGTTTAGAGCATTTTGTACAATATAAAAGGCCTAGTCATTAGAATAATAGTGTTCAGACTAAAAGATAAACAATTTGGCACAAAGAGATAATGAATGCAAGCTTTTTGGTAGATGGAAGGTCTTAGAAATAAAGGGTTCAACCATGATAGGTATTTTCTAATTATACAGGTGTAGACACCAAAATCGTGTCTACTCCCTTGGTTGACTCCCCCTTGGTCCCTTTCCACTTCAACATGCCTAACCTATGTTTTATTAATTTAAAATATCTATTTTAAATTAATAATTCTACCCTTGCCACATCACCCATGACACCTCACCTCTCCTAGGATGCCTCTCCTTAGATGCCTCCCATCACCCTATGACCAATTTATGACTTATTTCAACCCTCTCACACTTATTTAATTCACCTTTGACCATTTTCCCATGACCAATTGACCCTGGCAGTTGGAAGAACGGGCAAAAGGCTAATTTTAGCCCTTTTTCTGTTATTCTAGCTGCCGACGTCGGTTACAATCGGCCGACGCCGGTGGGATCACCGATGTCATTGCTTAAAACCAACTTGTTGGCTGAATCAATGGATCCTCTTCTCCCGAATGCAAAAAATCCTCTTGCGCCCAGACTTTGACTCTCTCTCTCTCTCCCCAGATGCACACTAAGCATCACAGGCTACAGGGACTCTGCATCAGTCACTCTACCTCTTTGCAGAGAGTCTTCTACATCAGCAACAAGCATTCACTCCTCTAGTTCTTCAAAAAACAAGAGCTAAGTATTCTCCTTTTATGTCATTTCAATAGCTTAGGATGTATTTGTAATCAGTTTCTTCTTACTACTTCCAAGCAATATTATCAACCAGACAAACCCTGACTTTCAACTAGACCAGACCTGACTAAACTTCTTCCCGAAGAGGCTGAGAGGCCTTTCTCCTACCCTTACCTCTTTTTTTGACAACATATCCCCTACCTTAGTCCCTCCTAAAGACTCTATCTACTGTCTTACCACACTACACAGACCCAGACTACTACAGACCATTCCATCAACCAGAGACCCATCCAGAACCCGTCCAAGCCCCATTACCCCGATCGATGTCAGCCTGTAGGCCCATTTCCCCTACCGACATCGGCAGACATAACCGACACTGGTGACCTTGACCAACTGACGTCGGACAGACTAACCAGCATCGGTGACTGTGGCAGACTGACAGTAGACAGCAGGTATGCATTGTTTGTATTTCTCTAGCTTAGTCTATCATTATTATCTTTATTCGACATTCTTTTTTATCTACAAGTGGACTGACATCCCTTAAGGAAGTCTTTGCACTTCTGGGACCAAGCATATCACTTGGCAGTCCACCTTACATCCATCTAACAATCTCTGTGTTTGAGTCTCTTTCTTCTGCAGGTGTCATCCTCCACAGCCAAAGAGGAGTCCCTACAACATCTGGATAATAGTGCGCAGACCTCATCTGGGTATCATCTAACCCTAGACCACTTATCTTAGTTTCTTACTTCTTTTGAATGTAGAAAAGTGAAAAATAGTTAGAAACAGCAGGGTTGAAGTGCTATATAATTTAGATTTAATGTCTACATTCCCCCTTATAATCTAGTAATGAATTTACTAGTTTAAATGAAAGAAATGTGTAATTGGATGTGTATAAAACACATTGATTTTATGTGAGTCCAGCTTGAGTGATTTTTTGGTGACTAACCTATAACCAAGAGCATGTTACAATATATAATCAATGCATATAATTTGGAATTGAAATAATTTGAAATTATTGAAAGTAAAGAGATCAAAGGTTAGGAGTACACTTGTTTATCAATGCAACCATCTTGCCTTTTGGAAATTTTATTTGAAGAGATGATTCATTATGAAGTATTAGAGCTGAGATTATAAAAATTTTGAAAACATAAAAATGCATATATATATATATATATAGAGAGAGAGAGAGAGAGAGAGATTAGAGGACACCATACCCCCAAATTTGGTGAAAATATGAGTTACCACATGACCATTGAGTTTATCTCAATCATACAACCCCATCATACTTATAACCTAAAAAGTGTGAGTGATCCAATAAAATCACACTATATACCTAGTGAGGATGGATGATTTAATCCATCCATCCTATAAATATAGTTAAGTTAGATGATTAAATTAAGTCTAACTTATAAACGTGGTAAGATTGAGTTATTTAATCACCTCAACCTTGTCAAAAGGTGAAATAAATACTACAATAGATTGGCTCATTAAAGTCCATAAAATTCCATCCTGTGTATGATAAAAATTCATAGTAGTATTTAAAATTTGGAATCTGATTTAGTTTTAAAATTCATGGTGCTCTTTTGAACATCATATGCACCTCATATATGTCTCAAGTTAAACCTTGGGTATAACAATGGTACTAATATATAAAATGCTACCATAAATGTGTATCTAAATCATATAACTATGAAATTTGGCCAATTTAAAATTTTGAAAGTGTGGAAGAATATTCCCATGACATGCCCCCATTGAATTTGGATAATTTAAGAATTGATGTAAGTATATATAACATGTTTCCATAACATTCCCCCACTGAATCTAAGAACTAGTATAAGTGTGGAGAACATGTTTCCATAGCATGACCCCATCATAATCTAAAACTATGAAAATATAGAATTCATGCCTTTGTGACATTCCCTCACTAATATGCACCCCCTTTTGAGTTGAGGTGAAGTAGAAACTGGTAGTTACCTTACCTAAAAAAGATAAGATAATTGTATAATCTATGTATATATCATATAGCATATAGGAGTATCATGTCTAGGTATATATAGCAATGAAGTAGATAGTATGTGATCACATCAAGTACTAAGATGTATGATTTAAATCATGGAAACATCTAGAGAGTAATAGTAAAATCTCAAAAAGTAAGTACACACACAAGAGCACTCAAAATCAAAACAAAAGGCAATGGTCCAATGAAACCTCATGCAAGGGGCATGTTCAAATGTTGCACAATAAAAAGGACATGACTTAGTTAAATGTCCAAAAATCATAGAAATACATGTTTAAATGTCCACAAATCCTATAAATACATGTTCAAATGTCCACAAAGCATAAAAATACATGTTCAAATGTCCACATACAATAAAATATGACATATGAAGATGTCAAAATAGAAAAATATAAGCATAGGGGCCACAATAAATGAAGCATATTTAAATGCTTGAATAAGTAATACAATGAAAAATAATAAAAATCAAATTATACACTCAAGGAAGTGATATAAAGGAAATCATGGAATCATAAACAACTAGAATAATCATATCATACTAGTCCTTAGATATATTTGATAGAAAAAAATGTCAAGTACACAACATATCAAGTACATTGTGAAAAATATAAGCATGGATAAAGTCATGTGTATGTATATAAGCTCAAACATGATAATGGAAAATTATTATATAATAATTCAACCTAGGTATAATATCATGATCAAGGAAGTGGATGCCCCCAATGTAATAATGATGTGAGTAAAAGGAAGGCCCAACATCTATATGTGCATATATCATGCATCTGGATATGCATGTATCACACTCAAAAGATTCGTGAAAAATATGTGTATATATATAAATAAATTATATTTTATCTACCAACATGGAACCAACACCATAGATTTTGAGGAGCTAATAAGACATGGAAATACTAAATATTTTTGTATTTTTAAATTTGTTTTTTTTAGGTATTTTTAGAATATTTCAAGTAACATATTTACATAAGTTCATTATGTTCATTGTGTTTTTGATAAATTTTCCTTCAAATGTAACAGGTGGTACATGTACTTTCCTAAAAAAATTGTAACTATAAATGGTCTCAATCAATTTTGTTTGAACTTAAATTTCTTATCTTTTTTTGTATTGGTGTTCTTTTAATTTTCTTTCAGTACTAAGTCACCCACATTGAACTCATGTGGCCTAACCTTTTTATTATATGCTCACTTGAGAAAATTGTAAGTTTTCAGCAACCTATGTGTATTTTGCACCCAACTGTTCTAATTGATGCAATCACTTTTCATAGTATTCATTATCTTTTATATTATCTTTGAGAGAAACATGTAAGAAATGTATTTCAAGCTCAATCGATAAAATTACATGTGTACCATAAACCAAGGAAAAAGGTGTATCATAAGTAGGTGTACGAACACTAGTGCAATATGCCTATAAAGCATACACCATTTATTGGTGTCAATCTATATTGTATCATTCAACCATTTTTACAAGTATTTTTATAATAGTTTTATTTGTTGCTTCCACCTATCCATTACCCTAGGGGTAATATGGTGTAGAAAAGGTAAGTTTGGTCTTGTATTTTTTACAAAATCATTTTATTATTTTAATTTTAAATTATGAACCATTATTGGTAATAATAGTTTAAGGTATGCCAAAATGGGAAATAATATTTGTCATAAAAAACTTGCATATGTCATCACCAGTGGTAAACTCAAGTGAAATTTACTCCATCCATTTGGTAAAATATTATGTAGTTGTAATTATAAATTTGTATGCATCTATAAACATGGGGTTTATTTTCCCAATTAGATCAAATCCCCATAAGAAGAAGGGCTATGGTGAAACAATTATATGTAAGTCATGAGATGGTCCATGGTTTAAATTACTATGTTTATGCCATTATAAACATAATTAAACATGCTCAATACATTATTATTCCATGGTCGATTAATAATAACCTTGGAATAATAATTTTGGGGACATGGCCTTGTTGCTAAAATGTCCACCACACTCAATATCATGCATTTAAAAAGAGTGTGGTTCAGGTTTATTCTTTACTTAAACATTGAATTAATTTTCCATCAAAAATTCATTTGAACAAGTCATTTCTAGTAATAACATAACAAAGTACCTCTCGTAATTTGTAGTTTTCATTCCATGTAAAATGTTCTAGTATGTAAGTCTTGTATAAGAAATAATAGATGTCACTATACCATTTTGTGTATGTAGTGTTTTTAATAGTTGTAAAAACTTCTAAGGCATCCATTGATCTAAAGAAATGGAAGTATTTTGTAACTATCATATGGTAAAGTTTATGGAATCATCATTGATATCAAAAGGCATTAAGAATGTTAAACTCGCCATTGTGTCTACATGGTAGTTATCTTTATGTGGACTACTATTAATAGATAATGTATTAAATGTTTCTTTTAGTCTATCCACCATTTATTTATATGGTATTAAATGTTCTTCTTTGATTTGTAAATGATTGGTGACTTGATTAACAACCAAGAGTCATCAAAAACTTGAATGTTCTTGATGTGAAGCTTTTGTGTTATTGATAATTTTATTTTTAAGGCCTCATACTCTGTTATATTATTTGTGCAATAAAAAGATAATCTATAGATAATGGAATGTATTCTCCCTTAAAAATATGATACCTACACTCACACCTATCTTACATCTAGATCTATCAAAAAACATTGTCCATGGATTTGAACATATACTATATGCATTGAATTCATCATGAAAAGCTTTGGTAATTAGAAAAGGATTGGGTAGTGGAGATGGAACTAATTGATATGCTACAACTTGACTTTTTATTTATTTTTGAGATACAAAATTGAGATCAAATTTTATAATTTGCATCACCCATTTTATTATGTAACCTATCAGGTGGGTTTTTTCATAAGAAATTTTAATAGTCTTCTTTAATTATAACATGGACCTCATTATAAAGTAAGTAGTGTTGTAATTTTTGCATAGTAAATACCAATGCTAGAAATAATTTTTAAATTGATGTATACTTGCATTCATAATCAACCAATTGATGATTAATGTATAGATTCCACATTCTTTATTATCATCATCATATTGTGCTAATAAGACCTTAATTGCATCATGAGTGGTTGAGATATAAAGGAGCAATGGTCTATCTGGTATAGGAGGCATGAAGAATCATCAGTTGGTTAAATATTATTTTATTTTATCAAATGTTTGTTGACAAACATCATCCCATTCAAATTGTGTCCTTTTTATCAAAGGCATGAAAGGAATTGTTCTATTAGTCAATTCGGTGATGAAACATCTAATGGCCTAAATTCTTCCTTGTAAACATCATAACTACTTTATATTAGTTGGTGGTGGCATATAAATTGTGTGTGTGTGTGTGTGTGTGTGTGTGTGTGTGTGTGTGTGTGTGTGTGTGTGTGTGTGTGTGTGTGTGTGTGTGTGTGTGTGTATTGGATAAAATATGATTCCCGATTGATAAATAATGTACCCAATAAGCTTTTTAAAAGATACTCTAAAAAACAATTTTTTTAGATTTAACCATACATTAAACTTTCACAAGTTAGCAAATATTTATTATATATCTATAGCATGGTCTTGGAAGTGTTTAGATTTGGAAATCAAATCATCAACATAATTATTGATAGTTTTATGAATAAAATCATGAAAAATGTGAATCATTAACTTTGATATGTTGCTCTAGCATTTTTGAGTCCAAAAGGAATGACAATATAACAAAATGTGCCCTAAGGAGCAGTAATGTTATCTTTTCCTGATCAATTGGGTTAATTTTTATTTGGTTATATCTATAAAAACCATATGTGAATTAAAATGATATATATCCATCAATAAAATCAATAATCATATCAATGTTAGGTAACAAAAAGTCATCTTTTAGACAATCTTTGTTTAAGTCATGGTAATCAATGTAACAATAATTGCTGTTGTTAGGCTTAGTAATAGGTATAATGTTGTAAACATAATTTGAATGTGTAAATTCTCTCATAAATCTTGTGTCTAAGAGTTTTTTAATCTCATCTTTTACTAGTAAGGCCACCTTAGGGTGCATTTTATGAATCTTTTGGTTAACAAGTTTTACATCTAGATACAATAATATATTATGCATTTCCATTGATGAATCAATCATAGGCATATCTGAGTAGCCCAACTAAATAATTTTGGGAAATCACATAGGAATTGTTGATATATTTTGGATTCACCATCTTACATCATTACATTAAGTAGTACTAGTCAAGGATCTTTATCTATTTCATAGTTATATTATATTGCTTATTCATTTAGCAAAGTGGATCATTTTGAAATAAATGGTGTAGTAGAAATAGTATTAGGTACATCATGTTGGATAATGGTAGCACCACTCTCATTGAAGTAAGCATGAGAAAAGGTGGTATAAGTAAAATTATTATAATGATACAAGGAAGCAGATCCACATATGCCCTCAAGTTCTTTAGCAATGACTCGTCGTTCAAGATCTTGTCCAATGTCAAAATTTATGGTGAAGTATTTTCATTAATAAAATGAGGGTTTACCAATTTGATATTTTTAGTATAAGTAGGTACATTCATACATTCTTATTTTGCCTTTAAAAAATGAGGCTCACTCCAAGTAATTTGTTTATGACTTACAAATTATTCTAAAAATTCCAAGCCTTGCCAATTTGTATTATTTTTAAGAGAGATGGGTTGGGTTATACCTTACTCATTTTTCCAAACCCTTATCCTTTTTACCCATATTTTAGTAAATATTGAGAACCAAAGTCATGTTCATATGATTATGGTGTATGAGTATTTGTCTGCTAAACCATTACACAATGTTTGAAGGGATCAGTATATAAAGAGCATGTAAATCCTTGGTGGCTAAATTTTAGGCATGTGTGTAAATTATAAGGGACCACATACATTTAATGTATCCATGGTCAACTCCAAAGTATGTTATAATTCAAATCATTTGGCATAACCCGACATAGAGTAGATAATGTACAGGGCCCCACAGTAATATTCATTATTATTTACCTAAATATTGGCATGAAATATTATCAAATCCTTTGATGCTCATAGTTAAATATTCTTAGTCTTTAGGCCCAATGCCAAGTAAGTAAAGAAAATATATATTACAAATGTTGAGGCCTAAAACATTATCCATGAGTACCTTCTTGACTATTTTATTACACTCACATACCTAAATGTATAATGGTAAATAGTGATTTATAATATTTTGAGGTGGTAAATCTTCTTATTGTTAGGTTGTCGAGCTAAAAGCTTCACTGATGCAGACATGGAGGAGGTTGTTGGAGAAGGTTGCTGAGTGTCAGACACCAGCGTCGGTCAGGCCAACCGACGTCGATAGGATTAGACAGGGATAGCAACCGACGTTGGTCAGGAGTCGGCCGGCATCGGTCACCTCCAGGCAGATAGGGACCAACGTCGATCACCTATGTGGTTCAAACTGCAAGTGTTATGGATAGTTTGTTAACGAACCAAGTGTTTGCATGTTAAGAGCCAAATTTAGACTAGAAGCTGCGGATCTAATTATTATAATTAGATGTCTAATTATTGTTTACATGAGATCTATTTAAGAGACTCATAGGCTATATTGTAAGGTGTTCTAGTTTGAGTTGAGTAAAGTTAGCTCCTTCTGTGTGTGAGGTGAGCAAGGGTGTTCCTCTCAATTCCACAGTAGTACCAAGGTGGGTGACGGTTTTGGAGAGTCAGCAAGATTCTTTAGGGGTGTAGGATCTTGGTCAGCAGGTGTGCATGGCTACTTTAGGAGATATACATGGGTAAGTAAGATCATTGATCTGCAGGTGTATGTGTGTGCATGATCTAGGTTTGCAGGTGTGCAGAACTAGATTGATTTTCAAGTGTGAAAAATTAGAGAGGATAGCAACACAATAGGGAGCAGGATCAGGTAGGATCTACTTGGAGTACAGTGTGTACTCAGAAAGAGAGCAAAGAGGAAGGTAAGGAAGATCCTTCCATAAGTGAGATCATTTGGGTTGTAGGTTGTTGCAGTTTAGGGGAGATCTACTTGAAGTACATTTGTGTGCTTGTGGAGTGCATGGAGAACTTGTGGAGTGCGTGGAGCACTGGAGTACTGGCATTAGTGGATACTGACTGGTTGGAGGTGAACACCAACTCTGTGTTTGAGTTGTGTGTTGGGACTGTAAGAGAGAGAGCTTTGAGGGAAGATTTAATGTTTATGCCCTAGAGGTGTGGGAGCCCTAGAGGTGTGTAAGGAAGAAGAACTGTGGCAATCTTCTTTTTTGTATTTCCTTCTGAAAGAGTTTTAATACAAGTTGTGTAATGTCTCTCATATTCTATGTTATTTTTGAATTCTAGTTACTTGTGTATTCTGGTTAATTTCCACATGTTAAGTTGCTTGGTAATCAATTGTGTGCTTCTGTTATTTCCAAATAAGTGGTATCAGAGCTAAGGTTGCAGGAAGCAGGTTTTGTGTTTGGTTACAAGGCACTCTCAGGGGTTTTTTATCGAGTGGGAGTATAGCAACGGCAGAAGAAAGTAAGCTAAGAATGGAGGAATTGAAAAGCACAGATGATCACTTACGGTCCTATGGAAAGAAAGAGCAAGAAAAGAAAAATTGTTGGTTTGTGGAAGATCAGCATGAAGGAACTGAAGAAGCAGATGTTGCAGGTGTTGTTGCACAGGATGCTCTGGGAGGTTTTTTGGATAAAGTTAAATCTTGTTTTATAGATTCTATTGCGTCTTTCCATGCAGCCCTAAGGAGAGGAGATGGAGAGCCTTGTCAGATTATTGGCAAAGGGGAAGTGAAGCTGAAATTGTAGGCAGCCAACACATGGGTGTTGAAAGAGGTCATGCAGGTCCCAGGCTTGGAGATGTGGCTAATTTCTTCAAGAAATTTAGGTGATGAGAGATGCACAAGAACTCTCATAGTGGATACACTTGAATTAGTTGGTGGTAAGAAAGCAGGTACTCTTTATCTACTTGCTTATATTACTGATTCTTCTTCTATTGTGAAGACGTGGCTTTATAGGCTTGGTCACATGAGTAAGAAGGAGATGCATGTTCTTAAGTAGAAGATAGATGTGTTTGATAGACTTAAGAACTGGAAAGCCTTGGTGTTCTTGGAGGAGATGACAGACAGAGTTCAGTGGATGGGGCTGGATACTTCTGAGCAGGGTAGTTTGGACATGGGTTTTGATTCAAAAGAGCTCGCAGGTAAAAATTCATCACTCACAGGTGAACATAGGTACCGACATTGGTCAGGGGGAACCAGCATCGAACAGACAGGTGCCGATGTCAGTCATGTGCAGACCAAAGCCAGTGATGTCGGGCAGGGTAAGACTGATGTCGATCAAGAGGACCGACGTCGGCAATAGGTAAGACCGACGTCGGTCAGGAGGACCAATGTCGGCAATAGGGACACCGATGTCGACAAGGTTGGTAGTCAAGACAGACGCATGGAAACTGACATTGGTCAGATGTAGACTGTGTAGTGACCGAGGTCGGTCACTGTAACAAATTTTGGGTAGACAGTAAGTTGTCAAGGAGTCTCAAACGCCCATATGGAGGACTGAAGGTCGTAAGTAAGCCTCAAAATTGTTGTTCCTCTTCTTTATACTCGTTGCTTACTGCAGAGTAAGAAGGATCTAAGAAACAGTGGGAGCATGGCAAGAATATGATGCAGAACCAAATAGGAGATTTGGTAGGGTTGCCAGCTGATATGAAAAGCATAGAGATGAATGGATTCCTTAGTTGAAGAATAGAGAGAATGGACACGTGAGATAGAAGACCAGGTCATATGGTCTTGAGGAAGCTGCAGGATAGTGGTATAGGTCTGACAGGTGGTACCAGGTGGATGACAAAGTAGGGCTTTAGTCAATGTCAGTAGAACCATTGTGTTTGTCTTACCAGGGGATGATGGTCGCAACATTATCCTATTACTGTATGTGGAGGATGAGCTTGGTGCAAGTTCAGACATACAGTGTTTTGCTAAGCTAAGGGTAAGGTTAGTTCAGTGGCATGTCATGAGGAATTTGGAGTAGCAAAATTCTTTGGCATGAGAGACATGGAAGATCATAGGGTGATTTTGTCTCCAGTGGGAGCTGATGTGAATCAGGTGTTGGTGAGGTTCAAGATGCAGAACCGGAGCACACTAAGGGCTGGACAGTTTAGTGTCTAAAATCACATGAGGTCTGGTATAGACCTGAGTTTTCCCAAGCAGTGGGAGCTGTCAGAGAGTTAGGAGCCAATTCAGGGAAGTGGGTTCTCAGGTATTTGAGAGGGACTAGTAGCAGGTATTCATGCTATGCAGGGTTAGGACTTCACTACATGGGTTTGTAGGTTCGGATGTGGTAGGGTACTCAGATGACAGGAGGTGCACCATAGGTTATGTGGTGGGTGGTCTTCAATATTGATCTTGAAGAGGGATACAAGCCAGGAAATAGATTAGATAGAGTACAGGTATAGGTACAGTGCAGTTGTTTATCTCCAAGTGGGAGATTGTTAGGTTGTGTAGCTAAAAGCTTCACTGATGCAGACATGGAGTAGGTTGCTGAAGAAGGTTGTTGAGTGTCAGACACCGGTGTCGGTCAGGCTAATTGATGTCAGTAGGATTAGACAGGGATAGCAACTGACGTCGATCAGGAGTCGGCTGGCGTCGGTCACCTCCAGGCAGACAAGGATCGACGTCGGTCACCTGTGTGGTTTAAGATGTGAGTGTTATAGATAGTTTGTTAACGAACCAAGTGTTTTCATGTCAAGAGCCAAATTTAGACTAGAAGCTACGGATCTCATTATTGTAATTAGATGTCTAATTATTGTTTGCATGAGATCTATTTAAGAGACTCATAGGCTATATTGTAAGGTGTTCTAGTTTGAGTTGAGCAAAGTTAGCTCCTTCTGTGTGTGAGGTGAGCAAGGGTGTTCCTCCTAGTTCCATAGTAGTACCAAGGTGGGTGCTAGTTTTGGAGAGTCAACAGGATTCTTCAGGGGTGTAGGATCTTGGTTAGCAGGTGTGCATGGCTACTTTAGGAGATCTACATGGGTAAGTAAGATCATTGATCTGTAGGTGTATGTGTGTGCATGATCCAAGTTTTTAGGTGTGCAAAACTAGATTGATTTGCAAGTGTGCAAAATTAGAGAGGATAGCAACACAACAGGGAGCAGGATCAGGCAGGATCTACTTAGAGTACAGTGTGTACTCAGAAAGAGAGCAAAGAGGAAGGCAAGGAAGATCCTTCCATAAGTGAGATCATCTAGGTTGCAAGTTGTTGCAGTTCATGGGAGATATACTTGAATTATGTTTGTGTATTTTTGGAGTGTGTGGAGCACTTGTGGAGTGCATGGAGCACTGGAGTACTGGCAGTAGTGGATACTGACTGGTTGGAGGTGAACACCAACTCTGTGTTTGAGTTGTGTGTTGGGACCGTAAGAGAGAGAGAGAGAGCTTTGAGGGAAGATTTATTATTTATGCCCTAGAGGTGTGGGAGCCCTAGAGGTGTGTAAGGAAGAAGAACTGTGGCAATCTTCTTTGTTGTATTTCCTTCTGGAAGAGTTTTAATACAAGTTGTGTATTGTCTCTCATATTTTGTGTTATTTTTGAATTCTAGTTACTTGTGTATTCTGGTTAATTTCCGCATGTTAAATTGCTTGGTAATAAATTGTGTGATTCCGTTATTTCCCAACACTTATTCAAAGGATATATTATTATTGGTCCATTTTATGGAGATTAACACCGAGGGGATATATGGTGGCTCCACATTACTTAGCAATACAGTCATGTGTAATGCATCTGAAATAGCATCCTTGTAATAGAAAGAATGATGTGATAAGTCCAAGAGTTAAGTATTAACACAAATCATTTGAGAAGGTTGGAGTATGGTAGGGAAAGCATGGTTATTTCATGCATTCCCTTTGGTTCTTTATGGTAACAAAGAGTAGCTCATTATAAATATTATAACAATAAGAGGTATGTAAAGATTTATTTGATTTGAAGTGAAATGATTTGGGACCATTTAGATATTTTACTAATTTCATCATGCATGAAACATAAAAAGTAGCAACTATTATTATGTACTGAAAATGAATTAACTAAGATATAATTCCACACTGAGCATGACTTTTTATAGAAAAAGAAAAAATGTGATTTTTTATTTTTTAGATAATTTGGAAAAACAAAAAATAGAATTTATATTAAAAAAATAGAAAACCCTAAGACATCTAAGGTTTTGAGACTAGTGATCAAGTTCACCAAATTTTTAACCCTAAATTGATTTTGGTATAATGGTACTATAGGGTTAAGAATATATAAATGAATAAGCACAAAGGTGATAAACATATCTATATTAGGCCAGTTAATTTACAAACTTAGATAAATAATATTTTAAATTTATAATACTGAAATGTGCCAAAACTAGAATGTACATCTATTGATTGATATTGAAATAAGTTGAAAACAAGAGTACTTGGCTATTTTCATATGCATATGTAGATTTGTGTTGAAATAGTCTTGAATTGGAATAGATTAAGATTTTTGGGACAATCATCAGATTCTAGGATCTTGTACTATGTGGCCTCGACTACTTACATCAGATTTGGATGATTGCATCACTGTTAGTGTCTAAGTTAGACACAGGTGTCTAGTATGGAATAATGACTAAATCTAGATGTGACCACCTGGAACCTTCATGATTCTATGTCACCTTTCTTATGATTTCTTCAAATCATGCACATAGGTTGTCAATCTTTGTTAAATTATAAAACCCTAGCTTCTTCACCCTTTGGGTGGCTATTAGAAAAATGGGTTAGTGGACACATGGTGAAGGAGCCCTATATCAATGGGAACTACCTACATATCCAATACTCTAAAGAGTACCTTAGACTTATGTATTTCTCCATACATGTTGAATTTTGTATGCATAAGGATATAATGTGTGATAAGTAAGTACATAGAGTGACCTAGCTTTTAACTTGATAAATATGGCTTGTGGGATGTATTTTTAGTACTACACAGACTTATGGGGATATTATCCTATGCCTAATATGGAAATAGGGATGAATAGGGTATATTTTCTCACTTGAATGCTTGATTGAGTGTTCTTGGTAAGTTACCTTGTGAATTCCCAATATTTTCTAGGTGAAAAACTAATGAGGGTTGATATTATATATATGTCAATCCATTTTGAAAATATCTCATAATAAATCACTTAGGCTAACCTTTAGGATACATTTCATTTCTAAATTAGATGACTTTCGAGAATTAGACACTTAATTAGAAAAGGGACACTTGTATTGTCTTAGGTGTTTAGCTGGGATGCAAGTGTTTTAGATGTTATAAAATAGTCACAGGTCTAAAAATAGTAGTGAAGGATAATAATTAGGTTTAGAGAAATTTTAATAGTATAGAAGGTGTGGTCATTATAATAATAGTGGCCAGACTAAGAGATAAGCAATTTAAACAAAGAGATAGTGAACGTGAACCTTTCAATAGTGGGAAAGTTATATAAGTAAAGGATAAAACCATGAGATATATTTGAAAAGTATGAAAGACTAGGGTGACATATAATTTAGATTTAGTGTCTACATAATGGTACAAGTCTCTGGTACACTTTTTTTGACCCCAAAACCCTCTATCATAAAATTTTGAACCTTAAACCTTAGATTTTGTGCATGGTTGATCCAAATATTCAAAACCATGTAAAAGGGAAAGCCACCCCAATAAAAATTCCTTGCAAGGAGAAAATGGAGTCTAAAACTTTAGATTGGGTTATCCAACTCCATGTAGATGTGAAAATCATGGTGAAAATAGAAGATCTAGTTTTGGTCAAAGGGGACATAGATATAATGAATTCAGATTTAAGAACCATCAATGGGACATTGGGAACTCTCTTGGCTCATTTTATAGCAATGCTAGTCCAATAATTATCCATCGTGCCACTTGGGATCTTCCAATTTAAACAATCAAATCTCAAATATATGTTTGAATAACTTGCTACCAAAAGTGAAAGTGAAATTTTTTGATGGCAAGGATCTGATTACCTAGATCAACCAAATGGAAAATTTATTTGATAGCCATCAAACTCCATGTGCATATAAGGTGTTTAAGGCATATTTATAGTTATAACTAGATATTTTCATTTGTTATGGATGGTTATTCACTCAAAAAAAAAAATAAGGGCATTATTGTTATTTGGTCAATTTATATTGATAAGATGTAAATTCACTACCCTAACATTGTCACAAAAAATTACTTCATCTAGTTAGAAATATTGAGACAAATGGGTACTATAAAGGATTATATTCAAAACATTTAGAACATATATTTATGTGTGGATGACATCACAAAAGATAAATTAAATGACATATTCTTGGGTGGCTTCAAAGGTAACATCAAAGTTGATGTTCAAAATTTTAATCCAAGTTAAGTATTAAATTCCATGGTCTTTCCACATAGAACACATGAAATATATCTAATCAAATAATTATCTTTCACTATTAATAGAGAGAAAATTTTTGTAGCATGATCATTCACTCAACTTACCAGATTGACTCTTCAAAAAATTGAAGTGAAAAGAGTAAAATAGTTATGTTTCAATATTATAGCAAATACAACAAAGGACATAAATGTATTGAGAAAAAATGTTATATATTGAAGGGGATAATGAATACAAATAGGATGGTGAAGTATAAGGTGAGGGTCAGGAGGATCTAGAGGAGGAATCTGAATATTCCCAAACAACTATCTCATTCCACAAAATTTTAGGTATTAAAACTCCATAAACCCTCAAGGTTGTGGATTTCCTTAAGAAACAGAAGGTGACAATATTTATTGATTCGGGGAGTACACATAATTTCATCAATAATAATTTGGTGGCATGCTTGAATTTTTTTAATCTATCTCCATAATTTTAGGTCATTATTGCAAGTGGTGGCATAGTTAGTTATTCAGGGAAATACCATAATATCAAAATTACCATGGGATATTATAAACTAGACTCTCCTATATTTGTTATTCCCATGGGTGGAACTAATATAGTTTTTAGATTCAAATGGCTCACAACCTTAGGTATTATAGAGAATAATTTATAGGAGTTGTTCAAGAATTTTAATTCTTAAGGTATAACATTTTAACTATGTGGATTGCATGTAAAGTCTCCATAGTTAGTTAGTCCTCAACAGATTATGAAGATTCTCAAAAAGGGACAAATGGGTTTACAGCATAATTATTTTTCTTATAAGTACAACCAAAAAATATGTCAATTCAACCTAATCTATAGAATATTATTGATAAAAACTATATTATTTTCGGAATAATGCAAAAGGGCTACCACTTGAAAGGGAACATGATCATGTCGTTCAACTTGTATTTAGGATTAAAATTTCCTAACATCAGACCATATATGTACCCATATTTCCATAAGAGTGAGATTAAAAATATGGTACATGAAATGTTGGAGGCTATTTTTATCAAATATATCCAAATTTTACATGTATCCCCTATGGTAATGGTGCATAAGAAGGATGATACTTAGAGGATGTGCCTAGATTAAAAAGAAATCAACAAGTACACCATCAAAGATAAGTTCCCTTTTTTGGTAATTAATTATTTGATAAATGAATTTCATGGTGTTGTCTACATTTCAAAATTAGATCTTCATTTAGGTTACAATCAAAGTTAGATCAGAGATGAAGATATACATAAGACAACTTTCAAAAGTCATGAAGGCCATTATGAGTTTTTGGTAATACCTCTAGTCTCAAAATGTACCATCTTCATTCCATATTTTGATGAACACTATCTTTAGGCATTTTTTGGTGTTTGATAAAACACTAATATATAATGAGACATGGGAAGAACACTTATAACATGTGAATTAGGTATTGATAATCATAAAACAACATCAACATTATGTCAAGCCTTCTAAATCTGATTTTGGAATATAGGAGGTAGAGTTATTGGGTCATATTGTGTCATATAAAGGCATAAAATTATATACTCACAAGATCAAGGCCATGATATAATGACAAGTTCAAAAATACCTCAAGAACCTCTAAGTTTTTTTAGGGCTAACAAGTTATTGTCAATGGTATGTGAAAAATTATGAAAGCATAGTAGCACTACTCAAAAATTTGTTGAAGAAGAGATGATTTAATTGGAAATGTGTTACCACCAGTATATTTGAGAAATTTAAGGAGGCCATATGCTCCACTCTAATTTTGGATACCCTAGATTTTTCAAAGGATTTCATTGTTTAATGTGATGCATCAAGATATGTAATGGAGGTAGTATTCATGTATGAATGGCAACCCCTTGCATTTAAGATTCATCAAATTAAGGGTAATAATTTGCTAATAATTATATATTTGAGGGAGATGATGGATATTCTTCATGTAATCAAACAATGGAGAACTTATATGATGGGTAGACATTTTAAGGTGAAAACTCATCATGATAGTCTAAAATATTTATTAGAATAGAGGTTGTCATCTGAAGAACAATAAAAATGGGTGAAAAAAATGTTGTTACATGACTTTGAAATCATATATAAGAAAGGAAAGGATAATGTAGTCATAGATGCACTATCTAGAAGGGATTAAATCATAAAGGCATTATTATGTGTAATGTCCATATGTCAGGTAATGATTGGATTGATGAGGTAAGATCAAAATGGGAAAATAAAAATGATACATAGGGTATAATTCAACAATTCCAATAGGATTATGTTGTCTCAAACAAATTTTACTGGAAATGGAATACCTTATTGTATAAATATAGATTATACCTATGCAACAATTATGCCCTCAAACACAATATCCTTACAAATATCCATGCATCTTCAATAGGGGGCATTCAATTTTTTTGGAAATTTATAATATAATCAAGAAATATTTATTTTATAAAGGATTCAATGGGATATTTGTACATTTTTGGTAGAATGCATGGTGTTTCAACAAAGCAATGATGAGATAATTAAGACCATATGTCTTCTATAACCCTTGTCTATTCCTAACCAAATGTGGATGGAGTTTTACATGGATTTCATAATAGGTTTGCTTATGTTAGAGGGTAAATATTTTATCATGGTAATAATGGATAGGATCATAGAATATAACCATTTGTGTACCTTGTCTCAGCCATTTACAGTTAGTAAAATAACATGTACTTTTAAAGACATAATTCAAAAGCTACATGGTATCCCCAAGATCATAATAAGTGATCATGGTCCTATCTTTACCTATAATTTTTTGACCGATTCATTCTCATGTTTGGGTGCTCAGTTGGCTCATAACTCATCATATCATCCTCAATTTAATGATAAAACATAGGTGGTCAAAAAAATCCAAGATGGTTATCTCATTGTTTACATTGGATAAATAGGAAAGATGGGTTCATTTGGTTTCCACTAACAAAATGGTGGTATAACACTTCAATAAATTATGAAAATTGTATCCATATATGTAAATGTATGGGTATCAGATCCCATCCATCACCTCATCCTTGAGGTTACAACCAAGGGTTAGAGCTATTAAGGAACACTTTAAACACTAGTAAGCGGTACTTGATAATCTAAGAGAAAATTTGGCAATGACATTGAACCTAATAAATTATCAAGTACATAAAAATTGTAACAAGAGGTGTTTTTAAGTGTGAAATTGAGTCTTTGTGTGCTTATAACCATACAAGAAAATTTACTTGAAGTAATAAAAAAGGGATTAAAAACTTTATCTTAATTATTATAACGCTTATCATATCTTGCATAAAAATTGATTGTGAGGCATGCATGTTGGAGATACCTTAGTCTATAGGTATATAACCATTATTTCATCTCCCATACTTAAATAAGATAATTAGATAGTAAATATCTACCCATACTGAGTTACTATAGCTATATGAGGAAGGAAAATTTATTTTGGAACCTAAGGATATCCTTCAAAAATGTACTAAAATGATGCAAACAAGGGAAATTAAGGAGTATTTTATCAAGTGGAATAATCTGACAAGCGAGGATGAAACATGGGAGGATGAAGCATTCCTACACTAGCATCCAAAATTATTCAATTTTAAGGGTAATGTTATTTTATATGGGAGGGATATGTTATGCCCTCAACCTATAACATGTCTAGGGATATATGTGGATAAAACGTGGCCTACATAACCTTTTAGCTTATCTTATCAAATTTATCTATGTTTTCATATTGATAATAGGATCAACCTATGTAGTAACCATAGCCTACATAGTGTATGTATAAGAGGTATTGGTTAGTATTTGATCATCATATTATGATTTTTATTCTTATTCAAGGTTGTGGAGGTTTCCCCCTTGAAGTGGCTCAGTTTTATTTATAGAGTATTATGTTATGTTGTTAATTATTATTATGGATATACTGATTTAATTTTGATTATTGCATTATATTTTTGTTATTCTACTCATATTTTTAACACTTATATCCATTATTGTGAATAGTCTTTGATCTATCTAAGTAATTTCATTACAAAACCTCTTAGGTGCATATGATAACACCCAATACCTAAATTTTAGTACCTTATCACTCAATCATCCATGTATATTCCCTAATCCATTAGATAATATTTTAGGACTCTAAATTCTACATTAATTTTTTCCAAATACAAAAAAATCAAAGTGATTTAATTTTTTTTAGGAATAATAGAGTTTTATTCCTATTTTAGTTAAGGGTCTATATTAATAAATCAATATATAATATTGAAATAAATACAGTCTTGATTTGTATAATTTATTTATCTTTTTTACCTTTTTAAAAATAGCAATAAATAAGGAGAAATATGACTTAGCTAAAAATAGGCAAAGATGGCTGACATAGAGGTTGAAATTAGTTATGCAGGACTAGGATAATGTCATGAATCTAAATATGTATTTAATTTATTGAAAGGATAGGAACACCAAAAATTGGACATTTTGGTGTCTGGTGTTGTCCACTCCTATTGCTATTATCCAAACTAGTCAAAGAGACTTGAAACTTTTTGGGTTTTCGCACTATTCTTGTGTGAGCCTACCTATGAAATCTTGAGTTTTGATTATCGATGAAACTCAACTATATAGCTGATTTAATATTTAAAACCCTAACCCTCCATCATGCTTGATAAAACAATGTTTGAATCACTTGATAAAGGGGGGGGGGGGTGGTGGGGTACTGTGTAATATGCACTAAACATGTAATTTACACCCCTTGTGTGCACATGCTACCTATATACCAATACTCCAAAGAGGGATCAAGACATATGTAGTTCTCCCACTTAATGTGCTTTATGAAATAGTATGATGTGGATGAAAAAAATCTAAATTAAGAGTGCTTGAGGTGGTTAAGGACTGGTATGAGGGTTTCAGTGTGTTTGAAGCTATGTTGGGTGACTGTATGCAAAGAATAGGGAAGTTTGCCTTAGTGATTTATTTCTATTCTTTCTTGCTTTATAAGATTATTAACCTCCCCTTGTAAATTAGCTTCATGTGGGATTTTATAGGGAACCATTGGTCATGGTCTAGATGTATTTATGATAGGCTGACATAATGAAGGATAGGGATCGGATGAAAATGATCATCGGGGCTCAAAGTGTAAATGGATAGGAGCACTAAAAATGGGACACCCTAAGGTTAATAATTATAGTCTAATTATGGTTCTCCTATCCTACAAGATCAAGACATGGGGGAATAGGATTGGCTTGGGAAATATAATCTGGCTAAGGTGGAATGATCATTTAGAAGGTTTCAGATGACTAGTAATGAGAAAAAAGATGTCTAGAAGGGTCACAAGAGCATGAAAAAAGGAGCTATGGATGGGGTCTCTCAAGTCACACTCAAACTACAAATTTTAAAATTTTATATGACTACATTTTCCCTCCCTTTATTTTAGTGATGGAATAAAGTGAATACTAAGATAAATTAAAAAATAGAAAGCGTACCTAAACTTACTTGCAAGGTTGATGCCCATGAAGATGTGTGATGTTTAGTGATGCTAAGTGATGTTGAGTGATGTTGGGTGTGTGTTGTACTAAGATAAATATCATGAATAGAGCTGAGTGTTCAATTCCTCAAGGGTGGCTCAAAAATACAAAGGCTAACCCTTTAGATCCATCATCACCTACTAAGTGAAGCTATGTGATCATATGTGAGTTAATCGATGTTTGTACTTTGTGTCCAATCCATTTGAGTAGGTAGCTTAAGAATACAAATCCTAACTATTATTTTGACTCCATCATTTCCCACTAAGTGAAGCTATGAACTGATACTGGTATGAATGTGTATTATATGAGATGGATCATGAAGCCCATGAAGGCTCTATAATCTAATAATGTGGCACAAATAGTTGAATGTGTGCTAAGAACTAGGCCAATCTTGGCCACTCTAAAAGGTGGAGATTAAGCTCATATGAAACCCACTTTGAAATTGAGAACTAGAATTATATGAAAGCCACTCTAAAATGATGCCAACCACCTGTAGATGGAATAAGGCATGCAACTACTAAGAATACCTAGGCAATATAATGAACTAGAATGAAAAGAAGGCAAATGTGCCATGCACTTTACTACTAATCACTGGTGTTTGTAACATGGAATTTGATCTAGAATTTATACTAAATACCTAATTTAAAACTAGAAGTGAGAGCCATCATTCCACACATGATGGACCCTATATCTGGATACTCTAGGCAAAACTATTCTAAAACTGCTCAATCTAAATTATATTTTAGCTAACAAAACTATAATTGACCTTACCTTTCTATTTATTTCTAAAAATTCTAAGTTTTTCATTGTTTGGATAGGAGTACCAAAAATAGGAAATGTTATCCAAATTTGATACCTTTGTTTTGAAATTTCCTTTGGCTAAGTTTAGCATCTCTTGTTTGTTTTAAATTCAATTGTGAAGGACTCATGAAAGAAACCCATTATTTTATCTTCTTTATAAGCTTTGTTTCAGCCTTGTTCAAGTTTTTTACACCCCTTTTTCATAAGTGTTATCTATTTTTAAAAGGTTCCTTTGTTTCAAGTTTTTTATCTCAGACTATTTGTCTCGGACAAAAAGTTTGAAAGAATTCGGCTTGTCTTTTCCCGAAAGATTTCCCTTCAAAAAAATTTTGAAGGGTCTTTCTCTCTTTAAATTTCCCTTTAGAATGTTTTTGAAGGGTTATTTCTCTCTTCAAAATGACCTTCAAAACTTTTTTGAAGGGCCACTTTCCTCCAAAGTGCACTTCAGAACTTTTTCAAAGGGACACTTTCCCTTCCAAGTGCCCTTTGAAACTTTTTAAAAGGGCCACTTTCCTCCAAAGTGCCCTTTAGAACTTTTTCAAAGGGACACTTTCCCTTCCAATCACCCTTCAAAACTTTTTTTAAGGGCCACTTTCCTCCAAAGTGCCCTTCAAAACTTTTTTGAAGGGACACTTTCCCTTTCAAGTGCCCTTTGGAACTTTTTCAAAGGGTTTTTCTCCCTTCAAAGTGCCCTTTGAAACTTTTTTGAAGGGTCACTTTCCTTCAAATTTCCCTATGGAAATTTTATGAAGGGTCACTTTCCTTCCAAAGTGTACTTTAGAAATTTTTGAAAGGTCACTTTCCTCCAAAGTTCCCTTTGAAAAGTTTTGAAGGGTCACTTTCCCTCTAAAGTGCCCTTCGAAAAGTTTTGAAGGGTCACCTTCCATCCAAAATGCCCTTCAGAAAGTTTTGAAGGGACACTTTCCAAGCCCCAAGGGATCATTCCAAAAGGAAGTGACCTTTGCAAGAAGTCTAAAGGAATTGTTGTGGACTTTTTGTCTACAACAATCCTTCCAACAAGCCATACTCCAAAGGCCCGAAATAGAAAGCTCAAAGGGACATTCTTAACAAAGTTAAGCCATAAAAGGGGGCCCAAAAGATTGTTTCTTTCAAGGAAAATGCTCGTGAGAATTATTTCAAGAAAATTACCTATGTTAATAGTTATGTAGAAGGATTGCTGAAGAGAGGATGGCTCTGAGGAGAAAAGGAAGGATGCCTAAAGGAAATGGCCAAGTAAAATGATGGTTGCATAAATGTAAAATTTTAGGATAGTGAGCTAACTATTGGTGTTCAACATAAGAGGATTCAATCATATCTAAGGGCCTACATCCTTCATCCATTGAAATAATGGGAGAGCTCATATCACCATTAATTGATTAGGATCTAAGTCATTCCTTGAGGACCAATCAAAGAAGAAGGACAAAGCCAAACAAAATGGAAGAGATAAATTTACAATAGGTGGACTCCCTTGTAACAACCATTTTGATGCCATGACTCAACCAAGAATATCTTTATTATGTTGATGTAAATGTTGGAAAAGTATCTTAGAGAGAGCAAGACCAAAGGTGTAACAACTTGTGATGACACGGATAACAAATGGCTTTAAAAAGAATCCTTTGTACAGATGTTTATGGCTAAAGATGGTGACTTCAAAGAAATTTATTCTTCTCCTTGGTGCCAAAATCGTTCCTTTCTATCTTCCTTCTTACTATATATATGTCCCCTTGGCTGGTGAAAAATCATCCACACTATGTATGGTGAAGCCCTACTGGAATGATATCGCATTTTGCCTTTGAGCATTATACAGTCCTTTCTATCAAAGTTTTGAACAATTACCTGAGTGTAGAAGTGATGTACAGTGACAACATGTGATGATTTTTCATCCTTATATCCTCTATCCTTCACACGTGAGCAATAATTCTTGATCTAACAGGTCATCTTGAGTGTGTTTAAGTGTATGGAATTGTTGTAAGAGTTTTAACTATTCTTGAATGTGCAATTTTCCTTTCAGTTCATTCTCCTTTTGTTCTTTCATGCATCTCACCTCTATATTGAAATATTCATGTTAGAATCTCTAGAACTTGAACAGGGGTATTTATATTTTATTGTATTATGCAATAAGATATGACATTCATGTGGAAATAAATCTTGGTGCATTACCATTCTTAAGATAGATTTCCTTTCTACAATTTCTAACTCTTTTCCCTTCAATAAGATTGGTTTAGACATAAGTGGTTCTATAGAGATACATATAGGGAGATAGCCCCTTTAAATCTAGAGGTTCATTTCCCCTATAGGCACACCCACATGCCTAGAAATGTACCAATGTTACCCAAATATGGAAGAGGCCTAAACATCCTCTTCTAGGGTGCAAGATTTGGAGACAACAGTTCTGGCACACCCAATTGGACCCCAATTTTTGGTTGTTTACATGTCAAGGTGAATGTTGGTCTTAACAAACATAAGTTTGTACTCTTAATATAACATTTGGAAATTCTAAAAGGTGAGAATCTCTGGTTATAGATCAATTTTCCCACATTATACTTCATGGTCCTCACTAGGTCATCCAGAACTTCTAATCAAGCCCCCCTAGTTGAAGCTCTTCTTGAAGAACAATGCCTTGAACCATTCCCAGTGCTGAGAGATTATTAGCAAGGAGGTTTTGGAAAAGAATAAGAAGAAGTTGAGGAAGTTATATAAATATGAGATCAAGAGGAAAGAATAAAAATAGAGAGACAACAACATTTCTCAGCCTTTAACACATAATCTGATTGACCTTCCTAAATACGACCCTATTCCTCCCAATGCTACCAAAAGTCTCCCTAATTTTAATGTAAAGCATCCTATTACCCCATCTGAGCATATTAGGGACATCTTGAATTTTTATAATTTTCACAATGTCACCTAAGCCAACATAGCCATTAGATTGCTTGATATGTCTCTAAAAGGAAAAACACTTGACTGGTATAGGACTTTGGAAGGTGGTTGCACTACAAGTTGGGATGGCTAGATTTGAGAATAAGAGTGACCACACTTTATCAATCCATTAGCTAAACATGATAAAGACAGGTCCTAGAAAATCTATGGGGGATTTCAATGAAAGTTTTCAAAGGATATGGTATAGGTTGCCACCTATCATGAGACCTCCTCCAAGATTTGTGTTCCCTGCCTATCTCAAAGGTATTGGTATTGATGTATCAATGATGTTAAAATATATAGGAGGATTTACACTACTTGATGCATATGAAATAGCCATTAAAGCTGAGAATATCTTGATACAGGCTAGAAAGCTACCTCCATGAGTTTCTATACCCTTGTTGTCCCATAGTTTAGTGGAAAATCTAAGCGTAGCACAAGTTCCTAAAACCAATGTCAAGCCAAGATCCTTTCCCAAGAAAGTGGATAGTGTTGTGGATAAATATGAATAAAACTTGTCATTATGAGCTCAGCTCAAACAAGCTTAGTTCTAGACAAGTGCTCCACCTAACCATCAATACTATCCTCAACAAGGCTATAGATCTACACCCCAATACAACTACCAAGGAAGAGGATAGTACCAGCAAGGTTTTGATAGGCATCCCAATGCCTATAATACTAATCCCACTCCTTCCACAAAGGTTATTGTTCTAGTACATGCTAATTTAGTCCAAGGAGATAATTATTTAGACCAATGGGGACAACCTCAAGGTCAGTTTATGCATGATGATGAAGAAGGTATCTAAGCTTTGGTGGCACAAGAGGTAAATAATCCTTAAATAACTTTAGAAGAAGTAGACCTTATGTAAAGGGATAATCATGGAAAAGGCACTAGCCAAAGTGTAGGCCTGATGAACTTCCAAGAAAGAGATAATTATGTGTTAAATCAAATCATGTCAGTTGAAACCAACACAAGAGCCAAGAAGAGAGCTTTGGGAGAAGGTCAAGAAGCATGAGTAACTCCAAGTGATGTCTCTCCAAGGCCACAAAGTGTGAATCCTAATGATGTACCTATTATAAGTCATGCTCCTTAGCAAAATTAGAATGTATGTAGGATTATAAAACATAAAGTACAATAGGTTAAAACTCATTCTCTACCTTTAAAGGTCCAAGAAAAGTTGAATTATCCCACTCTAAACATTATTTATTCTTTTAATAATGCCAAGATAAGCATATCTCTTTGGGAAGTCTTACATATGCCTAGTCAGAAGGAGTTATTGCAAGAATAGATTACAAACATTCAAATAACCCCTCAAACTTTAAAGCACAATGGTGTATCCCTTACCAATAATCTAATCCATGTCTTGGATCCCTCCAATTCTAAAAAGCATCGACCCTCTTATCTCACCCTCATTATGGGAGACAAGTTGGTGCATAATTGCATTGTGGATAGTGGAGCTAGTACCACTATTATGCCTAAAGTGGTCACTAATAAGCTGTGATTAAAATATGAGCCACATAACAATGGTGTATTATATATTAATGGGACTCCAACTAAGATAGTGGGACTTGTCAAAGGTCTGAAGGTCTTCTTACATGATTTTCCAAGTTTTCCAAATTTTTAAGACATTGTGGTGGTAGACCTTCCAACCCATATTTTTATCTGCCTGTCAAGGGAATTCACGGTTAAATAGGAGGGTGACTTTATAATTATTGGCATTTTATATATTTTAAAACAATATATGGAAACAATGTGACGATAAGGACTCAACCTTTAGTAAGCTTTTATATTGAGCCATAAATGGAGACAAACTCAAATCAGAATTGTCTAATGAGCAAAGAATCTAAAAGTGTTATGGATGGTGAAGCATCTTCTTACCTTGAAGGTATTTTTGATCTCTTCATTGATAAATATAACACTAAAACACATGGAATTGATCCATATGCTTTCATTGAAGAGATTTATTTGGGATTTTATTGTATGTGTGAAGGGGATGTTCCAATCCCTTCACTCACTAATGAAGATCACAAACTTGATGACATATGAGAGATGTTTTATGATGGTTCAAGAAGAAAAGTAGGTGTAGGATCTATAATTATGTTATTTTATCCCTCAAAGTGTCAAAAATACTCCTCATATAGATTCCACTTTAGTTTCACTTTTAATTTGGCAAAATATGAAGGCCTAGTCCATGGTCTCCAATGGGTGAAGAAGAGAGGGATCAAAAACTTAAAAGTTTATGAAGATAGTGATCTAGTTATCCACCAAGTAAGAAATAAAGCTACATCCAAGAATACCTTGCTTAAATACTACAATCATAGGGTATGGGACTTACTTGAAGACTTTGATGCCTTCAACATATAACCCATACCAAGGGATTCCAATAAACATGCTAACATATTAGCTACCATAGGGGCACAATTTGATACAGTTGTTGATGTGGGACAAGAAAAAGATCAATCTCATATCAAGATCATTTTGATACCCTCTATTTCAGATAATGAAGTGTCATGGTAGGTGTGTGAAAGTGATAAATACATTGCACACTTCTTGTAAAATGAGGTAGGTTTCTCCTCAAGAAACCAAAGGAGATTACATGATCAGCATGAAGAGCAAATCATTCAGCCGAAGACAAAAAATATACCTAAAGGGATGATTACCTTAGAGAGTGTTTTCAAAGAGGATGATCAAAATAAGAAAGAAAGAGTGAGAATGTCAACAAAGAAAGAGAACTATGAAAGAGTCCTAATTTTCAAGAAATATACTTTTGAAAATTGGCAAGGTATGTTCTCAGCTTGAGAGGTGGGTTTTTACTGAATTAGGCAAAGAGTTTCATGACACCTTTGCTATGGAGTATAAAGACTTGAAAGGCTTTGATCCAAGTCTAGCTCATCATACCATCGAGTTAGAACTTGGAGCTAAACTAATCAGGCAAAATCAAAGGCCTATCAATCCCAAGATAGAAGAACTCATCAAGAAAGTGCTAACCAGGTTGATTGAGTCTAGGATTATCTTTCTTATCAAACACTCAACTTGGGTGGCCAATCTTGTACCTATCCAAAAGAATAATGGAGAGATTAGACTTTGTGTAGATTTTTGAGATCTTAACAAAGTGTCTCTCACAGATCATTATCCACTACCCTCTATGGAGAAAATTTTGCAGGTTGTTTCAGGTTCTCAACGCTTCTCTCTTCTTGATGGCTATTTAGGCTACAACCAAATATTGGTAAATGAGGAGGATCAATTCAAGATATCCTTCACTACAAAGTGGGGAAACTTTTCCTATAAGAATATGCCTTTTGGTTTGTCTAATGTTGGAGCCACTTTTCAAAGAGCAATGGACATGGATTTTAAAGGTTTGATTAATAAGTTTCTACCTACGTACTTAGATGATGTAAATATTTTTTCAAAATATGTTGCTGATCATATGAAACATCTAAGGTAGGTGTTTGAGAAATTCAAGGATAATGGCATATTCCTTAATCCAAAAAAGTGCATCTTTGTTGTTCATGAAGGTAAACTTTTGGGGCACATTATTTTAGAAGGAGGCTTGTCTATCAACCTCCAAAGTATTGGGGCTATCCTAGGCTTGTCTTTGCCTCAAAACAAGAAGGGACTAAAAATATTCTTAAGGAAAATAAACTTTTTTAGAAGGTTTATTCCAAACTTTGCAGCTATGGTAAAGCCTATCAGAGCCATGCTAAAAAAGAACCAAGTTTTTACTTAGACAAAAGAGGGAAAGAGTAGTTTTGAGACAATCAATCAAGAAATTTTAAAATATCCTACTCTCTTGAACCCAAACTTTTCCAAGGATTTCATACTCTATACATTTGTCAATCTTGATACAATCTTAGCCCTGATGATGCAAAATAATGATGAAGAGATTGAGCAACAAATTGCATTCTTTAGCCAAGGATTAGAAGACTATGATGTCAGATATACATTTGTTGAGAAGCAAGCTTTGACAGTGATAAGGGGATTGAAAAAATTTAGCCACATGGTCTCAAACAATAAGATACATGTCATAGTTTCTCATCTTGACACCAAAGAGTTTCTCCTAAGCAAAGACCTCAATGAAAAAAAAGTTGGCTAGATCACAAAGGTGATGGAGTATGACATGGAAATCAAGGTAACAAACTTGGTGAGAGGACTATAATTATGTAGGCATTTAGCTTCATATCTATAAGATCTAAAAGAAGAGGTCATAATTAACTAATTTCAACCCCAACCAATTGATCACATTCTAGTTCAGACTTGAACACAAGACATCATTAATTTTTTTCAAAATGGTGAGTGTCCCAATGGTTTGATCAAGTCTCAAAGGAGATACTTTAAATTGCATACCATTACCTATTACCTTGTTGATAATGTTCTCTTTATAAAAGACATAAATGGTGTGCTATTAAGATGTGTTGACAAAGACTAGTTTGACATGCTACTGAAAGGCTTTCACAATGGTGCAAAGGAGGTCATTTTTTTCCTAGAACTACAGCTATAAAAATAATGAGGGCTAGTTACTATTGGCCTATTCTTTTTAAGGACTATTATCATTGGGCTAAGGTGTGTCCTCAATGTGACTTCTTTATAGGCAAACAGAAACGTTCAGCCCTTCCATTGAATCATATCCAAGTGGACCAGCCTTTCATGTAACGGGGCCTTGATTTCATTGGTATTATCAACCCCTCCATCAAGTGCTAGACATAAATGGATATTAACTATTACTAACTACTTCACAAGGTGGGTGAAGCTATTTCATTAAAAGAGGCAAATGAAAATTCTATCTTGGAGTTCTATGATAGCATTATAACAAGGTTTAGAGTTCCTCATGTCATCATTTTTGATAATGTACATGCTTTCATAAGTGCCAAACATTTTGATTGGGTAGGTAGGAATGGGTTTTGTTTGAGTACCTCATCCACTTATTACCCTCAAGTTAATGGATTGGTTTAGTCTACCAACAAGAACCTCATCAAGATCATCAAGAGAACCTTGGAGAACAATCAAAGAACCTAGCACAACAAGTTGAAGATAACTTTATGGACAGATAAAATTACTCTTAAGAAATCAATTGGTAACTCTCCCTTTCTACTTGTTTATGGAAGAGAAGCTAGGTTGTCCATATCCCAAGAACTCCCTACCTTAGAACTTGCACAATATCTGAAATTACTTGGAAACACTCCAATAGAAGTTAGGTTGATATAACTAATGTAGCTATAAGAGGAAAGGGATGATGCCTACAAGGACATGGAATACCATCAAGTGCTTATGAAGAGATCCTTTGACAAAAGGACAAGTGCAAGAGTGTTCAAAAAATGTGACTTGGTTTTGAAGTGGGATGAAGACAAAGCAAAACCAAGCAAGCATACAAAATTTGACACTTTCTTTTTTTTTGCTATTGTGTTCCCTATGTGCTTTGTAGCATAGGTGTGTTTTCCTTCCTTTTGTTTGGTGTGCATCTTTGCTTTGTGTGTGTGAATCAATCTAGCTAGTGTGTTTTTGAGCCAAATATTGTTTATTTCTCTTTGAAGTGAATATATGCATGAATCCATGCCTAAAGGAAGGATTTAGGTGACTGATATTTGGCATAAAAGGCATGCCTCCCCTAGGAATCACCAAGAATGTTAGCCAAATTTGTTACCCTTATTTTTAAATTTCCTTTGGCTAAGTTCAACATCTCTTGTCTATTTTCAATTCAATTGTGAAGGACTCTTGAAATAAACCACTTATTTTCTCTTCTTTAGAATCTTTGTTTTAGCCTTATTCAAGGGTTTTTCACCCCTTTTGCCTAAGTGCTATCTCTTTTGGAAAGGTTCCTTTATTTTGGGTTTTTTGTTTGGGACAAAAAGTATGAAAGAATTTGGCCTATCTTTTATCAAAAGATTTCCCTTCAAAAATTTTGCAAAGGTTCTCTCTCTCTTCAGATCTCCCTTCAAAATTTTTTTGAAGGGTTCTTTCTCTCTCCAAAGTTCCCTTTGAAACTTTTTCAATGGGCCAATTTCCTTCAAAGTGCCCATTGAAACTTTTTCGAAGGGCCACTTTCCTCTAAAGTTCCCTTCAAATTTTTTTTGAAGGGACAGTTTCCTTTCCAAGTGCCCTTCAAAAATTTTTCGAAGAGCAACTTTCCTCCAAAGTGACCTTAAAATCTTTTCCAAAGGGATACTTTCCCTTCCAAGTGCCATTCAAAACTTTTCCAAAGGGCCACTTTCCTCCAAAGTGCCCTTCGAAACTTTTTTGAAGGGACACTTTCCCTTCTAAGTGCCCTGCAAAACTTTTTTGAAGGGTCTTTCTCCCTTCAAAGATCCCTTTAAAACTTTTTTGAAGGGTCACTTTCCTTCCAAAGTTCCCTTTGAAAAGTTCCAAAAGGTCACTTTCCTTCCAAAGTGCCCTTCAAAAAGTTTTGAATGTCACTTTCCTTCTAAAGTGCCCTTCAAAAATTTCTAAAGGGTCACTTTCCCACCAAAGTGCCCTTCAAAAAGTCCTAAAGGGTCACTTTCCCTCTAAAGTACCCTTCAAAAAGTTCCAAAGGGTCACTTTCCCTCCAAAGTGCCCTTCTAAAAGTTCCAAAGTGCCCTTCTAAAAGTTCCAAAGTGCCCTTCTAAAAGTTCCAAAGTGCCCTTCTAAAAGTTCCAAAGTGCCCTTCAAAAAGTTTTGAAGGGTCACTTTTCATCCAAATTTCCCTTCAAAAAGTTCCAAAGGGACACTTTCCAAGCCCAAAGGGATCATTCCATAAGGAAGTGACCTTTTCAAGAAGTTTGAAGGAATTGTTGCAAATTTTTTATCTACAATAATCCTTCTGACAAGCCATACTCTAAAGGCCTGAAATAGAAAGCCCGAAGGGACATTCTTAGCAAAGGTAAGCCATAAAGAGGGGATTTAAATGTTGTTTCTTTCAGGGAAAATACTCATGGGAATTCTTTTGGGGAAATTACTTGCATGAATAATCCATAGAAGGATTGTCAAAGAGAGGATGGTTTCAAGGAGAAAAAGAAGGATGCCTAAAGGAATTGGCTAGGTAAAATGATGGTTGCACAAACATCAAATTTTGGGATAGTGATCTAACCATTGGTTTTCAATAGAATAGGATTCAAGAAAATCCAAGGGCCCTCATCCTTCATCCATCGAAACAATGAGAGAGCTCATATCACCATTGATCGACCAAGATCTAAGTCATTCCTTGAGGACCAATAATGGAAGAAGGACAAATCCAAATAGAATGGAAGAGACAAATATGTAATAGGTGGACTCCCTTGTAACAATAATTTTGATGCTATGACTCAGCCAAGAATATCCTTATTCTATTGACATATATTTTGGAAAAGCATCTTAGATAAAGTAGGACCAAAGGTGTGACAACTTGTGATGACATGGATCAACCAAATGGCCCGATCAATCATCCTTTATAAATATGGTTAAAGTTGAAGATGGTGACTTCAAACAAATTGACTCTTCTCTTTGGTGTAAAAGGCTTTCCTCTCTATCTTCCTTATTGCTATGTATACATCCCCTTGGCTAGTGAAAAATCATCTAAATAGTGTATGACGAAGCCCTACTAGAATGATATGATATTTTACCTTTGAGCATTAGTATATTCCTTTCTATCAAAGTTTTGAACAATTGCTTGAATGTAGAAGCAATGTATAGTGACAGCATGTGATGATTTTTCATCCTTTTATCCTCTATCCTTCACACCTAAGCAAGAATTCTTGATCTAACAAGTCATTTAGAGTGTGTTTAAGTGTATGAAACTACTGTAAGATTTTTAACTATTATTGAATGTGCAATTTCCCTTTTGGTTCATTTTCCTTTTGTTCTTTCATGTATCTCACCTCTATATTGAAATATTCATGTTATAATCTCTATAACTTGAAAATGGGTCTTTATATTTTGTTGTATTATGAAATAGGATATGACATTCATATGGAAAAAAATCTTGGTACATCACCATTCTTAAGATAGGTTTCCTTTCTATAATTTCTAACACTTTTCCCTTCAAGAAGATTGGTTTAGACATAAGTGGTTCTATAGAGATACATACAAAGATCTAGCCCCTTTAAATATAGAGGTTCATTTCCCCTATAGGCACATCCACATGCCTAAAAATGTCCCAATGTTGCCCAAAGGCCTGAACATCCTCTTCTAGGGTGAAAGATTTGGAGACAACAGCTTTGGCACACCTAATGGGACCCAATTCCTAGTTATTTACATGTCAAGGTGAATGTTGGTCTTGACAAACTTGAGTTTGTACTATTAATATAGCATTTGGTGACTCCAAAAGGTGATAATATATTATTCTAGATCAAGTTTCCCACATTATACTTCATGGTCCACACTAGGTCATCTAGGACTTCTGATCAAGCCCCCTTAGCTAAATTTCTTCTTAAAGAACAATGCCCTAAACCATTCCCAGTGTTTAGAGATCCTTGGCAAGGAATTTTTGGAGAAGAAGAAGAATGTGAGGAAGTTGGAGAAATAGGAGATCAAGAGGAAAGAAGAAAAATGGAGAGATAATAGCCTTTTCAATCCTTTAACACATAAAATTTGATTAACCTTCCTACATATGACCTTATTCCTCCCAATGTTACCAAAAGTCTCCCTGGTTTCAATGGAGAGGGTCTTATTACCCCATATGATCATATTAGGGACATCTCAATTTTTTTTAATTTTCATAATGTCACTCAAGCCAACATAGCCATTAGTTTGCTTGTTATGTCTCTAAAAGGCAAACCACTTAACTGGTATAGGACTTTGGAAGGTGGTTGCATTACAAGTTGGGATAGCTTTAGGGAATTATTGGTGACTATATTTGAGAATAAGGGTGACCACACTTCACTAATCCATCATCTAAACATGATAAAGAGATGTCCTAATGAATCTATGCAAGATTTCAATGAAAGATTTCTAAGGACATGGCATAGGTTGCTACCTATCAATAGACCTCTTCCAAGTTTTGTGTTCCCCACCTATCTCAAAGGTATTGGTATTGATGTATTAGTGATGTTACAATCTATGGGAGGATTTATTCTACCTAATGCATAAGAGATAGTCATTGAAGCTGAGAATAGCTTGATACAAGTTGGAAAGCTACCTCTAAGAGTTTTTATACCCTTATTATCTCATAGTTTAGTGGAAACTCCAAGCGTAGCAAAAGTTCTTAATGCCAATGTCAAGCCAAGAGCCTTCTCTAAGAAAGTGGATAGTGATGTGGAAAAAGATGAAGAAATATAATCATTATGAGCTCAACTCAAGCAAGCTTAGTTCTAGACAAGTACTCCACCTAACCATCAATACTATCCTCAACAAGGCTATAGATCTACACCCCAATACAACTATCAAGGAAGAGGATAGGGTTTGCAAGGTTTCAATAGGCATCCCAATGCCTATAATCCTAATCCCACTCCTTCCATGAAGGTTTTTGTTCTAGTACATGCTAATCTAGTCCAAGGAGAGAATCATTTAGACCAATGGGGACAACCTCAAGGTTAGTTTATGCATGATGATGGAGAAAGTAGCCAAGATTTGGTAGCATAAGAGGAAACTACTCCTTATGTAACTTTAGAATAAGTAGACCTTATGCAAAGGGATAATCATGGAGAAGGCACCAGCTAAAGTGTAAGTATGATGAACTTCGAAGCAAGAGATGATTATGTGTTAAATTAAAGCACGTCAGTTACAGCCAACACAAGATCCAAGAAGAGAGTATGGGAGAAGGTCAAGAAGCATGAGTAACTCCAAGTGATGCCTCTCTAAGGCCTCAAAGTGTGAATCCTAATGTTCTACCTACTACAAATCATGCTCCTTAGCAAAATTAGATTTTAGGTAGGATTTTCAAACCTATAGCATAGTAGCTTTAGACTCCTTCTCTACCTTCAAAGGTTCAAGAAAAGGTGGATTCTCCCTCTCTAAACATTATTTATTCTTTGAAGAATTACAAGATAAACATATCTCTTTGGGAAGTCTTACATATGCCTGGTCAGAAGGAGCTATTACAATAATAGCTTACAAACATTCATGTAACCCCTCAAACTTCAAAAAACAATGGTGTATCCCTTACCAATAATCCAATTGATCTCTTGGATCCCTCCACCAAGATTGAAAAGCCTCCACCCTTCTATCTCACCCTCATTATGGGAGATAAGCTGGTCCATAATTGTATTATGGATGGTAGAGCTAATACCACTATTATACCTAAAGTGGTTACTGATAAGTTGGGATTAAACTATGAGCCATATATCAAGGGTGTATTATAGCTTGATGGGACTCCAAATAAGATAGTGGTATTGGTCAAAAGTCTAAAGGTCTTCTTACATGATTTCCCAAGTTTTCTAATTTTCTAAGACATTATGGTGGTAGACCTTCTAGCCCATTTTGCTATATGTTTATCAAAGGAATTCATGGCTAAGATAGGAGGGTACCTTTTAATTGATTGGTATTTGTTAGGGTGTGGAGCTAAAAGATTCAACTTGTTGCAGACAAAGAAAAGGAGGTTGTTGAAGACCCAGAAGCACCGACGTCGGCAGCATGACTGACGTCGGTCATAATTAGTGTAGAAGGCAATCGGCATCGACAAGGAGTCAGCCGATGTCGATCAGCACTAGGCAAGCAGGGACCGATGTTGGTCGCCTGTGTGTTCCAAAACTATTCGTTGCATGAATAGTTAGTTAGTTTAAATGGAGTGTTTACATGTAAAGGCTATTTCGAGTCTTGAGCTACGTGGATAATTATAGTAAACTAAGAGTCTAAGTTATTGTTCAAGTCTGGGATCTATTTATAGACCCATTGGCATGTATTGTAAAGTGTGTTAGTGAAGAGAACAAAGTGTGTGTTTCTCATAGTTCCACTAATGAGCTAGAAAGGAAGGCAAGGAAGATCCTTCCATTGTAAGATCATTGAGTTGCAAGTTGTTGCAAGCTCATAAGAGATCTACAGGTGTAAGTATGGTTTATTGAATTGTAGGTTGCAGGTTCATGGGAGATCAACTTGAAGTACTATAGAGTGTTTGGGTACTGGCAGGGTTATTACTGACTGGTTGGAGAGGTGAACACCAATTTTGTGTGTGAGTTGGGTGTTGGGACCGTTTTTGGTAGGAGAGTGTTTTGAAGAAGAATTACTATACACTTGAGGTGTGGGAAGCCTCTGTAAGGTGGAAGAGTGTGGCAGCTCTTTATTGTATTCTTTTCTATACAAGTATTAATACAAGATTGTATATTGTCTCTCATATTTTGTGCTATTTGTGAATTCTAGTTACTTGTGCTTCTGGTATATTTCCACATGTTTAATTGCTTAAGTTTGGTAATCATATTGTGCTCTTTCTGAGGAGCAAGATCCTAACAAGTGGGATCAGAACAAGGTGTGTTGTTCTTGGATTCCCCGTCAACTTGCTTAAGTTTGGTAATCATATTGTGCTCTTTCTGAGGAGCAAGATCCTAACAAGTGGGATCAAAATAAGGTGTGTTGTTCTTGGATTCCCCATCAACTAGTATCAAAGATTTAGGTTGGGATACTAACAAATTGGATTAGATCTGGTTAGTGTGTGTTGATTACAGGTTACTCATAGGGGTTTCTGTTTGAGTGGGAGTAGAGCAATGGCAGAAGATAGTAAACTACGAATGGATAAGTTTAATGGTAGGAGGTCCAAGTCTAGGTATGGCAGAATAACCTGTTGGAAATATGGAAAGAAAGAACAGGAAAAGAAATATTGTTGGTTGGTAGCAAATCAACATGAAGGACATGAAGAAGAAGCAGATGATGTGGATTTTGTTGCACAGGATGCTCTGGTATGTTCTTTAGATAAAGTAGAATCTTGGGTTTTAGATTCTGGTGCCTCTTTTCATGCATCCCCAAATAGGGAATTTTTTCATGAGTATGTCCAGGGAGACTTTGGATAAATTTGTGTAGGGGATGGTAAGCCTTGTCAGATGGTTGGCAAAGGGAAAGTGAAGCTGAAATTGCAAACAGGTAACATATGGGTGTTGAAGGAGGTCATGCATGTCCCAGGTCTGGAGCAGAATTTGATTTTTGTAAGAAGTTTGGGTGATGAGGGTTGCACAGTAATTCTCATAGTGGACTCTTGCAAGGTTACCAAGGGTGCACTTGTTGTAGCAAGAGGTAAGAAAGTAGGTACACTTTATCTATCTACTTGTATTACTGATTCTCTTTCTTGGTTATCTACTTCAGCTGTAGATTCAAAGATGTGGCTTAATAGGCTTGGTCACATGAATAGGAAGGAGATGCATGTTCTTGAGTCAAAGGGTATGCTTTTAGATTTGAAGATCATAGATCGAGATTTCTATATGCAGAAGAAGAAGGTAACGTTTCTTGAGGAATTTGATGTTAGTGACAAGAGCAGGGAAGCCTTAGTTTTCAAGGAGAAGGTGATGGATAGAGTTCAGCACAAGGAGCAGAATAATTCTATGTAGAGCAAGGGTGATTTGGACAAGGGTTTGATCCAAAATGAGCTCGCAGGAAAAGGTCAGTTCTCACTAGAAAAACATAGAGACCGACATCGGCTAGAAAACCAGCATCGGCATCCATACAGGGATCGACATCGGCTATGTGCAGCCCGACATCGGTGACTCAGGGTAGATAAACATTGGCATCGGCAAGGAGGAACTGACGTCGGTGATGAGGCAATCATACGAAACCGACATCGGTCAGGTGCAAACTGGAATGTGACCGGCATCGGTCATTGAGACAAATTTTGGGTGGACAGCAAGATGTTAAGGAGTCTCAAGCGCCCATATGGAGGACTTAAAGGGTAGGTAAGTCTCAAATTCATCATTTCCATTCTTTACACTACTTGTTGCTCACTTATGGTAAAGTACCAGGAAGTTAATGAAGAAGCAGAATAGGTAGATCTAGGAAATAGTGGGAGCTTGGCATGGATAAGGATGTGATTCCTTGGAGAAGAACCAAATAGGAGTTTTGGGTGGAGTTGTCAGCTAGATGTAAGCACTGAGAGACGAATGGATGTTCATGATGAAGAAGAGAGGAAATGGATATGTGAGATGAAAGATCAAGGTATATGGTCTTGAGTAAGTTGCAAGGCAATGGAGGTTTGATCATTGTGTTTCTCTTTACCAGGTTGGATAATATTAGCTACATTATCCTATTACTGTATGATGTGCTTGTTGCAGGGATACATATACAGGTAGTTTCTAAACTAAAGGTAAAGCTAGTTTAGAGGTATGTCATGAGGAATCTAGGAGCAGCAAGATTCTTTGGCATGAGTGTGTTCTAGGGACATGGAAGGTCATAGGTTGACTTTGTTTCAGGATGATTGTGTGAGACCGGTTAGCATGCCGATGGTTGGATAGTTCACAGAATAGTGTCTTGATTCACATAATGAGGTTAAGTGCATGGTATGTACTAAACTTGAGTTTTCCCAAGCAGTGGGAGTTGTCACAAGTTTGGAGCCAATCCAGGAAAGAAGCATTGGAGGGCATTTCAGTGGATTCTTAGAGGGACCAGTAGCAGGTGCACATGCTATGCAGGTTCAAGTTATTTTATACATGGTTTGTAGATGTGGATGTGGAAGGTGATTTGGATGACAGGTGTTGCACCACAGGGTGTGTGGTGGTTGGTCTTCAAGAGTGATCTTGAAAAGGGATACAGAGCCAAGGGAACAAACTAGATGATGTACAGGTACAGGTATAGTTGTAGCTATTTATCTCCAAGTGGGAGAGTATTTTCTATCTTTTAAAATAATATATGGAACCAAGATGACTATAAGGACTCAGCCCTTAGCAATGTTTCATATTGAGCCATACATGGAGACAAATTCAAATCAGAATTGTCTAATTAGTAAAGAATATAAAATTTCTATGGATTGTGAAGAATCCTCCCCCCTTGAAGGTATTTTTGATATCTTCCTTGATAAATATAGCATTGAAACACATGTACTTGATCTATATATTTTCATTAAAGAGACTGATTTGGGAGTTTATTGTATGTGTGAAGGGGATGTTCCAATCCCTTCACTCACTAATGAAGATCATGAACTTGATGGCATATGGGAGATTTTTTTGATGGTTAAAGAAGAAAATTAGGTGTAGGAGATAGCATTATGTTATTTTCTCCATTAGATAATCAATACTAATCCTCATACAGATTCCACTTTAGCTATGCTTACAATGTGGTAAAATATGAAGGCCTAGTCCATGGTCTCCAATGGGTAAAGAAGAGAGGGATCAAGAATTTAAAGGTTTATGGAGATAGTGAGTTGGTCATCCACAAAGTAAGAAATTATGCAACAACCAAGAATCCATTGCTTAAATCTTACAAGCATAGGGTATGGGACTTACTTGAGGACTTTGATACCTTCAACATACAACCCATACTAAGGGATTCCAATAAACATGCTAGCAAATTGGCTATCATAGGGGCATGATTTGATACAGCTGCTAATGTGGGAAAAGAGAAAGATCAATCTCATATCAATATCATTGTGATACCCTCTATTTCAGATAATGAAGTGTCATGGTAGGTGCATGAAATTGATGAACAAATTGCACACTTCTTACAAAATGAGGCAAGTTTCTCCTCAAGAAACCAAAGGAGACTACATGATCAATATGAAGAGCAAATCATTCAGCTAAAGACAAACAAGGTACCTAAGGGGCTAGTTACCTTAGAGAATGTTTTCAATGAGGATGATCAGAAGAAGAAAGAAAGAGTGAGAATGTCAAAAAAGGAAGAGAACTATGAAAGAGTCATAATTTTCAAGGATGGACTTTTAAAAATTGGCAAGGTATGTTCTCATCCTAAGAGGTAGACTTTTACTAAATTGTGAAAATGTTTTCATGACATCTTTGCTTGGGAGTATAAATACTTGAAAGGGTTTGATCCAATTATATCTCATCATACTATTTAGTTAGAACCTGGAGCTAAACCGATTAGGTAAAATCAAAGGCCTATCAATCCTAAGATAGAAGAACTCATGAAGAAAGAGCTAACCAAGTTGATTGAGTCTAGGATTATCTTTCCTATCAAACACTCAACTTGGGTGGCCAATCTTGTACCTATCTGAAATAAGAATGGAGATATCAAACTTTGTGTGGATTTTTGAGATCTTAATAAAGTGTCTCTCAAAGATCATTATCCACTACCATCCATGGAGCAAATTTTGTAGGTTGTTTCAAGTTCTCAATGCTTTTCTCTTCTTGATAGTTATTTAAGCTACAATTAAATATTGGTAAATGAGGAGGATCAGCTCAAGCCAGCCTTCACTATAAAGTGGGGAACCTTTTCCTATAAGAAGATGCATTTTGGTTTGTCTAATACTAGAGCCACTTTTCAAAGAGCAATGGACATGGCTTTTAAAGGTTTGACCAATAAGTTTTTACTTGTGTACCTAGATTATTTAACTATTTTTTCAAAAGATGTTGTTGATCAGATGAAACATCTGAGGTATGTGTTTGAGAAATGCAGGGAGTATGGCATATCCCTTAATCCAAAAAGGTGCATCTTTTTTATTCATGAAGGTAAACTTTTGGGGCACATTACTTCAGAAGGAGGCTTATTTATTGACCCCAAAAGGATTGAGGTTATCTTAGGCTTTTCCTTACCTTAATACAAGAGGGGACTACAAAGATTTTTTGGGAAAATAAACTTTGTCAGAATGTTTATTCCAAACTTTTCAGCTATTGTAAAGCCTATTATAGCCATGTTAAAAAAGAACCAAGTTTTTACTTGGACAAAGGAGGGAAAGAGTAATTTTGAGACAATCAAGCAAGCAATTAAAAAATACATACTCTCTTGAACCCAAACTTTGCCAAGGATTTCATACTCTATACCTTTTCCAACCTTGATACAATCTTAGCCATGCTAATGCAAAAGATTGATGAAGAGATTAAGCATCCAATTGCATTCTTCAACCAAAGATTAGAAGACTATGAGGTGAGATATACATTTGTTTAGAAGCAATATTTGATAGTGATAAGGGGATTGAAAAAATTTAGGCACATGGTCTCAAACAATAAGAAACATGTCATGGTTTCTCATCCCAACACCAAAGAGTTTCTCCTGAGTAAAGACCTCAATGAAAAAAGAGTTGGCTAGATCACAAAGGCAAATGAGTATGATGTGGACATCAAGGCGATAAACTTGGTGAGAGGACTAGGATTATGTAGGCATTTATCCTCAGATCTATATGAGCTAAATGAAGAGGTCTTAATCAACCAAGTTTAACCCCAACTAGGTTATCACGTTCTAGTTCAGAGTTGGACATAAGACATCATCAATTTTCTTCAAAATGGTGTGTCCCAATGGTCTGATGATGTCTCAAAGGAGATACTTTATATTGTAGACCATTCCCTATTGCCTTACTAATATGTTCTCTTTAGAAAGGACATAAATGGTGTGATATTAAGATGTGTTGACAATGATCAATTTGACATGCTGCTGGAATTTTTTCACAATGGTGTAAATGGAGGTCATTTTTTTCCTAGAACTATAGTAATAAAAATAATGAGGGCTAATTACTATTAGCCTAGTCTTTTTATGGACTATTATCATTGGGCTAAGGTGTGTCCTCAATGTGCCTACTTTTTAGGCAAACAGAAACTTGTATCCCTTCCATTGAATCCTATCTAAGTGGACCAACCTTTCATATATTGGGGCCTTGATTTCATTGGTATGATTAACCCTCCATCAAGTGCTAGACACAAATGGATATTAACTGCTACTGATGACTTCACAAGGTGGGTAGAAGCTATTACACTAAAAGAGGCAAATGACAATGCAGTCTTGGAGTTCATTGATAGCAGTATAATAAGGTTTGGAGCTCCTCATGTCATCATTTTTTATAATTCACTTGATTTCATAAGTGCCAAAACTTTTGATTGGGTAGGTAAGAATGGGGTTCATTTGAGTACCTCATCTTATTATTACCCTCAAATTAATGTATTTGCTAAGTCTACCAACAAGAACCTCATCAAGATCATCAAGAGAACCTTGGAGAATAATCAAAGAGCCTGGCATAACAAGTTGAAGATATATTTATGGGTAGACAAAATTACTCCTAAGAAATCAATTGGTAACTCTCCCTTTATACTTGTTTATGGAAGAGAAGCCAGGTTGTCCATATCCCAAGAACTCCCTACCTTAAAACATACAAAGTAGCTAGAATTACTTGAAAACACTCCAATGGAAGTCAATTTGATAGAAATAATGTAGTTGTAATAGGTAAGGGATGATGCCCACAAGTCCATGGAACACCATCAAGTGCTCATGAAGAGATCCTTTGAAAAAATGATAAGTGTAAGAGTGTTCAAAAAGGGTGTCTTTGTTTTGAAGTGGGATAAAGATAGATCAAAACTAGGTAAACATACAAAGTTTGACACTGTGTGGAGTGGCCCTTACATCATCAGCAAGTGCAAGTAAAGCAACTCTTTTAACTGTCTAAAATAAATGGAAAAGAGTTGCCTATCCCTATGAATGGGATACACTTGAAATCCTGCCATTAGCCCTTGATCATCATTTTGTAAATACTAGTTTAGATATATGTGTTTCCTTTTATTTGTTAATGTGTTTGCTAAGTGCTTTGTAGCATAGGTGTGTTTTCCTTCTATTTATTTGGTGTGTGTCTCTACCTTGTGTGTGTGAATTAATCTAGCTAGTGTATTTTTGAGCCAAAGCTTGTTCATTTCTCTTTGAAGTGCCTATATGCATGACTCCATGCCGAATGGAAGGATTTAGGTGACTGGTCTTTGGCATAAAAGGCATGCCTTCCTTGTGAATCACCAAGAATATTATCCAAATTTGTTACCCTTATTTGAAATTTCCTTTGGCTAAGTTTATCATCTCTTGTCTATTTTCAATTCAATTTTGAAGGACTCATGAAAGAAACCAATTCTTTTCTCTTCTTTAGAAGCTTTGTTTCAACCTTGTTCAAGTGTTTTTCAACCCTTTTGCCTAAGTGTTATCTCTTTTGGAAAGGTTCCTTTGTTTCGGGTTTTCTATCTCAAACAAAAAGTATGAGAGAATTCAATCTATCTTTTCCCAAAAGATTTCCCTTCGAAACTTTTCCAAAGGATCTCTCTCTCTTCAGATTACCCTTCAGAAAATTTTTGAAGGGTTCTTTCTCTCGCCAAAGTGCCCTTCAAAACTTTTTTGAAGGGCCACTTTCCTCCAAAGTGCCCTTCAAAACTATTTTGAAGGGCCACTTTCCTCTAAAGTGCCCTTAAAAACTTTTTTTAAGGGGCACTTTCCCTTCTAGGTGCCCTTCAGAACTTTTCCAAAGGACCACTTTCCTCCAAAGTTCCCTTTAGAATTTTTTCAAAGGGACACTTTCCCTTCCAAGTACCCTTTGGAACTTTTTGAAGGGCCACTTTCCTCCAAAGTGCCCTTTGAAACTTTTTCGAAGGGACACTTTCCCTTCTAAGTGCCCTTCAAAACTTTTTTAAATGGTCTTTATCCCTTCAAAGTGCCCTTCAAAACTTTTTCGAAGGGTCACTTTCCTTCAAAGTGCCCTTTGGAACTTTTTAAAGGGTCACTTTCCTTCCAAAGTACCCTTTAGAAAGTTACGAAGGGTCACTTTCCCTCCATAGTACCCTTTGAAAAATTTTGAAGGATCACTTTCCTTCCAAAGTTCCCTTCAAAAAGTTCTAAAGGGTCAATTTCCCTCCATAGTGCCTTTGAAAAGTTATGAAGGGTCACTTTCCCTCCAAAGTACCCTTCAAAAAGTTTTGAAGGGTCACTTTCTTTCCAAAGTGCCCTTTGAGAAGTTTTGAAGGGACACTTTCCAAGCCTAAAGGGATCATTCCAAAAGGAAGTGACCTTTACAAGAAGTCCAAAGTAATTATTGCAGACTTTTTTTCCACAACAATCCTTTCAATAATCCATACTCCAAAAGCCCAAAATAGAAATCCTAAAAAGACATTCTTAGTAAAGGTAAGCCATAAAGGGGGGCCTGAAAGGTTATTTATTTTGGGCAAAATACCCATGAGAATTATTTTAGGGAAAGTACCCACATGAATATTCTATAGAAGGATTGTCAAAGAGAGCATGGTTTTGAGGAGAAAAGGAAAGATGCCTAAAGGAAATGGCTAGGTAAAATAATGGTTGTATAAATGTGTAATCATTAGTATTCAACACAAGAGGATTTAAGAAGATCTAAGGTCCTATGTCCTTCATTTATCAAAACAATGAGAGAGCTCATATCACCATTTATTGACCAAGATCTGAGTTGTTCCTTGAGGACCAATCAAGGAACAAAGACAAAGCCAAATAAAATGGAAGAGATTAATCTGCAATAGGTGGACTCCCTTATAACAACTATTTTGATGCCATGACTCAAATATGAATATCCTTATTCTATTTATGTAAATGTTAGAAAATCATCTTGGAGAGAGCAAGACCAAAGGTGTAACAACTTATGATGACATGGATCAAACAAATAGCCCAAGCAAGCATCTTTTTTAAAGATAGTTATAGCTGAAGATGGTGACTTCAAAAAAATTGATTCCTCTCCTTGGTGCCAAAGGATTTCCTCTCTATCTTACTTATTTCTATATATATAGCTCCTTGGTTAGTGAAAAATCATCCACACTGTGTATGGTGAAGCCCTACTGGAATGATATCACATTTTGCCTTTGAGCATTATACAGTCCTTTTTATCAAAGTTTTGAACAATTACCTGAGTGTAGAAGTGATGTACAGTCACATGTGATGATTTTTTGTCCTTTTTTCCTCTATCCTTCACACCTAAGTAAGAATTCTTGATCTAACATTTTATCTAAAGTGTGTTTAAGTGTATGGAACTACTGTAAGAGTTTTAACTATTCTTGAATATGCAATTTGCCTTTTGGTTAATTCTCCTTTTGTTTTTTCATGCATCTCACCTCTATATTGAAATATTCATGTTAGAATCTCTAGAAATTGAAAATAGTTTTTTATATTTTGTTGTACTATGTAATAGGATATGACATTCATGTTGAAGAAAATCTTGGTGCATCACCATTCTTAAGATAGGTTTACTTTCTGCAATTTCTAACTCTTTTCCCTTCAAGAATATTGGTTTAGACATAAGTGGTTCTATAGAGATACATAAAAGGATCTATCCCCTTTAAATATAGAGGTTTATTTCCCCTATAGGCACACCCACATGCCTAGAAATGTCCCAACATTGCCCAAATCTGGAAGATACCTAAACATCCTCTTCTAGGGTGAAATATTTGGAGACTACATAACACTTTGTTGTCCAACATTGTAGTCCAAGTATGGCACTCTTCTCCTTTACTATTTATGATCATTGTTCTATATTTTCCTTTGTATTTTTGTTCTATTCTACCTTGTTTGAATTTTCATTACTATTTTGAGTGTTCTAAAAATTGGTTTTTGATCAGTAGAGGGTTTCAATCTCTGTGACAAAACCACTATTTGTTTCCCCCTCTTCTAAGGGTAGGAATGAATACCCTGCAATGACTTCCATCAGAAGAAAGGACCCTACAAGTGTGTTATGCTATGAAATACATGATATAGCAATGATAATAAAAAAGATTCTCAATATATAGCATAGTTTGTATTGGGGATTATTAGATCAATAGGGGAATGCCTAGATAGATGTAACAATGTAATAGCATGTGTATTATACTAAACTAAAACTAAAAATATATTTAGTCATTAGGTGTTAGTTTTCAAGGAGGGATGGAGCATGATGTCCATCATAACATCCAAGAAAGCAATATAATGCATGATATGGATCATGGCATTGAAAACAACTAAGAAGCAAGAAACACACAAAAGTGGACAAAGGGCCAAGCAAACAAGGTACATGTGCACATGTCACTTAAACTAGAAAATAAAGTATACAAGGCATGTTCAAATTCCCACATACACATACAATTACAAACAAGCAAAGGACATTGGAAAATTTCCTTCGGCACACACAAGAGTAAAATTTAAGAACTAAGAAATGTAATCACATCTAGCTACTCAAAGAAAGAAATGAAAGCATGTAAATGACACAAATACTATCACATCTAACTAATCAAATAAAGAAGTGAAAGTATGCAAAACATGGAGTACAAGACTAGGTAGATTCTAAAGAATACACAAGTACTATATACTAGTGAGTGTTGATATAATAATCTGTGTAAGCTAGGAAGTAACGTAAATCATCATGATAATTAGAGTGTGTGGTGTAGGAAAGGCATAACCTATATGGTGTAGTCATGTATAAGATGCCCTTAGTGAGTAGATACGTCGATGTATGTCTCAAATGTAAAAGTAGGATTCCCCCTTGATGGGTAGAGTGAAGAAATCAAGGATATGGATGTTACTATACACACTCAAAGAAGACCAAGTGAAGCATGGTAATGTAGATAAATCAATAAACAATAGTATAGAATAAAAAATGTAAGTCTAGTATGGTAGTAGAACTATAAATCATGGATAATGTATACAATTGAAATTTTTTTTGGTGTTTTGAGTTATTTGAATGTTTTCATATTTTGACATGTTATATTGTTTTTGGTATTTTTGAAATAAGATATGTACAAGAAATCATAAGGAAATTATGTACAATAAATTGAAAATAATCTATGTGCAAGTAATCTGAGAAGAAATGATACTAACCAATGAGTCTCATAAGAGATTCCCTATCATGGTGTCTTATATCAAAGAGAGGGATTGTGCATGATCATGAAGCATGATGGAAGGACTAAGACTATGACTCTAAAATCTATGTATGATGTAAGTGCTTTGAAATATCTATAGTGGAATCTGACTGTGGGGTTCCCCTATAACTCTGAGAAATAGATGCAATTTTGGGGCTCTTAGGGACCCATTTATTAGTAGAAGAAGATCTCTAACAGTGTGCTCTATGTGTAGAAGAATGATATGTCAATGATACTTCCTTGGGTGTGAATATTTTAGCTAAAAATTATCTATAGTCCTAAAACTATCACTGATGTATTGGTTTCTCTAAAAAAGGCCTCCATGGAAGTGTATGAACTCTCTATGCTGGTGAGGGAGGCCTCGACTGTGTCTAGATCTCAACTATAGGAATTGTAACTAGTGTAGGAGTTGAAACTGGTGATTTTGGAATAAGAGATGGATCTAGAGTGGAGAGTGGTAACTCATACAAAACTCTACCAATTATAACAACTTGATTAGTATGAATTAATTTCATGCATCTATGAGCTATAGAAGGTATTACTTCAAGTTTCTAGATCCATAGTCAACCAAGAAACATGTCAAAGATTCCTTCACTGGTAATAATAGTAAATGGTGTGGTCATATGTGTAGGTCCAACTTGTATAGGAAGTACAATCTCACCTAATAAATTTTGTATGTGTCTGCTAAATCTGCTAACAACTATGTCTATCAAGGTAATATCCTACTCTAAATATCCCAAATGTTGGAGTAATGTCATAATGCACATGTTCACAATGAATCCATTGTCTATGATAACACTATGAATAGGATGATGATTAATGTATGCTCTGATAAAAATTTCATGGTAATTTGAATCATCCTCAACTATCTCCTATTCTGAGAAGGAGATCGAAGGTGTATCTAAAATTAGAGAATTATACACACCAATTATGTTGCTCAAAGGATGTGACTCAATTGAAGATGTCTAGTATATAACTGGTGGAGGGTATGTATGATATGCATGGTGAATACCTAATGTGTCCCCTACCTCTTTTTTAGAATGTTGTGGGAAAAGACCTAAGAAAAATTATAAAGCCTTGTCTTGTGTTTTCTTTGCCTGAGGAGGCTCAACTGGAGTGCTAAGATCAATAAGTTTGCCATCTATCAAGTCCTATATCTTATGTCATAAACTAATGCATCTATTCTTTGGGTGGCCTAGTGACCTTTGAAAATCACAAAATGCATTTTTATCATATCCATGTGGAAGAGGCTTTGTCGTATAAACTTCTTGAATAGGAAGGAAAGATAGGGCATTGCATTTTAGTAACTATTGTAAAACTCTAGCTAGAGATATTAGTAGATTGGTAAAGGCTCGTCAAGGAGGTGTTGATAAAATAACTTGTTGAGGGGGATCTCAAGCCACATTAATTTTAGTTTGATTTTTACTTTTTTATCATTAACCTTTACTTTGTATGGGACTTTGTTGTTACTCTTGTTTGTTATTGTTTATATGCTTGTGTACTTGAGTTTACCCATTGAAATTAATTTTAATTCCTTTTCCTTTAGTGTATGACATAACGCATTGAAGGAAGAGAACCTTTTAAACATTATTAACTCATGCAAATCTAGCAGAAGACTTTGTTTAAAGAGATATTATAATTCTTGATCGACCATGGGGCTAGTCATTTTAGCCAAGATAGTCTTATATCTAAGAATATAATTTTTGAGATGCTCATTAGACCTTTATTTTTTTAATTCAATTTAGGAATAAGAAACCTTGTCACTGATGTTAATACTAAAATGAGCTAGGAAAATGTTGGCTAAAGGATTGAATGCATTGATCGACTGATTCGGTAGACTATAGATCCATTATAGAGCATAATCCTTTAAATTTCATGGAAATAGCTTGGTTAATAACCAATCATTTGACACATATTCCAAGAATGTTTCATGAAAATCTCTCAAGTGTGTCTCTAGATCATGCTCTCCATCATATAGAATGAGCTTGGGTTGAACACAACCTAGTGGCAAGGGTGTAGAAGCAATATGGTGTGCCAATGTTGTATGAAGTAGAGCAAAAGAATCCAAAGCTTGTGTTATTTTATAGGTACCTTACTCAAGATGTATCACCTTAGATTGAAGATATTTTATCTCTTTCACAAGGGTAGCCACATCAGGAGATAAAGATATACTAGCCATAATTAGTGGTGCCTCATAGGAGGTTGGGCTACTATAGGGGTTGTTGAGATAGTTTCCCCCATAGTGTCATTTGCAACTTGTTGTTTTGAAGGAATGGAAGACTCAAATTTCTTAGCCTTTTTAATTTATATAAGTCTCTCTCTAAAAAATTATAGAATCAAATATTTATTAATGAAAACATCATTATGAACAATAAGTATAAGTGGATCAAGAGCCTGATGTGGTGGGCCATGAACATTAGTGTGTGTATCATCATTGTTATTCTCATATTGCTCATTGTCAAAATTATCCTAATGGATATTAGTGTAATCTTAGTGTGTAGGATCTATAGCAGGAAACTGATCTAGTTGTTTATCCATGGTATATGGATGGGTTGGAGGAATGTAGGTGAATTCAAGAGGGTTACCACTAAGTCTTGCACTTCATCTCAAAGGAAGAGATGCAAGGAGGAAGCTCACAAACATGTAAGGTAATACCTCAAGAAGAAAAGGGACCTAGTAAGTTCAACTAAGGTTTGAAAGAAATGATTTTTAAAATTACTATGGTGAATTTTTAAAATAAAATATGAAATTCTAATTTAATATTTGTTGAAAAAATCAATAAGGAATTTTTCCTAGGTTTTTTGTATGCAAACAAAGTAAATCATGTTCACTAAATGATTTAACTTTTTTGGGAATAATGGATTTTTATTTCTATTTTAGTTAAAGGTCTAGATTAATAAATCAGTAAAGAATACTATAATAAATATAGTTTTGATTTGTATAATTTATTTATCTTTTTTACCTTTCTAAAAATAGCAATAAATAAGGAGAAATGTGACTTATCTAGAAATAGGTTGAGATGGTTGAGTCAAAGGTTGAAATTGTCTATGCATGACTGGGATAGTGTCATAAATCTAAATCTAACTTTCATTCAGCAAAAAGATAGGAGTGCCAAAAATATGACACTTTAATGTCTGGCACTATTATCCACTCCTATCGTTGTTATCCAAATTGATCACAGAGACCTAAATTTTTTTGGGTTTTTATGGTATTCATGTGTGAGCCTACCTATGAAATCTTGAGTGTTGATTATCAACAAAACTTGATATATAGCTAATTTAATCTTCAAAACCCTAACCCTTTATCATGCTTGATAAACAAATCTTTGAATCACTTGAGAAACGGGGGTTAATGTGTAAGATGCACTAGACATGTAGTCCACACCCCTTATGTGGGCATGTTTCCTACATGATCAAGCCATGTGTAGTTCTCTCACCTAATGTGCTTTGTACAATAGCGTGATGTGGATGCAAAAATTCCAAATTGAGAGTGCTTGATGTGGTTAGGGATTGGTATGAGGGTTTGAGTCTATTTTTAGCTATGTTGGGTGATTATATGTAGAGAATAGGAAAGTTTTCCTTAGTTATTTATTTGTATTCTTGCTTGATTTGTAAGATTTGTCACCTCCCCTTGTAAATGAGCTTTGGATGGGATTTTATAGGGAACAATTGGTTATGGTTTAGAATAGTCATACTAGGCTGACATAATGAAGGACAGGGATCAGATGAAAATGACCATTGGGGATCAAAGTGAAAATGGATAAGATCACCAAAAATGGGACACCTTAGGGTCTAGTGTTATAGTCCAAGTATGGCACTCATGTCCTATAGGCTCAGGACCTCAGGGAAAAGGATTAGCCTAGGAAATACAATTTGGTAGAGGTAGAATGATCATTCATAAGGTTTTGGATGATTGGTAATGAGAAAAAATATGTCTATAAGGGTCACAAGAGCATGCAAAAAAGAGCTATGGATGGGATCTCACAAGCCACACTTAGACTACCAATTTTGACATTTTATATGACTACACAAAGTATTAAAAAAAATAGGACCTATACATGAAATGTATTATTTATTTATATAAATTTTTAAGTTTAATCATGTATAGTACATTATATATCCATTTTTTATATGCACATGTGTTTCATGGTATACATAAGTGAGTTGTAAGACATACAAGTTTTGTATGACATGCACACATAGATGCAAGACATCTCTAGGCCTAAAATCTACCTTCTTGTATTGGGGGCATGCTTTTGTTAGGATTAGTTTTCACATTATGTAAGTCTAAGTATTTACCAAGAGGTAAATAATAATTTGGTTAGTAATTAGTAATTGGTTAATCATAATATTGTTATAAACAATATTATGATATTAGATAGGATATATTATTATTAAGATGTATAATTATAATAATATATCATATATAGGTTTGCATAATCATGTGGATGAGAAAATGATGGAGAGATTATAGGAATCATATTCCTATATATTTTTAATGTGTCTCAAATGATTAATTAATTAGAGTGTGGAAAAATATTATTATTGTGTTTGAAATCCTCTCTATGTATTCGACTCTTTTTTCATATTTTTCTATGTTGATTTGAACCAGACCCATCATTTGGTATTAGATCGAGTCCTAATCCTTTTCCTATGATGAAATTTTGACTATATCTGGGGGAAGTTAATATTTTTGCTATTGCCCTAGGAACAAGAGAGATTATTTCTATGTAGAAGGTTTTTACCATAGAAGATAAGTTCTACCTTATGAGAATATGCTTTCATGCTCAAAGGCAGAGGCATTGATTTGGAACTCTACATGCTTAAGGTGAAGGGTAAAATATTTCATTATTTTCATGTGAATTTAGAAAGTCTTATGTTAACGTGGAAAATATACTCTATGGTCTTGATAAACAACAAAATCATCTTGTTGATATTTCATTTTCGGATCAATTATAGACTAGATAGTCGACCATTGATGAGACACTCACAATAATTATAGAATTTTAACATAACTTGAATCTTCATATTGATTTAAAAATCATTCACCTATGCCAAATTTTATTATGGAACATTAGTTAGTGTTCTTTCTTATTTATATGCAAAATTTTTATCTCCAGATAAGATGATGTAGAGAGTAAAGAGAAAGTTGAGCCTTGAAGCTATAGTTACCACTAGTTGGTCAAGATTTTTTTGGAACCAACATTATTGTATGTGGCCTATCAAATATCCATACCACCAACCATTCTCATGATGCTATCCTGATGTTACTACACACTGTGATTCCTATGTGCATAGTAGAGATCATGTTTTGTGTGGTCTAAAATCATCATCCATAGACTGTACAGTTTGGAAAGAAGCAAGCTCGATTTTCAACCCATCAGGCTCCTCTTTGACATGCCTCAAACTGGGTATAAGATTTTGTTTTTTCATATTTATTCTAGGTTTGTATTTGAGTTTATCAATGTCAATTCACATTTATAAAATAGTCTAGTTGGTATAAAGTCTTTTATAGAGTTAATTTAAGTTATCTAGATAGTATATTGGTCCATGTGTCCATAGTATTTAGTTTGGTCAATTATCTATTCAATATTAGTAGGTTTTTATCATATAGAGTCATTAATATCAAATTCAAAAATAAGTCTACATTTAAAAGTTGTCAATTCATTTTTTCAAAAGCCATTTTGTATAGTTGAGTCATTTGGTCCATTTTAATAGTCTATTGTATGTTAATATTTAAAATCAAATTTTGGTCATCAAAAGTTTTTTAAAAATGTTAAAAGAGTCATTTTTTTAAGTAAGTCATATTTATCAAAAATTCAAATAAAAGGATACATTTTTTGCAACCCCGATGTCCTGAGTTAAATGTCAATCTTGTGGGGGGGACTCTATTCCCTTCAAAATGACATGCAATTGACCTTCATCGACAACCCTGCTAAGTGAGCAGCTTTACTATTGGAGGATGGAAGATACACGGAGGTTGGAGGTCTTTCAATGAGCTCTCATTATTCATCAATGATAGGGCCACACCAATGATGTGGTGACATTTTGTGTGGTGTGTTATTTTTAGTTGTGTATATTTTAGTTTTTTTAGTGTAGTTTGGTAGTTACATTTATTTTTCAGCATGTATGAAAAATAAGAATAATTGTATCTATTCAATTGTGAATAATATTCCCATGTAACCCCTTTTGTATATTTATATTGGATAATATTGATCTAAAAATTATTGTATTAATCATGATGAAAGGTTAGTGGTAAGCCTGTGAAAACTATTTTGTAAGATTAGTGGTGAACTTGAGAAAACCATTATGTAAGGTTAGTGGTGAATATGAGAAAACTATTTTGTAAGGTTATTGGTGAACTTGTGAAAACCATTTGTAAGTTTATTGGTGAACTTGGAAAACTAATTGAAGATAAGTGTGAAGGAAGAGATGTGCGATGGCACATGTATGCAAAAAATATCATGAGCACACAAAGGTGGCATGCTATAATAAAAAATGAGATATATTGTACCATGTAAAAACTATGGGGGTCAATGTTGGGATTAGTTTTGTTTTCATATTGTGTAAGTCTGAATATTTATCGAGAGGTAAATAGTAATTTGGTTAGTAATTAATAATTGGTTAATCATAATATTTTTATAAACAATATTTGATATTAGATAGAATATATTATTGTTGAGATATATTATTATAACAATATATCGTATATATGTTTGCATAATCATAGGGATGAGAAAATGATGGAGATATTATAGGAATCATATTCCTATATATTTTTAATGTGTCTTGATTGATTAATTAATCAAAGTGTGGAAAAATATTATTATTTTGTTTGAAATCCTCTCTATGTATTCGGCTCTTTTTTTGTATTTTTTATATGTTGATCTGAACCAACCCCATCAGCTTTCAATGGGGGCATCTTGATACTTTAGATAGGTTATATATTAATATTTATATTTATCATATTGAGCTACTTTGCATTGATTACGCATGATTTTCTCTAACTCATACTACTCATATTGTTATTTCACTGGATACTATATTTTTTGATATGCAATGATGACATACATTGATTGTGGAGATTAGCCTTGATTGTTCTATGCATGATATATTTTATTGTGTGTTACATGATGTGATGTTTACTTGTTTATTATATTATGTGTCTCTTTAGTTTTTATTATTTGACTCTATTTTTATGTGACATTTTATTTTTCATTGTGTGTGTATCATGTCTTATCTGACATTGAGTGCTCTTGTGTGTGATGTTATTGTGTGCATTTTGGCCATAACATTTATGTGTGACTCAATTTTTCATGTTTGAATAAATATAGGATTGTGTGTTGAGTTTATTCAAATTATGATCCATATCACACACTCATTTTATTATTTTCAATGTCATGATACATATCATGCACCTTCAAAATAGCTATTACTTATTTTACGTATGTTCATTACTATGTTTACTACTCACTGTATTTATCATTGTTGTATCTAATTTGACATGACACTTGTATGCCTCAGGATGCACATTTCATATATACTCTAATGATTCATCCTTACAACATTATCTACATGTTATTACATGCTTTATTCTAGTTATATCTTATTCTATATAACATGATGCGTATAATTCCTTCTTTTGAGATGAGTAATTAATAGGCTATAACCCTCACCTCAAAATGGGGCATACATAGTGGATTTTTCTAGAGACCAAACCTTCATAGTTATATAATTTAGATTTTGGGAACTTATTACTCTATACTATTATAGGTTTTACTCAAATTATGATAGGTTTGGCATAAAATTGAGTACTTATGTAGGACAAGGGTTATTATGAAATCCATTTCATAGATTTTATGAAATTATTTCATAGATTATATGATTCAAATTACATAAATCATTAGATGTGAGGCATATGTTCACATTTTCACATATATTATGATATTTTTGGACTAAAATTACACAATTTATTGGATTGATAATATATGCCATGTGTATGGAATATGTGACATATTCTACAAAAATCATATGTAGGCATTATTTAGGCATGAATTAGATTAAATCATATAATTTATCTATAACATATGATTCAAAAAAACACTTAATGTATATTCTTAGGTGTGTCTCAAATTTATTGAAGATAATATTGGATTCCATTTCATAGATATAGTGATTTTTTTGTGTTTGAATTTTTGTGTGACTTAAATTATAAACACTTATCTATTTTTAATGACAGTTGTAGCATGTTTATCTCAACCCATGGTTTTACACTAACATCTTTGATGCAAGAGCATTAGGACTTAATGTTTATTATTGTAAATTTTGGCTTGAATAGATGTTATAGGCCATATTTTGTCTATAGTGAGCATTTCCATGCTTTAATTTCCTTTTTGTGGTCATTATTGTTTGTTTTCTATTTTCCTGCCAAAACTAAAATTTTAATTTTTTTAATGTGTTTTGGGTGTTTCAAGAGCTTTTTATTATTTATAAGGGTTTTTTTAATCTAAATACATTATGGATGGGTCAATGTAGGTCATATAAATGATTTATAATAACTCAAATGTCTTAAACCATATATTTCCATGTTAAACTCACTTAAGAGTTACATCTTATGTAGGGTTATAAAAAATTGGTTATACAGTTTGAAAACATGTAAGAGTTAGAGCTAAGAATGGAGGATTAAGAGAGATAAATTATGTGGGATAATATAAGGAGATATTAAATATTCCAACACCCAATATTTTACAATATCTTTGAATAAAATAAGAATAAAATTCTATAAAAATAGGGCTATAAAATAGGAATGTGTAGTGTTTGCACTCAAATCAATAGAAATAATTTTTTATTAAGTCTATTACTAAAGTTTTCAATCCTATATCATATGTAATTTGGTTTATTTTTTACTTTATAAACATATTCATTGTTTTTTAAGGTATTTTGTTTGTTTCAAACTTGAAAATGACAATATAAGTTGTTATAGTCAAAAAAGATTATCATATTAGTCTAGGAAAAGTTGGTTTTCACCTATTTCTGGATTGTTCAAGCATTAAAAATAGTTGTAAAAGTATGATAAACATGTGAAGATTATTATACATCCAAAAAATTTAAAACCCAATCTTAAAACTCAATTTTTTGGAGATTATTAGATCACTATCTGTGTACAGTCTAGAAAAGTTATATAACAACTTAAAAAAAAGTAGTTTTCATTGTGCTTTATGATTGATCAAGGTGTCTAATTTAATGATAAAAAACAAATATTTTGGGGAAAAACTTTTATAATTCAAAATATTCAAAAATAATTAATAAAACTCAAATTAACTATTATTTAGAGCTCTCAGCATGTGTACAAGCCTACTCACCCTAAATTATGGTTTTGAAGACAAAAGTCCCTCTAAAAATAAAATGAAGAAGTCAAAACCATTGAAACTTTGTAGAATAGTGTATTATGATGCCTTATAGGTTATTTAATTGGTTTTAATATTTTTAAGCATCTATAGAATAACTTATTTATGATTCTCAGTCTGTAAGCCTAATTGTAAAGGCTACAAGCCATGTTTTGTGTTTTCTTGTATTTTCTTATATTTTAAAGGTTTGTTAAAGGTAAAAATAATTTTTATATGTTGAGTTAACATTAAATTAATGTAAAAAATTATTTAATAACATATATACTCCTTGTTTAACCTCTTTTTTCTCCCAAGAAGGCTAGTAAGCCTAATATCTCATTCAAACAAGTTGTTAGTTTGATTTTTCCTTTACCCATCACCATCATTTTTGGTATCAAAGCTAGGTTTTTTTTAATTTAAAGGTGACCTATGGAGAAATGTTTTTTTGAAGGGAGTGAAGAACAAGTTGTGAAAAATAAATTTACAAGAATTTTGAAATGGCACTTAGAGGAGTGGTCAGAGGTGGTGCTAGAGTAGATCTAAGAAGAAAACCAAGAGATATATTGCTAGCAGAGATAAGAAAATTTCAAACACATTTGGAGGTAATATAAACTAATAAAATAAGAGGTGATGTGATTTGAGGAGAGTAATAACCATAATAATAGGTTGTAGAAGAAGAAGAGGAAGGATAATGGAAAAAATACTCTTGAAAATAGTCATAAGACTAGGATCCAAGCCCAAATCAGAGGTTCTAATATATGGAAAAAGTTTAAATGTTAAATAATTATTAGATTGGATAACTTTAATGGAAAATTATTTTGAGTTTTAAGGAATATTTGAATATAATAAGGTCAAGTTTGCTTGTATAAATTTGAAGGGACATGCATCTCTTTGGTGGGATAGTGTCCAAGAAGAAAGGAATAAAAGAGGTAAAGAGAAAATCGAGTCATGAGATATAATGGTATCCAAAATCAAATCCAAATTCATGCATGTATACTACCAGATAAACTTGTTTAATAAATTCTAAAACTTGTAGAAAGACATGAGTATAAAGGATTATACTGAAGAATTCTACAAGCTTAAAATTAGAGTTGGTCATGTAGAAGAGGATGTTAAGAAAATAACAAGGTAAATCAATGGTTTAAGGTTCAATATTTAAGATGAGATCAATTTATTGTCACCAAAATCAGTTGAATAATCTTATCAATTTGATCTCAAGGAAGAGGAAAATTTGGCTAGAAAATAAACTCAACATTCTAGAGGAAGAGGCAGAAATTTTAGAGCTAGAGGGAAAAAAATGTGGTAAAAGTTAGCTACTAGTTCATAATGAATAAGCAAGTATCTCTCAAGGTCAAGCTAACCCCAAAAGATGAGGATACTCATACAGAGGAAGAATATCATACATAAGAAGTAGAGAAAGAGGATTTGGGTTAAATGTTTCAAATGTAAAAATTATGTTGGTCATAGGTCACATGAATGCCCTGAGAATCCAAAATAAGGCATACAAAAACTGAAGGTAGCAATCAATTTGTTCAAGCTAAAGAATAAAATGTAGGATCACCATCACATGTTGAAGAACCTAAAGTGAGATAATCTTTATTTATAAAGAAATTACTACTAAATCTAAATAAGAAGGTCAAATAACCAACTCAAAGAAAGACCTTATTTAAGACTACATGCAAATCAAAATGTAAGTGTTGTAAAGTTATCATCAATAGTGGTAGTATAGATAAATGGGTTTCTTCAAAAATGGTTGAAAAACTAAGAATTAAAATATCGATACATCCTAAACCATGTAAAGTATCTTGGCTACAAAAAGGGCATCAAGTACTAGTTAATGAGAAATGTAATGTTGATTTTCAAATTAGTATATATAAGGATGAGGCACTTTGTGACATTATGCCTATGGATGTTTTCCACATGTTTTTAGGTAGACCTTGGTAGTTTGATAGGAGGGATATACATGATGGAATCAGTAACACATATGCATTGGAGGAGGATGACAAGAATCATACCTTGACACTATTAAAGAATGGAAATGAAGAAGCTAAAAATAATACTGACATTTTGATAGTAAGTGGAAAAGAATTATTTCATTTATTGAAAGAAGAAGAGATTGGTTGTACATTGGTTTTTAAAGCCAAAATAGTCATTAAAACCACTAAATTGACTAATTTTCCATTGTAAATTCATATTTTTTTTGATAAATATTAGATATAGTGGTTGATGAGTTGCCACCAATGAGAAGCATAATCCATTATAGGGATCTCATTCTAGGAACTAATTTTCCAAACAAAGTAGCCTATATAATGACACCTAAGGAAAATGAAGAGATCAAAAAGAAAGTAAAGGAGTTGTTATACAAATGTTTTATTAGAGAGAGTCTTAGTCCATATGTTGTATGGACAATCTTAACTCCTAAAAAAGGTGGAGATTGGAGAATGTGCACAAACTCTAAATCCATCAACAAGATAAATATCACGTATAAGTTTCCCTTGCCAATAATGAATGATCTCATGGATTATTTGAGTGGAGCACAACACATCTTAAAGATATATTTGAAGAGTGGTTACCATAAAATTATAATTAGAGAGGGTGCTGAGTGGAAAATAACCTTCAAGAGTAATGATGGATTATATGAATGGTTGGTTATTCCATTTGATTTGACCAACACTCCTAGTACCTTTATGAGGCTAATGAATGAGGTGTTAAATTGATTTATAGGTAAATTTGTTATTATTTACTTAGATGACATTTTGGTCTTCATCCAATCAAAGGAAGAACATATCAAACATCTTAGGATGGTGTTGAACAAGTTACATTGAGATAACTTATTGACTAACATCAAAAAGTGTACCTTCATGCAAACTAAGTTGGTTTACTTGGGATTTGTCATTTCTAAATATGGTTTGAAGATGGACCAAGAAAAGGTAAAATCAATAGTAGAGTGGCTTACTCCAAGAAGTGTTTTTGAGGTAATAAGTGTATGGTCATTAATGATCCATGGTTATGTTGATTTACTTGCTTTATATTTTGTTGGTATAATTTAATATTAAATAATGTTAGTTGGTAAAAGTTAGTTGCTTTATAATGGGTTGAACTTGTAAATTAATTAGTTTTATTTTGTAACTCCTGTAGAAAGCCTTTATAAAGCTTGGGAGTATTTTAAAGATTTGATTGAATAATATATATTTACCTTTGTGTTAAAACTAGTAAAATACAATGTAAATTTGTCTTTTCCTATGTGTTAATGGTCCATCAATGGTATCAGAGCCTAGAAATTTAAAGAAGAGTGATGAAATTATGAGAGCTTGTTTATCCCAATAATGGAGGAGAGATAAATCATTTCTTTACCAAAGGTATGAATATAAATTATTTGTTATTCCTACCAAACCTAATTTGTATGGCTTTTATTTCTTGAATTAATTTTGTAGAGTCGAGATCATGTTTACTGGCCCTACATTCCAATTTAAAGCTTCACTTTGGTGATTTTATGGTTCAAAACCTTGTTTTATGCTTTTGTATGGCCTACAACATTAAAAATAAGCTGTGTACAATTCTATCAATGGTATTTGAAGCTTTTGTTGATGACTATTTTGTCTTGTATGGTCTGTGAATCCATTTGTATGGCCTTACTCAATTAAAAATCATTATATTTTTTTTGTATTCTCTAAAACATAATTTGTATGGCCTTTTGAATATTAGAAGCCCTAGTTTGTGAATTGAATGTCTTTCCAAAAACTTAGGCAATAATAATGGCATTTGGATGTAATTATATACATTGAAATTTAACTTATAAGCTTTATTTTCCTGATTATATGGATTAAAAACTCCTATTAAAGTAATATAATCACTTGTATAACCTCTTCAAGTAATTATACAATCTAGATATGCAGTAATGGTATCCATGTGTTTAAAATTTGATTTGAATGTTTTGATTCTTTATTTGGTAACCTGAAACCTACAAAAATTCCACAAGTATGACCTTGTACATTTATATTAAGGACTTCTGAAGCATTCTGGTGAAGAATGACATCTTCCTAATTTGTGCATTCCTATTTTGATTCTAACAAGATTTAACCTTTAAACCAAAAAAAACTTGTTGTATGGCCTTCAACTTTCTTTGTGAAGTTTATATAGATTTTTGAAGAGTTTTGAAGAAAATCCAACAGCATGGTGTCCATGGTAATGATGTAGTAGAGCAACTGCAAGAAAACATTTATAATAAGTATAAAGTTTGATAAATAGCCTTGGAAATATTTAGGGTTACATGGGGCCCACACCAATTTGAAAGAAGTAATGCTTTTACTCAAAAAAATTATAGGGAATAAAAAATTACTTCATGTAATTTTTTTTTTCACATAGAAAATCTTCTATTTTAGGCTTTTAAATGCTTATAAAGCAATTGGTAAACCAAATTTTGTCAGGATTATGGAGCACACAATTGATCACCTTTGTATTAGCAACTAAATGCAGAATTTAACCAGAAGTAACAAGTAACTATAAATTTAGAAATAACACAAAATATGAGAGACAATACCCAATTGTATTAATACTCTTCCAGAAAAGAATTACAATGAAGAGACGCCACACTCTTCCACACCTTACAGGCTTCCCACACCAAGTGTACAGTAATTCACCTTCAAGAGTTCACTCTCTCAATTACGGTCCCTACGCACAACTCAAACATAGAGTTGGTGTTCACCTCCAACCAGGCAGTATCACTACTGCCAATACCACCAGTCAGTATCACTACTGCCAGTACACAAGTACTCCACGTACTCCATGACTAAGTATACACACATACTCCAAGTAGACAACGTACTCCAAGTAGATCTCACCTGATCTTGCTACTTGTTATGTTGCTAGCCTCCCTGATCTTGCACACCTACAAATCAACTTGGTTTTGCACACCTGAAAACCTAGACCTCGCACGCACGCACACACACACACACACACACACACACACACACACACACACACACACACACACACACACACACACACCTGAATATCAACTAATCTTACTTACCATGTAGATCTCTCTACACCTTAAATAACCCTTGTCCTTGCCTCACCAAGTCCTTATGATTCTCCAAACTAGTACCTCGGTGGCTCTTCTACCAGATCTTGATATCCCACAAATCTACCTGATCATACACACTCGGCACCCCTGTGGAACTAGGAGGAGCTACCATTGCTCTCTTCACACTGAAGGAGCTAACCAAGCTCTCTCAGACTAGCACACTTTACAATACAGCCCATGAGTCTATTATATAGATCCCATGTAAACAATAATTAGACATCCAATTACAATAATTATATCCATAGCTCCAAGACTAAAATTAGCCTTTAACATGCAAACAACCAATTCACTAACAAACTATTCATGAACTAACAGTTCTAGAACCACATAGGTGACCGACGTCGGTCCCTTGTCTGGCTGGAGATGACCGATGTCAGCCAATTTATGACCGATGTCAGTTACTCTACTCACTGGATATGACCGACGTTGGTTGATTAGACTAATGTTGGTTGTTTTTCAACTCAGCAACCTCTCAACAACCTCCTCCATGTCTGCATCAGTGAAGCTTTTAGCTCCACAACCTAAAAATCTCCCACTTGGAGATAAATAGCTACACATGTACCTGTACACTATCTAATCTATTTCCTGGCTTGTATCCCTCTTTAAGCTCAACCTTGAAGACCAACCACCATAAAACCTATAGTGCACCTCCTATCATCCAAGTAACCTACCGCATCTGCATCTACAAACTCATGTAGAAAATAACTTGACCCTGCATCGCATGTATACCTACCATTGGTCCATCTCAGATACCTGAGAATCTATTGAACTGCACTCCAGTGCTTCTTTCCCAGATTGGGTTCAAACTCACTGACAGCTCCCACTGCGTGGGCAAACCCAAGTCCAGTACACATGCACTTAACCTCATCATGTGAATTAGGACACTGTTCATAGAACTATCCAACCCATCGGCGTGCTAACTAGTTTCACACAATCATCTGGAGACAAAATCAACCTGTGATCTTCCATGTCTCTAGAAACACACTTATGCGAAAGAATTTTGCTCCTTCAAATTCTTCATGACACACCTCTAAACTAAATTTACCTTTAGCTCAAAAAAACCCTACATGTGTGACCCTACAACAAGCATACACACAACATACAGTAACAGGATGATGTTGCAATCATCACCCAACCTGGTAAAGAAACCACAATGGTTACAATGTCATTGACTAAAGCCATGCTTTGTCATCCACCTGTCAAACCTGTACCACTATCTCAGAGCTTCCTCAAGACCATATGACCTGGCCTTTCATCTCACGTGTCCATTCTCTCTATTCTTTAACCAAGGAATCCATTCATCTTTTAGTGCTTTCATACCAGCTAGCAACCCTACCAAATCTCTCATTTGGTTCTGCATCCTGGGAAGCAAATTCCTCATTCATGCCATGCTCCCACTATTTCTTGGATCCTTCCTGCTCTACAGTGAGCAACGAGTATAAAGAAGAGGAATAATGAATTTGAGGCTTACTTACCCTTTTAGTCCTCCATATGGGTGTTTGAGACTCCTTGACAACTTGTTGTCTACCCAAAATCCGTTCTAGTGACCGACCTCGGTCAACACACAATCTGCATCCAATCGACGTTAGTTCCATGTGACTGTCCTGACTATCAACACTGGTTTCTTGACCGACATCAGTGTCTACCTATTTCTAACATCGGTCTTACCCTACCTGACACCATCAGCTCTAGTCTGCACATGACTGACATCGGAACCTATCTGTTCGATGTTGGTTCCTCTTGACTGATGCTGGTACCTGTGTTCTCCTGTGAGTGATGACTTTTTACCCGTGAGCTCTCTTTGGATCAAAACCCTGTCCAAACTGCCTTGCTCAGAGTTACTCAACCTTCTCCACTAATCTCTATCCATCATCTCCTCCATGAACACCAAGGCTTTCCAATTCTTAAGTCTATCAAAGACATCTAACTTCCTCTTAAGAACACGCATCTCCTTCTTACTCTTGTGACCAAGCCTACAAAGCCATGTCTTTGCAACAAAAGAAGAATTAGTAATATAAGTAGATAGATAAAGGATACCTACTTTCTTACCACCTGCTAATTCAAGTGCATCCGCTGTGAGAGTTTCTGTGCATCTCTCATCACCCAACTTTCTTGAAGAAATTAGCCACATCTTTAAGACTGGGACCTACATGACCTCCTTCAACACCCATGTGTTGGCCATCTGCAATTTCAGCCACACTTCCCCTTTGACAAGGCACACCAGCCCCTAAATAAATCTTTCCAAAGTCTTCAAGGACCTTAACATGGAAAAATACTCTATTTCGGGCTGCATGGAAAGAGGCAATAGAATCTTTAAAACAAGATTCTACTTTATCCAAGGAACCTACCAGAGCATCCTGTGCAACAACACCTGCAACATCTGCTTCTTCAATTCCTTTATGCTGATCTTCTACCAACCAACAATATTTCTTTACCTGCTCTTTCTTTCCATAACACTGTAATTGACTATTCTTGCTTTTGAATTCCTCCATACTTCCTTCTGCCATTGCTATACTCCCACTCAATCAAAAACCCCTGAGAGTGACTTGTAATTAAACACAAACCTGCTCCCTGCAACCTTAGCTCTGATACCACTTTGTCAGGATTATGGAGCACACAATTGATCACCTTTGTATTAGCAACTAAATGTGGAATTTAACCAGAAGTAACAAGTAACTAGAAATTCAAAAATAACACAGAATATGAGAGATAATACCCAATTGTATTAATACTCTTCTAGAAAAGAATTACAATGAAGAGATGCCACACTCTTCCACACCTTACAGGCTTCCCACACCAAGTGTACAGTAATTCACCTTTAAGATTTCACTCTCTCAAATACGGTCCCAACACACAACTCAAACATAGAGTTGGTGTTCACCTCTAACCAGTCAGTTTCACTACTGTCATTACCACCAGTTAGTATCACTACTGCCAGTACACAAGTACTCCACGTACTCTATGACTGAGTATACACACATACTCCAAGTAGACAATGTACTCCAAGTAGATCTCACCTGATCTTGCTACCTATTATGTTGCTGACCTCCCTAATCTTTCACACCTGCAAATCAACCTAGTTTTATACACCTGCAAACCTAGACCTCGCACACACACACACACCTGCATATTAACTGATCTTACTTACCATGTAGATCTCTCTACACCTTAAAGAACCCTTGTCCTTGCCTCACCAAGTCCTTATGATTCTCCAAACCAGTACCCCAGTGGATCTTCTACCAGATCTTGCTATCCTGTAGATCTACCTAATCATACACACTCAGCACCCCTGTGGAACTAGGAGGAGCTACCCTTGCTCTCTTCACACTGAAGGAGCTAACCAAGCTCTCTCAAACTAGCACACTTTAAAATATAGCCCATGAGTCTATTATATAGATCCCATGCAAACAATAATTAGACATCCAATTACAATAATTAGATCCATAGCCCTAAGACTAAAATTAGCCTTTAACATGCAAACAATCAGTTTGTTAACAAACTATTCATGAACTAACAGTTTTGGAACTGCACAGGTGACTGACGTCAGCCCCTTGTCTGGCTGGAGATGACTGACGTCGATCGATCTATGACTGATGTTGGTTGCTCTGCTCACTGGATATGACTGACGTCGGTTGATCAGACTGACGTCAATTGTTCTGCAACTCAGTAACCTCTCAACAACCTCTTCCATGTCTACATCAGTGAAGCTTTTAGCTCCCAACCTAACAAATTTTGTAAGTTGACTACTAAAAATAAGTGAAGAGTTCAAACCTCCAAAGCTTTCCTTTTGGTTGTAATTTTTTTGCATTCATCATTGAATAGATTGTATGATGACATTTGTTTTTAACAAATCATTATGTTTTCCAAAGGTGGTTATGTGACCAATCAATTTATAGGTTTTTGGACCTTCTTGACATATTAGAATGGTTAATTTTATATTTTGAATATTCTTTATATGATTTTTGTAATAAATGAATTGAAAATTATATATAAAGGTGCATTTTAGGTGGAAATTGATACCTTCAAAATATAGATTCTCATAATGTCACCCCATGCCTGTGTTATCAACACCATGTCATCTTTTACATGTTCATAAAGATCCTTGTGGTTAACAAAGGGGAAGTGTTATACTGGAGGTTGGAGGATCAGTTAGAGGCTAGAGGACTAATACCCTTCTCCAATTAGCTATTAGCTCAAAGTTTGGTTTCAACGTAGTAATTTTGGTATTAGTAGTTTGATTATTTTAGTTCTAATTTTAACTTTTTATTCATGATATTCATGACATAGAGTAGACATGATTTTTTTTTATTTTGTTTCTCTCATTGCATAGCTTTTCACCTCTCACCTAATAAGGGGACAAGATATAACATTGGTAGGTCTTCGATAAATCATTAGTGATAGTATGAATTGATAGAGGTTTTTATCACCAGAATTGGTGAATAAAGGTCATCAATTTTTGTTGGACATTAAGGAGATATGCCATACATACTGGAGGTTGGTCACTTTGATGGGCTTTTAGGTGGAGCCTTTGGTTGATTGATGTAGTTGGACAAGACTTGATCTTGTTTTACTATAGTATAATACGATGATCACATGGGATTAAAAGGCCTTAATCATGTTCATCAATATTTAATGCTACAAACCATAGGGTGGTCTTATTTCTAGTATAATATTAGTTTTGATCAGTACCAAGATGTACAGTACACTAATTGTAGTTGCTTCAGAGTTTCTTTGATGAATTCAAATTCATTACTCCAATTCTTTCATTTTCTATACCCATTTGGATCAAGGGGAGTTTGTTGGGTCATTCATGATCCATGGTTATGTTTATTTACTCACTTTATATATTTTTAGTATAATTTAATGTTAAATTATTTTAGTTGCTAAATTTTAGTTTCCTTACAGGTTAAACTCGTAAATTAATTAGTCTTATTTTATGACTCTCATAAAAATCCTTTATAAAGCTTTGGAGTATTACAAATATTTTATTGAGTAATATATATTTAAATTTATATTAAAACTAGTAAAATATAATGTAGATTCACCTTTTACCTATGTGTACACAGTCTATCAAGAAGCTGTCATGGATTAATTAGTTTATATAGAAAATTCATTAGAAACTTTAGCAATATTTGTGTACCTATTGTTGAAACTATAAAGGGTGAAAAATAAGTTTTATTTTATTAAATCAGCTAAAAATAGCTTTTATGTTTTAAATAAAAAGATAATTGAGTAGCCTATCTTAGCCTTACCTGACTTCAACAAACTTTTTCCAAGTTGAATGTGATGCTAGTGGACTAGCTATTGGAGTTATTTTGAACTAAGAAGGAAAACATGTTTCTTACTTCAGTGAAAAGCTAAATAAAGCTAAGAAGAAGTCTCAAATTTATGGTCAAGAATGATATGCCATCATCCAAGCATTGAAGAATTGGAGGCATTACTTATTACCTAAGGAATTTGTGATATATATAGATAATCATGTTTTATATTTTATTAATAGACAAACTAAGATAAATCAAAGACATGTGAAATAGATAGAGTTCTTAAAAAAATTATCTTTTGTTCTCAAGCATAAGAGTGGGAGATCCAATAAGGTATATGATGCATTGATTAGAACAAGTATGATCATACATGAGTCTCAAATGAGTAATTTGGGATTTGATTCATTAAAGGAGTTGTATGAAGAAGATCTAAATTTCAAGGAGGCATATGAGGCTTTTAATGTTAGAGTTCACCAAAATATTTGCATAATAAGCATAGAGTAATGTTGAATTCCTATAGAGGTAGAATGAGAGCTCTAGAAACAAAAAAATCTACAAAGGAAATATTTTCATTAACCAACTTAAAAGAAGAAGAAAGTACATATAGGGTGAAATTAGGTCACCAAAAAAGTAAAACCTTAATTCAAAATTAGAACCCACTTAAAGGTAAATGACTCCTAATGGCTTAATTAACTAACCTAAGTAAACTGAAAAGATGTGTAGGTAAAACCACTAGGTGGAAAAACACCTACACTAATACCCCCACTGAAGCATAGCTTAGGTGGGTAGAAGAATTGGGTCCTGACAACAAGGCATGATAAGGTACATAATCACAATGCAACTCCCATAAACCAAGGTAAAGGAGAAAACCCATAGGAATAAAACTCCTCCCCAAAAGAGAAAAAAGAAGAGAAGAGAGATAAAAAGCCCCACTAAGTTGTACAATTTATTGTAGCCACCTAGTGTCCCTTAGAGGAATGTTAAAAAATAACTATGAATCAGAAGTAGATGTAGTGAAGAGTGGTTCACCCTGAAACAGTGAGTTTGTCCATTGAGTGCCTAATGGATCTTCAACCAAGGTGTAGTTCCTATGAAAGGAATTATTCTCATATAGTAAGGTAGATGGGACAACTTCTCTATGCCAAGATGGTCCACTAGAAGTAGAGATAAAGAAGATCTATGGAATCCTCTGTAACTATAGAATACACTACCAAATTTTTGATGTATCCTAGATCAGTAGATCATTTCCCTATAATTTTGGAAGTAGACTAGAGGTAGGTGGATCAGGAACTAACTCTTGAATATCTATAAGTTGATAAGGAGATGGTAGAGGTGTGTCCACTTCAATATTGTATTCATCTACAAAAGAAGAGTTGTTAATATCACAAAAATTCTCAAGCTCAAAAATGTCAATAGGTATAGGTGAGTCCAAAGAGGAATTTTAAGAATCTAAAGGTGATTCAAAAGCAAAGTGTGAGAAGATATATAGATGATTCTGATGATCAACATTCTCATAGCTAAAATATTATCACTATGCAACTCCCTAATGTACACTAAATATGGAGTGAATTTAACTTACACGCTCAGATCAAAGTGAGTGATCTAGTAGACTGATAGGAGATTAGTTGAGAGTAAGGGCACACTTAGAACATTATTGAATGTTCCATGACTCACTTTAATAGACCCTCTCTCGAGAACCTTTTTAGAAGTGTTGTCACCTAGTTGTATAGAGAACGTGTCACATGGTTCCAAGGAACTGAACTCAATCTGTGAAGAGGCCATGTGATGTGAAGCACCAGATTTAATGACCCATGTAGGAGTTGGAGGAAAAATTACAAATAAGGCTTTTCCCTTTTGTTTCCCCTTATTATTCTCTTTTGTCTTTTATTTCTAGATTCATTTGCCTTAGTGGATTCATGGGTTGATGAAGATAGTTTAACAGAATCTAAAACACCTATGTTATTCTAAATAAGAAGGCTAATAAGGTGGTCCATTTGTTTCATAAAACATTTACTCTCATCATGTTTATCTGACCAATGCCCACATGTGATCTAATCTTTCTTAGGCTTATGACTAGAAGAAGAGGTCACATTATTTGATTTGGAGGTGGAAATATTTTCACCTTTCTCATCATTTTTGTTGCTCTACTTTCTCTCTTTATTGTTAAAAGTCTTATCTTTCTCAGTAAGTAGTGTGTGAGATTTAGATGACTTCATTGTGCCCATATATATCAACTTATATTATTCTTGAATCAGGTTGATAATAAAGGTATCTAATGAATTCATCTTCCATGTGGTGTTAAGATCACTCTTAGTGGCATGAAAACTAGACACAAATATAGAATATTTAGGACCTAATTTAGAGAGTATTGATAAAAACAAGTTGTTCATCTTTATTATCAATTCCACATGATTTCAGTTGTAATATCAAAAGTATGAACTTGGTGAAGAAGTCTTGAAGAGTATCAAAGTCATCTGGGCTCAATCTAATGAGCTCAAATTCTAGCTCATGTCTTCTCATCACATCCTACACCCCAAAGAGCGTGGTGAGTTGGGCCCACACCTTAGTAGGTGTTTTGGTAGATTCGATATGAAAGAGTAGATTTGGGGAGATGGAAAGACATAGTATTCCATGGACTTTGTCATAATGATTAAACCATTTGATTTTCTCTCTAGCATCAGTAGGTTCAGTCTCAGTGCCCATTATAATTTGATGGTAACCCTTAGATTGTAAGATGATTTCCATTCTAGGTTTTCATTCATGATAATTAAATGGTATAAGTGACTAATAGAGAGTGAAACCATGGTGCATAAGTAAATATTGTTTTAGTAAGTAAATAAAAATTCAAAAAAAGAAAGAATGTATAGCACAACATAATACCCCCTTAGAACTATCAATAGTGAACCCATTGAATGTTTTAAATACAATCAAGCTCATATAGACATCAGATTCAACCAAAAATACATCTTGAGTAGTATGTGCATAAGTACAATGAAATAGAGGGATGTAAGATTCAACTGATAATGCATCTAATAGAGAGTACAATAGAGATAAGTGAGATTTAAGCCATTATACGATGAATAAAATGGATGTTACAAAATTCCAAACACAATACCACCAATGCATAAAGCTTAAAAAATTCTGCACTTTTAAAAAAAATATCACCCAAAATGGAGCTAAGGATTGAAAGTTATGGCACTTACAAGTTCTTACTTCTAAACATTCTGAGGCCCTTTCCAAAAATGTAATTTTTTTTTACTTCAATCTATTTCTTCATTACCTTTCACCTAAAATTTGATGCCATCCTAAACATCACACAGGGTTCTAGAGCTTTCTTACTTGGACTTTTGAAGGAGCATTACTTCTACTCAAACTTCAAAAAGTGCTTTACTTGCTCAGGTTTTTTCATGTTGCTTTACTTACTCAGGCTTTTGACTAAGCATTACTTGCTCAGGGTTCCAAAGGAACTTTACTTTCCTGGGGTTTTGATAGACCCTTACTCAAGTTTTTGACTAAGCACTACTTGCTCAGGGTTCTAAACATGCTTTACTTGCTCGGGGTTCTAACTAAGCACTACTTTCTCAGAGTTTTGAAAGTTTCTTATAGGTGTTGAACTAGCTAGAAGAAACTTGACTTATAGAAAATCCATGAAATTTATCAAAAATATAAGAGAGACCCATTTGAGATATTGAAAAAAATATAGGTTTATGTAACTATATTTTTGATTTAATATCATTTAACATGAGTTTTGAGGTAGAGAAGAATCATGCCTCTAGGGTCAAAAAAGTGGCCAAGAAAGAACAAAACTAGTTATGATGAATGTAGGAGGATAGTGCCAAAGGAGAAAAACACATGAAGCTATCAAGAAAGATCTGATACCATGTTAGATTTTTCCAAGATCTCTGAATAGTGAGAATACAGTATTGTCAAGTTCTTATAGAGGTAGAATGAGAGCTCCGAAAATAAGAAAATTCCACAAAGGAAATATTTGCATTAACCAACTTAGAAGAGGAAAAAAGTACATATATGGTGAAATTAGGTCACCAAAAAGGTAAAACCCTAATTCATAATTAGAATCCACTTAAATTTAAATGACCTCTAATGACTTAATTAACTAACCTAAGTAAGCTGAAAAGATGTGTAGGTAAAACCACTAGGTGGGAAAACACCTACACTAACATGTAATAATCCAATAAACATGGATAGGATTCCATATATGGACTACATCTTACAATAAGGATTGTTATTCAAAGACAAATGACTATGTATACCTAGAGGGTATATGAAAGACAACTTGTTGAAATAAAATCATAATGGCAGCTTAACATGACATTTTGGATAAACAAATACCTTTTCTTAGCTAAATTCATACTAAGATTGACCAGGAATGTAAATTTATGTCAAGAAAATTATGTAAATATGAAATATTTGTCAACATTCCAAAGGAAGGAGTTAAAATATAGGTCTACATCATCCACTACCTATTCCATATAGACCATGGGATGTAATCAATGTGGATTTTGCACTAAGTTTGTCAATCACACAATGAGGTAATGATTCTATTTTTGTTTTTTTATATTTTATTAAACGGCACATTTCATATCATGTAAGATGACAAATGATGTTACTCACATTACTAATCCATTCTTCAAAGAGGTGGTAAGGTTACACAGAATTCCTAGAAGCATTGCTTCTAACATGGATACAAAGTTTATTGGACAGTTTTGGAGAACACTTTGGAAAAAGTTGAGAACCACATTGAGTTTTAGCTTAGTGTATCATCCTCAAACTAAATGGTTAGGATAAAGTTGTCAATAGAATTTTAGGGAATCTACTAAGATTATTGGTAAGTTTAGTCCAAAGCAATGGGATCAAATGCTTATTCAAGGTAATTTTGCATACAATGATTCACCTAACAGAAGCATAGGTTTTAACCCATTTCAAATTATCTATGAAATCAATCTAATAGGTGCTTATGAGATTATATATTTGGGTAATGAAGAGAAAAGGAGTGATGAAGGTGAAGACTTTGTTATAGCCATGCAAGAGATACATGAGCAAGTCAAGAAGAAGTTGGAGTTGAGTGATATTAAGTATAAAGGAGATGATGATAAGATAAGGAAAGAAGTGAAATTTTAGGTAGGTTATTTGGTGTTAGCACACATTATGAAGGAGAGGTTTCCTAAGGGAGAATACAATAAACTTAAATTGAAGAAGATAAGACCTTGTAAGGTCTTGAGGAAGTTTTATGCTAATGCCTATGATCTATAAATACCATATGATATTTGGATTTCACCCATTTTCAATGTATTAAAACTCTATCCTTATAGAGTAGGATAAGACACAATAAACACACTTGAAAATGATAGTGAATAGGTTATTGATTAGGAACAATTGTTACCTAAGGCACAAAAAGAGGAGATAAAAGCTATTTTAGATAAGAAAGTTTTCAAGAGAACCATATAAAATATTAATTAAAGTATTTTATCAAGTGGAATAATCATCCACTTTAATACGTTTCTTAGTTGACTCCATCATAAATACTTCAGTATGGAACCACCATTCAAGACCTCATGAGCAGGAGCTCATGAAAGTTTTTGTACTCAGGGAGCCTAATGTAGGAGAATTAGGATTTAGTGTTTATTGTTATAAATTTGGCTTGAACATATGTTAGAGGTCATATTTTATTTGTAGTAATAGTTTCCATGCTTTACTTTCCTTTATTCTGGTCATTATTATTTATTTTCCATTTTCCCACCAAAATTGAAATTTAAATTTTTTAATATGTTTTGGATATTTCAAGATATTTTTATCACTTATAAGGATTATGTTTGTCTAAATAATTTATATATGGGTCAATTTGGGTCCTAGGTATGATTTATAATAACTCAAATGTCATATATGTCCATGTTAAACTCACTTAAGAGTTAAGTCTTAAGTAGGGTTATAAGGAATTGGTTAGACAGTTTGAGAAATTATAGAGTTGGAGTGAATAATGGACGATTAGGAGAGATATAAAGTACATGGGATAAGATAAAGAGAGAAATAAAGAGGCTAATCCTCCAATATTTTACAATATATTTTATTAAAAGAAGAAAATTTTATAAAAATAGGGTTGTAAAATAGGATTGTGTAATGTTTACACCTAAATCAATGGAAAGAATGTTTTATTAAATATATTACTAAAATTTTCAATACTATATCATATTTAATTTGGTTTATATATTATTTTATAAAAATATTCATTATTTTTTAAGGTATTTTTCTTGTTGTAAACTTGAAAAGGACAATACAGGTTGTTATAGTTAAGAAAGACTATCATAATAGTCTACGAAAAGTTGGTTTTCACCTATTTTTGGATTGTTAGAGTGTATAAAATAGTTATCAGAGAAGGATAAACATTTTAATATTATTATAAAACAAAAAATATTCAAAAATTAATCTTAATATTTAAATTTATAGTGATGGTTAGCTCACTACCTATATGTAGTCTAGAAAAGTGATATAACAACCAAGAAAAAGTTATTTTCATTGTGTTTTATGATTGATCAAGTTGTATAATTTAATGATAAATAATTATTGTTATGAGTAAGACATTTTAAAATTTTAAATATTTAAAAATATATAATAAAACTCAAATTACCATTTATTTAGGGCTCTCAGCTTGTATACAAGGCTACATACCCTAAACTAAGGCTTTGAAGATAAAAGTCACTCTAAAAAGAAAAGGAACCAGCCAAAATCATTTAAAATTCATATAATAGTTTATTAGGATGACTTATAATTTATTTAATTGGTTTTAATATTTTTTATCATCTATAATAATTTATTGATGATTTTTAGTTTGTAGGCCTAATTGTAAAGGCTAGAAGCCCTGTTTTGTGTTTTATTGCATTTTCAAGGTTGGTAAAAGGTACCCAAAAAAATTGTGTGTTGAATTAACATTAAAATGATTTCATAAAATATATACTCCTTTTTAACATCATTTTTCTCTTAAGAAGGCTATTAGGCCTAATATCTCATTCAAATAAGTTATTAGTTTGATTTTTCCTTTACCCATCACCATCAATCTCCAAGGGGCATGGTCAACCCATTATCCATTGTCTCTAGAAGACAAGTCTCCATAACATGTCTTGGTTAAAATACATACATTTTTATTCTTTCCTTAATACTTCATTTCACATATGTTCAATATTTTACTTCATATTTATATCATTAATGAAAATATTTTCTATATGTTTCATCATAGGTTTGCATGGAGAAAGGCACAAAACTCAGTACCTACTTGAGTACACCTATACTAATAATACTTAGGTATCACCTTCTATCCTTTTATCCTAGCATTTTCAATACTATAATAAATGGGAGGGATCAAATTTAGACATTAATTTTGTATTAGACACTTGACAATGTCAAATTTGATTAATATTTAATATACTTGACTTATGCATGTATACATGACTCTTGTTCACATTATTCCATATCCATTCATTTATATATGGGCATGATATTCCTAAATTATCATTCATATTACATAGGATTTCCTTTTTCCCTACTTGAACAACTAAATATCATTCTCAAACTATCTTTTAGTCTCAAATTGTTAATCTTATTTTTTGGATAGATTCACAATTTATTAGACAATTCTACTACTGTAGACCTATCCACTTAGCTTAAAACATGTCCACATGCCCTTTAATGATTATTTTTACAAATTAAAATTATTTAAATGGTCAACTCATGCATTTCACATGTTAGTTAAGAGGAAATTCCCAATTATTCATCTATATAAAAATATAAAACATAAGCCTATTGATATCTAGCACTTATCTATCTATCACTATAGAACACTCTACACATTGAGAGGAACTATCCTAAAGTTTTCAAATATTGAACCCATCAAAATAAAAATCCTTGATCTAAGTATAAAATCCACTACAAGATCAAATCATAGGATTACACTACATTCTAGTATTACACAAGGATTTTGCACTCTCAACTAGGTGCAAGAACTACATTTGATCTAACTTCCCTTTTTAAAGTATTGAATAAAAAGGAAACTCCTAGACATAGGGGTGGTTGAGGTCATCCCAACCCTACCATTTCACCCTTTTTCCTTATTTTACATTTAATAATATAGTGCATAACTAGGGCTTTAAGTAAGGATAAGGATAAAACATTCCATTCATATAGGATTGAATACTTTTTCACACATAGGATCCCTTATGAGACATAGGCATATTAGTAAAAAGTGTCATGGATCAGTGAAAACACATAGTATAGTTACACAGCCCAAAAAATAGTGCCACACTACTCAAATTTCCAAGAAGCATAAACTTATCCAAACTACATAAATACTTTATTTCTAGATATAAGCATTCACATGTCCATTACATGTTATTATTGATAACTACACTCTATCACAAACCTACACATTCCTTAAACAATCTTATTAATTCATTATTATATTGTTTTCTATAAACAAAAATTTAATATATTTTTTTATTTTCACTTATATTTGTTTAGTTATCATACATCTTAAACAATCTAACCTTTCCACAATTTTATCCTATTAGGGTTGAAGTGATACAAAAATAGATTAAAAAACACCATGAAATTTTAAATTGCATGTGTATTTACACTTGGATTTAGTATTTATCTTTCAAACAATATTTACATATGCTATTAGACATTGTCATTGATTAAGGAAGAGATTGTTGAGCATTGTCTTAAATTATTGAGTTGTTGAAATAAGTATTGTCATTGATGTCAATCTAATGTCATTGATGTAAAAAGTTTTTGTAAAGATGAATGTTAAGTAAGCTTTTAGGTATGTGTATGATGAGTTCTTATTCTATCATAGTAAGTGTTTTTGTTGTATGAAAATCAATGATGAGAGAGTTTTGTTTGAAGAATGTTCTGATATCAGCTTGAGTGATATCATTGATAATTAACATGAGTGAGTATAGGTCAGTATGTCAAGTGTTAAGTAAATTTAAAAGATTTATATATACCTTATGAGATGGTATGTATATATATCATGATGAAATGAGTTAACTCTAAAGAAAAAATATGTGCTCTGAATATCTATGTAAGGAGTTCCAAAGATGATCTAAATGAGCTATGAAGATATGAGCTATGAAGGTAAGAATGCTTTGAATAATACTTGATAGTGTTTGATCATGAGAGAGGTCATTTTAGATTATATATGGGGTGTTTAGGACCTTGTAATTGATTAAAATGTCAGCTCTAAAGATTTATGTATGCAACTTTGAATATGCTACAGAGATCCTTAGTCAAGCGCCAAAGATCTATAAGTAGCTCTGAAGATAATTTGTTAAATATTCAAATAACTAGTGTATGTGGTTATTTTATCATACACAATGGAAATTGGAACATATAAGAGTTTCAAGGTGAAGTATACAAGGTGGCTAGAAGTTCATATTCAAGGCCTAATAAGACTTGCAGGTCAAGGCTTAGAAATCAAAATAGAGATAGTGTCTAGATGACGTATCAAAATTAGTTTCCATGACATGGGCGAGCATTTTAACATTGAAAGAGGTTACTCAAGTGTTTTAAGGATGTGCATTAAGTTTCAAGTTATGGTTTTCAAGAAAATCTTGAAAAAGTGTTTCAAGGTTTCTTGAGTGCACAAAATGAAGAGTTGTCTACCTAAGAAGGTTTTTATAGTGTTTATTGGCATGTGTAGCATTTACATGACAATATAAGTTGTTCATGGTAGATTATAAAGGGTTATATATCAAATTTATAAGCATTGGTTTCTATAAAAAGGAGCTAAGTTTTATGAATGATTGTTAAGATTGAAAGATGGTCTAAACCTTCAAGAACCCTAACAATGACCCAATGTTGAAGATCTTATTCTAAAAAAAAAAAAAAATGATATGAATAGGTAGGTAATTTTAGGTTTAATTAAACTCTCCAAGGCATCTCTAGGTGTGATTATTTTCTTAGGTGAGTGAGCAAACCCTACAGGAAAGTGCTTCTCTTTTAGAGATTTATTGTAGCAAACAGAGTTGACCAAGTCAAAGTTGTTTAGTAGATGAAGATCAAAGTGTGAGAATTTTAGTTGTTATCCATGAAGGTTTTTATATAGGTTTTATATCTAAAAATTGAAAAGTTGGTGATCCAATTTAGTTAATCACTAACAAACCTAGTAGTACAGATAATAAGAAAATTAGGTAGAAGTGAGAAGATGTTTCCTGATGTGTTTTCATGTAAGAGTTATGAATTGAAGTACATAATGATGTTATTTGTGAATTCAATGATCTATCCATGCTTTTTATAAGATTAGAAGTTGTTATAAGAGGTTGTAACATTGAATCCAAAATGTCTTATCTGACTAGATGGAGAAAGTCAACAAATTGGTTTACAAGATCAATAGTTTCCTTTAGATCTCATGATCTATTTGATAAAGGTTACTCTAAGTATGATATAAGATCTTTTTAATTAATTGAAATTCCTTGAACATTTTCAATCAAGTCTTAGAAGTTCATGTTTCCTTGATTGTGTTTTGAAGTCAGTTGACAGTTCTGAGTGAACATCTTGTAAACAAGAGTTTGAGCATGTATACCCTAAGTTAAATCATAAGATGAATTTTATGATGATCCTAATGTCATGAGGTTTATAAATATGTGAATTTTTTCCATGGCTATTTTTCAAATTTGAGTTTATGCCTCAGTTATTCAAAATAGAGTTTATGTATGTGCACATACCTTTTATAAACAGTGATTTGAGAAAGGGTTTAAATGGTGGTTGGACCTAAAAGGTGTTATGGACCTGTTGACCCAATTTTTCCCCTCAGGCAAAACCTCGATCACCTCCTACACCTACGTTGCACGGCCAGTCATTTCAGGTTGCGAGGTCCACCTTCAAGTTTTGACAGCTCCGCTTTAGAGCATTGGTTCATCGGCCTCGTTCGTTGACGTTCACGGTAGCAAAAGGCAGAGTCTTCAAACGTCCACAGGAGAAGAGAGGGAAAAAATGGAGCATTTAACACTTAGGCAAAAAAGAAGGCAGACAAAATGTAGAGGGCGACAAAATCACCGCCCACTACATGGGTGGGTAAAATGAGACCACCTACACACATGCAGAAGGCGGCAAATTTGCCGCCCACAACACAAAGGAAAAAAGAAAAAAGGCCGTCGACATCGGCCAATGTCGGCAATACTGCCACCGTCGGCATCTTACACCAGCCGACGTCAGAAAGACTACCACCGTCGGTAGGTTATCGGCTGACGTCGGCAGAAATCCTACATGCAATACATGCAGTGGGTGGCAAATTCGTCGCCCACAATAGATGGCAGCAAATTTCACTTGCAGTGCACAAGAAAAAACCCGCCCAGCCACCGGAGGAGAAGACCAGCATGCAAAATGAGGTAATAAGCATGGTCTTGGCAGAGTTGTGATGTCATCTACAGTGTCTTCACTCTTTCCAATGGAGACTCAAGCTGCCCCTTGACTCCTCTTGGCTCTTTCCCTATATATACGCAGACTTAGTCATTTATCAGGATCTTCCTGACTTTTGTAAAGAGCACTGCTCTGCAAATTTTCCACTTGAATCAATAAAAATACAGTTTGTGCCTCCATCTTGGATTGATCTGCTGTGTATGCCATGAGTATTATTTGTGTTTAGTCATTATCTTCCATGCTTTCACAGGTAATACCAACAGACCAGCTATCTACAGGGGCCAGTTCTATAGCTGAAAGGAGAAGAGCAATACTTGAGAAGGACAGAACAAAGTAAGTTGCTTGCAAGTGTGCATTCCACAGCACCTCAGTAAACCTCTATTATGTATTTTCCATTATAGCCTCCCCCTTAAGTCTTAGCACCCTGGTTCCTCTACCAGATGTGTAGAGTATACTTGCATTCCACTTGATTCTGAGAGTGGATCTGGAAGGTCAACCTATTTTTGGTGTATCACCTCTTTTAGAGTAGGCTATTTATTTTCATGCTTTTTTTCTATCCCTTTTCATCCCCCTAGTATACCTATATACCTATATTTTGTGCTACTTAAAAAAAACAAGATACATCAGAGGGAACTAGCCCATATCTAGAGACTCTCCTCTCCTGCTTCGCCATCCCACAGGTGAGAGAGGGGTTTCCATGTTGCGGGGAGAGGGTAGGAATCCATTTTCCTGTCGCAAGGTGCACTTTCCATCATCAATAGGTTTGGCACGCCCGGTGGGACTCCTAGTTTTTAATCAGAAAAGTTGTAGGGTTACTCGCTGATCCTGTTAAAGTAGAGGAACCACCAATACAGCACCATGCATGTCAACAATTTTGGCACGCCCGATGGAACCAATTTTTAACGCAGTAAGGTTTCAAGATTGATGCTGGTCCTGTTACAACAAATCAAGTTTCTTCAGCATCTGGCTACTCTGAAGTAAATCTGTTGGTTAAGCAGTCTGGTGCCACCAAGAATCATCCACTTTTTGTATGTATACTTCTTTTGCACAAAATCATAGATTTTGTTCTCCTTCATATAATATCGATCAGACTCAAAATATTTATGGAATCCCCTCAAGTAGCTCTCCTAGTTGCCCTGCAACAATAAGGGAGGTGGCATTGGAATTTGAGAAGCAGACAAAAGAAATCGACAGATTGGAAGAGCAGCACAAGTATCAGCAAGAGCTGATGTATAAAGAGGAGTGCTTGTTTAGGCAAGGACAAGCCATACAATCCATGAAGGAAGAGGTGCCAGAATGGATAAATCCATCTATTCAAGGAAACTAGCCTTGCATGCCCCCTCCTACCCTGAAGAAAACCCCCTCTTTTGCACCAAATCCATTTTATCAAATTGCACTTGCTCACTCCAACTCATCAAATACTGCTGCTCCCAATCCCGTGCGCCTGGCTTTCCAACACCAGAGGTTATCATGAGCGACAACAAAGAAGAAATCATCATTGATGCCCCTTGTGAAGACCTTATCAGCAGTGGAGAAGATGCAGGCCTTGTGTATATGCAAATGTTCCAGCAATTTGAAGAGGAACAAATGCATGGTAAGCACTCTCCTCCTCTGTTTGATGAACTTCCTTGCCGTGTTGATGAGATCGACTACATTGAAGAACCTGAATTAGAGGAGAATCAGGAGAATATTCTTGAAAATCTAGAGAGCCTGATCAGCAAAGAGGAAAAGGAGAGGTCCGTCTCCTTGGAGGAATGCCTTGAAGAACTGAGCTTTAAACAGGAAAGTGAAGTCTTGTGGGATGAGCAATCATTTTGTGAGCCCCTTTTAGACATTACCACATTTTCCCTTCTTCAAGAAGGCCAAGAGGAAGCAGAGGATGAGTCTAACAGATTTTTTAGCGAAGCAGAGGGAAACAAATCAGACCATAATACATTGCAGAAGAATTGTTCAGATCAGAAGGCTTACGGTGATAAACCAATAGCAATTAATTTCTTGGTGAGGGGCACCAATTTCAAGGACCAGCATCCAATAGGCCTCTTGGAACAATCAGAGTACATATATATCAGAGGCATGTTTGAATATCCACCCGGTTCTCAGCCAACTCAGGTGACAGGCAGGGAGAGCAAGTCACCAAATCTCATTTTCTTTCAGCTACTTACCTGTCACGATAAGTCTCTTTGCCAGGAAGGGGACTTAAGAAATTTTCCTTTTGATCCAGGAGGGATGCAAACATTCCTGGTTAACTGTATATAATAGTTTGCTTTCAGTTGTTTTCCCTATTTTCCCTAAGTGCAGTTGCACAGGTAGTTGTTTTTAGCTTTGTGTGTTTCCCTTTGTTTGGGGGTAAATTCTGTATTTTTTGATTCCAAAATATTTTGAGCTGTTGTGAACTATCTTCAAAGTTACCATCCGACTCCGCACCCAATGGATATGCAAGGCAACTGGATTCTAAGCATAGCAGGCATGCTTCCCCCGTGAGTCACCAATTTGTTGACCCAATTTTGCCCCTCAGGCAAAATCTCAATCACCTCCTACACCTGCATTGCACGGCCAGTCATTTCAGGTTGCGAGGTCCACCTTCAGGTTTTGACAGCTCCGCTTCAGAGCATTGGTTCATCGGCCTCATTCGTTGATGTTCACGGTAGCAAAAGGCAGAGTCTTCAAACGTCCAAAAGAGAAGAGAGGGAAAAAATGGAGCGTTTAACACTTAGGCAAAAAAGAGGGTAGACAAAATGCAGAGGGCAGCAAAATTGCCACCCACTACATGGGTGGGTAAAATGAGACCACCTACACACATGCAGAAGGCAAAAAATTTTCCACCCACAACACAAAGGAAAAAAGAAAAAAGGCTGTCGACATCGGCCGATGTCGGCAATACTGCCACCGTCGGCATCTTACACCGGCCGACATCGGCAAGACTGCCACTATCGGCAGGTTATCGGCCGACGTCGGCAGAAATCCTACATGTAGTACATGCAGCAGGCGGTAAATTCACCACCCACAATAGATGGCGGCAAATTTCACTTGAAGTGCACAAGAAAAAACCCGCCCAGCCACCGGAGGAGAAGACCGGCATGCAAAACGAGGTAACAAGCATGGTCTTGGTAGAGTTGTGATGTCATCTACAGTGTCTTCACTCTTTCCAATGGAGACTCAAGCTGCCCCTTGACTCCTCTTGGCTCTTTCCCTATATATATGTAGACTTAGTCATTTATCAGGATCTTCCTGACTTTTGTAAAGAGCACTGCTCTGCAAATTTTCCACCTGAATCAATAAAAATACAGTTTGTGCCTCCATCTTGGATTGATCTGTTGTGTATGTCATGAGTATTATTTGTGTTTAGTCATTATCTTCCATGCTTTCACAGGTAATACCAACAGACCAGCTATCTACAGGCATCGATTCTGCAGCTGAAAGGAGAAGAGCAATACTTGAGAAGGATAGAACAGAGTAAGTTGCTTGCAAGTGTGCATTCCACAGCACCTCGGTAAACCTCTGTTATGTATTTTCCATTATAGCCTCCCCCTTAAGTCTTAGCACCCTGGTTCCTCTACCAGATGTGTAGAGTATACTTGCATTCCACTTGATTCTGAGAGTGGATCTGGAAGGTCAACCTATTTTTGGTGTATCACCTCTTTTAGAGTAGGTTGTTTGTTTTCATGCTTTTTCTCTATCCCTTTTCATCCCCCCTAGTATACCTATATACCTATATTTTGTGCTACCTAAAACAAACAAGATACATCAGAGGGAACTAGCCCATATCTAGAGACTCTCCTCTCCTGTTTCGCCGTCCCACAGGCGAGAGAGGGGTTTCCATGTTGCGGGGAGAGGGCAGGAATCTGTTTTCCTGTCACAGGGTGCACTTTCCATCATCAATAGTTTTGGCACGCCCAGTGGGACTCTTAGTTTTTAATCAAAAAAGTTGCAGGGTTACTCATTGATCCTGTTAAAGTAGAGGAACCACCAATACAGCAACGTGCGCGTCAACAATTTTGGCACGCCCAGTGGAACCAGTTTTTAACGCAGTAAGGTTTCAAGATTGATGCTGGTCCTGTTACAACATATCAAGTTTCTTCAGCATCTGGCGACTCTGAAGTAAATCTACTGGTTAAGCAGTCTGGTGCCACTAAGAATCATCCACTTTTTGTATGTATACTTCTTTTGCACAAAATCATAGATTTTGTTCTCCTTCATATAATATCGATCAGACTCAAAATATTTATGGAATCCCCTCAAGTAGCTCTCCTAGTTGCCCTGCAACAATAAGGGAGGTGGTGTTGGAATTTGAGAAGCAGACAAAAGAAATCGATAGATTGAAAGAGCAGCACAAGTATCAGCAGGAGCTGATGTATAAAGAGGAGTGCTTATTTAGGCAAGCACAAGCCGTATAATCCATGAAGGAAGAGGTGCCAGAATGGAGAAATCCATCTATTCAAGGCAACCAGCCTTGCATGCCCCCTCCTACCCTGAAGAAAACCCCCTCTTTTGCACAAAATCTGTTTCATCAAATTGCACTTGCTCACTCCAACTCATCAAATATTGTTGCTCCCAATCCTGTGCACCTGGCTTTCCAACACCAGAGGTTATCATGAGAGACAACAAAGAAGAAATCATCATTGATGCCCCTTGTGAAGACCTTATCAGTAGTGGAGAAGATGCAGGCCTTGCGTATATGCAAATGTTCCAGCAATTTGAAGAGGAACAAATGCATGGTAAGCTCTCTCCTCCTCTATTTGATGAACTTCCTTGCCATGTTGATGAGATCGACTACATTGAAGAACCTGAATTAGAGGAGGATCAGGAGAATATTCTTGAAAATCTAGAGAGCCTGATCAGCAAAGAGGAAAAGGAGAGGTCCGTCTCCTTGGAGAAATGCCTTGAAGAACTGAGCTTTAAACAGGATAGTGAAGTCTTGTGGGATGAGCAATCATTTTGTGAGCCCCTTTTAGACATTACCACATTCGCCCTTCTTCAAGAAGGCCAAGAGGAAGCAGAGGAAGAGTCTAACAAAGTTTTCAGCGAAGAAGAGGGAAACAAATCAGACCATAATACATTGCAGAAGAATTGTTCAGATCAGAAGGCTTACGGTGATAAATTGATAACAATTAATTTCTTGGTGAGGGGCACCAATTTCAAGGACCAGCATCCAACAGGCCTCTCGAAACAATCAGAGTACGTATATATCAGAGGCATGTTTGAATATCCACCTGATTCTCAGCCAACTCAGGTGACAGGCAGGGAGAGCAAGTCACCAAATCTCATTTTCTTTCAACTACTTGCCTGTCACGATAAGTCTCTTTTCTAGGAAGGGGACTTAAGAAATTTTCCTTTCGATCTAGGAGGGATGCAAACATTCCTGGTTAACTGTATATAATAGTTTGCTTTCAGTTTTTTTCCCTATTTTCCCTAAGTGCAGTTGCACAGGTAGTTGTTTTTAGCTTTGTGTGTTTCCCTTTGTTTGGGGGTAAATTCTGTATATTTTGATTTCAGAATATTTTGAGCTGTTGTGAGCTATCTTCAAAGTTACCATCCGACTTCGCACCCAATGGATATGTAAGGCAACTGGGTTCTAAGCATAGCAGGCATGCTTCCCCCGTGAGTCGCCAATTTGTTGACCCAATTTTGCCCCTCAGGCAAAATCTCGGTCACCTCCTACACCTGCGTTGTATGGCCAGTCATTTCAGGTTGTGAGGTCCACCTTTAGGTTTTGACAGCTCCGCTTCAGAGCATTGGTTCATCGGCCTCGTTCGTTGACGTTCACGGTAGCAAAAGGCAGAGTCTTCAAATGTCCACAGGAGAAGAGAGGGAAAAAATGGAGCATTTAACACTTAGGCAAAAAAGAGGGTAGACAAAATGTAGAGGGTGGCAAAATTGCCGCCCACTACATGGGTGGGTAAAATGAGACCATCTACACACATGCAGAAGGTGGCAAATTCGCTGTCCACAACACAAAATAAAAAATAAAAAAGGCCGTCGACATCAGCCGACGTCGGCAATACTGCCACCGTCGGCATCTTACATCAGCCGACGTTGACAAGACTGCCGCCATCGGCAGGTTATCAGCTGACATCAGCAAAAATCCTATATGCATTACATGCAATGGGTAGCAAATTTGCCACCCACAATAGATGGTGGCAAATTTCACTTGCAGTGCACAAGAAAAAACTGCCCAGCCATCGGAGGAGAAGACCATCACGCAAAATTAGGCAACAAGCATGGTCTTGGTAGAGTTGTGATGTCATCTACAGTGTCTTCACTCTTTCCAATGGAGACTCAAGCTGCCCCTTGACTCCTCTTGGCTCTTTCCCTATATATATGTAGACTTAGTCATTTATCAGGATCTTCTTGACTTTTGTAAAGAGCACTGCTCTGCAAATTTTCCACTTGAATCAATAAAAATATAGTTTGTGCCTCCATCTTGGATTGATCTGCTGTGTATGCCATGAGTATTATTTGTGTTTAGTCATTATCTTCCATGCTTTCACAGGTAATACCAACAGACCAGCTATCTACAGGTGCCGGTTATGCAGCTGAAAGGAGAAGAGCAATACTTGAGAAGGACAGAACAGAGTAAGTTGCTTGCAAGTGTGCATTCCATAGCACCTCGGTAAACCTCTGTTATGTATTTTCCATTATAGCCTCCCCCTTAAGTCTTAGCACCCTGGTTCCTCTACCAGATGTGTAGAGTATACTTGCATTCCACTTGATTCTGAGAGTGGATCTGGAAGGTCAACCTGTTTTTGGTGTATCACCTCTTTTAGAGTAGGTTGTTTGTTTTCATGCTTTTTCTCTATCCCTTTTCATCCCCCCCCAGTATACCTATATACCTATATTTTTTTCTACCTGAAACAAATAAGATACATCAGAAGGAACTAGCCCATATCTAGAGACTCTCCTCTCCTGCTTCGCCATCCCACAGGCGAGAGAGGGGTTTCCATGTTGCGGGGAGAGGGCAGGAATCCATTTTCCTGCCGCAGGGTGCACTTTCCATCGTCAACAGGACCTAAAGTGATGTTGGATAAGGTCTATTAGAGTGTAATATGACATTTTCCTATTGTGTGAGGTGTTTTTATATGTATCAAGAAAGATCAAAGGGCAATATGTTATTAAGAAGACCTATTAGGTCTTCATTAAGCCTAAAAGAGGAGTAAGGGATAATTAAGCTATGGCTGACCTAATGTATTGATTGATTCATGTTAAGACATGTTATTTTTAATATGATAATAATTTTTTATGGTTGATATAATTAGATAAGTTTTTGGCTAACTGAGAAGTATATGATCAAGTGACTTGTATAAAAGTAAGGCAGTTAAGGCCTATTTGAGTATGCTTAGAGAAGGAGAGTAAAAGAGAATAAGAGAATAATATAAACCCTTGGTGAGCATAAGGAGGTCATTAAAACCATCATATAAGTTTCATGAATATCTAACAGAGGTTTTTAATATGAATATCAAGGTCAAAAGACCTAATCAAGCCATAAAGAGGGTTAGTTAAGAAAAGAGGGCTAGAACCCAGTTTGAGAGGGATAAAAGTGAGTGAAGAGCTAAAGGATAATATCATCATATATTATAGAATTAAAAAGGGTTTTTAAGGTAATTAAAAAATTAGGTGTTTGAGTTGGTTTTGAGTCATCTAGGGGGTTGGTGCCTCCTTATAAGTGAGTGTTTATTAAAGCCTAGTTGAGTTGGTGTTCAACTAGTTGGGGTTAGTGATCTATGTGAAGTTGATGATTCACTAAAGATCGATGTTTATATTATAGGAATGTAGTCCATTTTATTCATCAATGGGTTTTATTCCCATTAAGGTTTTCCCATATATATTTTGTGTTCATGTGTTTCATGCTTTTATATTTTGGTGCTTATACTCACTAAGATGAGCGTACTTATTAGAATTGTTCATATATGATTAAATGGAATTAAATGAAATTTTTTGAAGATTGATTCACCCCCCGCTCTGATTCATATTGTTTCCAATAACTTGTATCAGATCTTGGTCCTTTGAAATAGGTATGAAATCTTAAAAGAGATTCTAAGAAGCAAGGATGACTAGCCAACAAGCTCAAGGTGGTTTTTCTACCAATAAGGATCCATTATTCAATGAATATAACTATACATTTTGAAATGTTAGAATAAAGATATATCTGATGTCACAAGGACATAGTATTTGGAAGTTAGTTGTGGATGGTTATACTACACCTCTAATTCCACCAATATATGTAGCAGGTAAGAAGGCTAGTGAAAATAACTCCAAGGCAATGACTATCATTCTATGTGGCCTATTAGAGGTAGAGATTGTAAAGATAATGCATTATGTATCAGCCAAAGATATATGGGACAAATTGAAAACCATCTATGGAGGCACCAAGGTGAATTTGGCCCAATTATAGACCTATAAAATATAGTTTGAAATCCTGAAATTGAATGAAGATGAAACTATTGAATCCTACCTATTGAGGGTTCATGAAGTTGTCAATATCATTAGAAAATTGGGAGAATAATTTAAAGAGACCACTATTGTTCAAAAGGTGTTGAGATCACTAATTCTAAAGTTTGAATTGAAGGTGTCTATAGTAGAATAGATGTAAGATTTGGATAAGAAAAAGATGGATGGGCTTCATAGCACCTTGACTACCTATGAGATGAGAAATAATTAAGACCTCCCAAGAAGGAAGCAGTGTACAAAGTTCAAAATAATTCAAAATCCAATAAGGTCAAGGATGAGGTATGTTCATAATTTGATGATGATGAACTCATATCTATATTTTCTATAAAGTTAAGGTTTGGCTCAGGTAATTACAAGGGTAAGTTACCCTTCAAATATTTCAATTATGGTAAGATTGGTTACTTTTCAACCAAGTGTCCCAACAAGGATAAATCTGAGCATAATGAAGAACATGATAAATACCATGGAGATGATAAAAACCCATATAAGTCTGAAAAGAACAAGAGATATTTCAATAAAAATGAAGGAAGAAAAGGATCATTAAAAAATAATAAAAATTTCTATACCCAAGAAAATAGCTCATTTGATGTAAGTGATTCAGACACATCTGATAGTGATGATGGTAGTAATGAATCTAAACATGACAATAATGAAACCTTGTTCATGGGCATAGAATAAGACAATGAGGGTTGTTTAAATGGTAAAGGCCTTATGATTGATATAGAATCAAATGAATAAGTATATTATTATAGTGAAGAATAAGAAGTTAAAGTGGATCTTGAAGCTAAGCTCATGATTTCCTTAGAAGATTTGAATATTATGTATAATAAGAATAAGAAACTAAATTCATTAGTTTAGGAATCTAAGTAACAAATCAATTTTTTTGAGAAAATGCTGAACAACACTTCCAAGGAGTATGAAGAGATCATCCAACAAGTAGAAACCTATATGGAGATTATGTCAGTAAGCCTACAGACTAAAGAGGAAGAATGCATCAAGTATGAAATTGAAATAGAATATCTGAAAGCTGAGTTGGATCAAGAATCTAGCAAGGTGAAGAGCTTTATGAAGTTTTAAAATTGCACTGAGGCCCTAGATGATATATTAAATAGTTAAAAGTTTACAAGTGATAAAACAAGTCTTAGATTCAGAGAAGACCAAAAGAAGGCACCTCAAGTCAAGGAGAATACTATTGAAGACAATAAGGTCAACATGAAAAGACCTATTAGATAGCCTAATGTTGTAAGATATGTTAGTTCTTTTAATGGTTACTATTTTACATGTAGTCAGTTTGGTCATAGAGCAAGAGAATGTAGAAGACCCTCCAAGAATAAGTACTCATGAAAATATATAAGGAGTTATAATTCATATAAATCAAATGGTTTGCATAATATGTTTTGTTACAACTATAATAATGTAAAACACATTGCAAGATTATATTCTAATAGAGTTATAAAGTTATCAAGTCAAAATAGGAAATTTGAAGCTCCTAGAGTGCAGGAAAGAAGGCAAACAAATGTATGGAAACTAAAGGTAGAAAAGATAAATCATGATCAGTCTATGAGCTCAAGTGGACTACTTGTTGAGATAGAGCATGCCTTAGATGTAAAATCAAGTAAGAAATGTCCGTTATCATCCCACATTGATGATAAAATGGTTGATGATGAGATCAAGTCTAAAGTGACAATCAAGTCTAGAAGGATGTTTAAGAATATTTAGTCTTGAGAAAATATAGAGATCTAGGAATCTCTTGAGTTCATGTTGTATTAGTGCCTTATAAAAATGGATGGCTCCATTAAGCTTCATGAAGACATTCTTCTATCAACAGAAGCATGAGGTTGTAGTCAAAGAAGGTTATTTTAGAATATTCTAGGTTGTCTATGTTGTAAGCAAGGAGATGAAGATAGAAATTATCCATTCCTATGTTGTTATATCTATGGTTTAAAGTGTATTAGATAACATGATGAGAGATCTAAGACTTTTTTTTAGGGATCTAAAGTCAAAAGTGTAGACAATTTATATATAAGAGATAAGCTTTTGATATCTATTTGTATGAGTAGTTGAGCTTGATATATGAAGACAAAGGGGGAGTCCCTATTGCTAAAATTGGTATCAAGTATGTGATATCCTTATGTGTGGTCAATAATTTGATCTCATTTAGTCATATAAAGGAAGGAAAGTGATCTGAGTTTCTATTTATTTGAAAGAAGATATGCTTGGTCTAAGGGGGAGCTAGGTAGCTCTAAGTTCTTTGTCAAGAAAGTGATTGTTTTTTAATATGCATGGAGTTAAGGAGAGATTGTGTCTAATATTATTCACAAACTCTATTTTTTTAGATTTTGATGTATCATCTAGGAGAGTGACTTGATTCAAAGAAGTCTTTGAGCATGGTTGTCCTAGGTGGTTATCATAGTTTATGAATATTGTTTGCCATCTCGTGTCTTTGAGAGATAATATCAGCTTAGAAAGAGAAAGTATGATTCCAATACTTGCAAGTAAACCTTAACATCTAATATCAATGGAAGCATGGTGGATTCTTGGTTTGAGGGAGAGATATTTAGGTTATTAACTGAGCTTGATCTATGTTGAAGTGGTCTTGTAATGTTAGTTCATTATGAAAGAGATGAATAATTTTGGAAGACTTTTGTCATTAATGTCAAAGGGGGAGAAATATCATAAATATAAAAAAATCAAAAAATCAAAAAGGGTAAAGAAAGGAAAGAACCAGGTCTAAGAGATGATTTCCATTAAGAGTGGTTGACACAATTTTCTAAGTGTGTTTTCCATCAATAACAAAAGGGGAGATTCTTGGACATTGTCATTGATTAAGGAAGAGATTATTGAGAATTATCTTTGATTGTTAAGTTGTTAAAATAAGTGTCATCATTGATGTCAAAATTTATTGTGAAGATGCATGGTCAATTAAGCTTTGAGATATGTGTATGATGAGTTCTTATGTCAACATAGGGAGTGTTGTTATATGAAAAGCAATGATGAGAGAGTTATATTTAAAGAATGTTCTGATATCAACTTGAGTGATATTATTAAAAATAAACATGAGTGACTACAGGTTATTATTTCAAGTTTAAAGTAACTTGAAAATATTGGTCTAGACCTTGTGAGATGGTATGTATAGATAGCATGATGAAATGACTGAGATCTAAATAAGAAATTGTATGCTCTGAAGATATGTGTAAGTAGTAATAAAGATGCTTTGAATGAGATATGAAGATATGAGATATGAATATCCAAATGATTTGAAGAGTAATTTATAGTTTTTAAGCATGAGAGAGGTCATTTTAGATTGTACATGAGGTGTTAAGGACCTTCTAATCGATTAAAAGGTCAACAACAAAGATATGCGTATGTAGCTCTAAAGATGCTATGAAGATCCTTAGTTGAGCTCTGAAGATATGTAAGTAGCTCTGTTGAAGCTCTAAATAAGAATGAGTGTATAATGTTGCTTGAGCATACACAAGAGGCATTGAAACATAGAAGAGTTTCAAGGTGAAGTCTACAAGGTGGTTAGAAGGTCATATTTAAGGCCTAATAAGACTTACAGGTCAAGGCTTAGAAAGAAAAAGATAGATGGTGGCTAGATGAGGTATAAAGATTAGTTTCCTTGACATGGGTGAGAAATTGAACATTGACATAGGTGAGTCAAGTTTTTTTTAAGTATGTGCATGAAGTTTTAGGTCATGGTTTGCAAGAAAAGATTTAAAAAGTGTTTCAAGGTTTCTTGAGTGCATAGAATGAAGAGTTGCCTACCTGATAAGGTTTTTCTAGTGCTCATTGGCATGTGTAGAATTTTCAAGATAATATAACTTGTTCATGGTAGATGAGGAAGGTTTCTAGCTCAAATTTCCAAGAATTAGTTTCTAGGAAAAGGAGCTAAGTTTTATGAATGATTATTAAGAATGGAATATGGTTTAAACCCTCACAAAACCTTAACAATGATCTTATGTTTAAGATCTTATTCTAAAGAGCTAAAAATGGTTTGATATGAACAAGCATGTACTTTGAGTTTGAAATAAACTCTCCCAATCATCTATAAGTGTGATTGGTTTCTCAAGTGAGTGAGTAGATCCTATAGGAAAGTGCTTATCTTTTAGAGATTTGCTATAGCAGATAGAGTTAATCGAGTCAAAGTTACTTAATGTACGAAGATCAAAGTGTGAGACTTTTAGTTTTTGTCCATGAAGGTTTCTTGATAGGTTCTATATCTTAAGATTTCAAAGTTAGTGACCAAGTTGGTCAATCATTAATAGACTTAGTAGTATAGATAGTAAGAAAATTAGGCAGAAGTGAGAAGTGTTTCCTGATGTGTTTTCATGTAAGAGTGATGAATTGAAATACATGAAGATTTTATTTTGGACTTTAATAATCTATCCAAGCTTTTCAAAAGCTTGAAATTTATTAGTGGAAAAGGTCAATAGATTAGTTTGTAAGACCAATAGTTTCCATTAGATCTCATGATCTATTTGATGAAGGTTGTGTTCTCTCCAAATCTTGCATCCTAGAAGAGGTTTTGCAAGCCTCTTAAATATTTTTCCAACATGGGAATAATTCCAAGTGTGTGGGGCAACTATAGTGGAATTAAACCTCTAGATTTTAAGGGCTAACTCCCTGGATATGACTTGATGTGCTTATGCTACTACAACTACCTATTATGGGTGAAAAGGGAGAGAAAGATACATAAAGAAAACCTAAAATAGGAGGTGATACACTAATATTTGCTTCCATTCATACACTTGGAATTTGCATAATTAACTAAGACAACCAAACTATCCTCAACACCATTAATGGATCTCCTTAGAATTAGTGCTTTTCATGAAGGCAAAACTCAACAAATGAAGGTAAGTGAAGGGAAGGTCAGATATGAAACTACCAAACTCATACACACTTCAAGATTCTATTACAGTAGCATACACTTCATGAAACTTGTTAGGAGAGAAGTCATTTGTAGCAACACATTCAAGGATTACATGAAAACAAGATGAATGCAACCTATAATTGACATTCAAGATGGATCACTTCAACACGTAGTGCTAATGGACTTAGAGTATAACTAGCTTACTTCTCATTAACTTAAGTACAAATCAAGGTATAATTTTGGTAGGGCTTCACCATACCAAGAGTTGGAATGATTTTTAATAACCAAAATGGCTCATAATTATAGAACTTGGAAGAATAGAGAGAAGAGAGAAGTTGAAAAGGCACAATGAAAAGTGTCAAAGGTGAAAATTAGTTACAAGGCATGTGGATGGAATGAAAAATGAGTCATGAAACTGAATTATAGTTGATCACATCCCAAACTAGCCTCCTCTTCCAAGTGTGGTGTAGTGACCCTCTCAATCACTATTCCTTTATGAAACTGCCCTCATCATGGGATTTCTTGAGCACTTGAAAGCAAGTGGTGGACAAATGTCTCATGAGTGATGAGAAGAGGGATTTACAAAGATTATTCTACCTACATTAGGAGTTTTCTTCATCATGACATTCTCTTACACAAGCTCATCCTCACCTTGCAACCATGATCACTCTCCAATAGGCTTGTCTTGACATTTGGCACTAAAATATTTGTATCTTCCATAACTGATCCATATAATGGGTCTTAGGACACCTCATATGCTCAACTCCATCCAAAACACCTTAAAAGACCTCCAAATTTGAGTTGCCACTCTTTCCACTATGTGATCACTCTTCTCATTCTAGACTAGATAAAGTGAGAAACCTATCAAGGACACTTTTGGGAATTACCAAGCTCTTTAGATGGCATGGAGATTTGATTCAAGTCCCAAGCTATCCTCCTGAGTGATTTGCATCCATTGATCATCTTTAAGACCTACAAAAAATAAGAAAATGTCAAGAAAACATGTTTCCTACATCACTTATATGGATTTTTTACAACATTAATCCATGTATCTGATCTTCATGGAGTTGGAAACAACCTCTCTTTATCACTCATGGTCAAATTCATCCATCTAGATGCACTTTTAGGCTCATTTTCACCATGGGGTCCTAAAATAGGGTTTATACTGATGGAGTTCGTAGCTTTGTTGTAGGATTTTGTAGCTAGAATGATGGATTTCATATAATTTTTATTGGATTTAAAATTTCTAAAATACCCATAAAATCATGAAATAGTCAAGTTTAAAGCATGGATAAGGTCAAAAATATACATGACCCTCAATTTGGCTTTTAGGCTTAAGGGTTGCCTTCATGCATGATTGTAACCCTTCTTGGTAAGAGCATCTTGTTTTATTTCAAATATTATATAAAGTTTTTTTATATTTTTTTAGGTTTCCTCTAGCTTTTCCATTCATCACTTTGTCTTTCCTGACCTCTGGTCCATCCATCTCACCACTTTTCCTTCAAACTATCTCCTCATGCATGAGAAAATCACCCCTGCTCTGAGACAAAATAGAGAGGGTATGAACCATTATTTTATCAAATATTATTATTTTATAGTGTTTCATATTTCCTTTTTATATTTTTTACCAATTTTTATCTCTCAATTCTAAGGATAGACCCTCCAACCCTTCAAATTTTCTAGGCAAACTTTTAAGTAGGCAGCCTATGAAGGTGGGCAGGGGATGGAACTATATTTGGAGGTTTTAGGGATATAATTGAACTTTTCCATGTCATTTATGGACCATATATTAATCCAATGATGTTTTTAAACCATTTTACATTAATTTTCCCCTCAAACACATTCTTTATGCTCTTGGAAGCATATATTAGGTCCTTCACTGCCTAGGAGAGGAATCATTATTTTAGCCTAGTCATAGGTGCCTTTTTGTAAATAATTAGACCTTATGATGGTGTTCTTATATTTTAAATGGTCATATTTCCTTTATTTCACATTTCATCCATTTTGAAACATTCTCATGAGGTTTAAACTTCAAATTTTTGCCTCACTACCAAGATATACCTCATGACTGTGTTTCAACTATTTAGGTGCTACCTATAGGTGTATTCTTGGCAAGGGTTAAGCCTTGATAATGAAAAGAAGAAAATTAAATTCAGGTATAGTATCCTAAAAATATCCAATTCACCCTAGACCTCTAATTTGGTTTCTACTAGCCCAATTGAGATAGAGATTTCCTAAGGCCTACTGTAGATGAGTGTTCCCAGGCCTGTACAGACAAGGGATGACTATTTTGGGATCAAAACATCAAACCTTACCTTTTATCAACCACCTTAGCTTAGGATTGATATTTTTACTATTTTATATTATTTTAACTTGATGGAATAGTTTACAACCTCCCATATGAGGTGCAAAATCAACTTTCCACTAATACCCCTATAGAATTCATTATCAACACTCAGTGGTTTTTTGACAACTTTGAGGGTGTTCAAACTCCATCTCCACTCCTTATTTTGACCTTAAAATTGTCATAGTTTTTCTAGGTGGATAGGGCCACCAATTTTTACAATCTTAGATCACCTTGCAGTGAATTTGGTGAGCTCCTCAAAAACCTTTAAGGCCTCTATTTGTAATTTTTAGGGACTGAGAACCCAACATGGCTTGATCATTCTTTGAAGTGAAAACCTTACCTTGGAATAGCATATAAACCTTAATAAAATGAAATATAAAACCCTTTGGATATTTTGGATCTTTGAAAATAAACACCATCATATGTTTTCAACATTCCCACCTCTGTACAACTTCGTGAACCCCTATAGAAGTTGACTATGAGCACACTCTATTAATAGGGCAATAAACAAGGAAAATTAGACAAATTACCTTGAAGAATTGTAAATTTATTTGATCTCTCACAATGGCATTTAATGGAATCACATTTCAAACATGGACCCAAGAACATTAAAACCTCCCCTGGAGCTCTCTTTCATGTTGCATAACTTAGGTTACCCATATATGGTTGCCAACTTTGAAAAACTAAGCACACTTTAGATTCATGCTTAAATGGAATTTAAATATAAGTGTTCAATGATTGAAATACCATGAATAGTACCTAATTTTATCTAAAAACCACATGCCAAAACCACACAGCTCTAACCATTTCTGAGTTCAAGCAACTTGGACAAATCTGGACCCTACTTGGTTGCATAGGCAACTTTGAGGACTAAACCTTCTTAATGATGTTTCATAAAAAAAGAAGCATAAATATGAAAAAAAATAACTAAATGGAATATAACTCACTATATTATCATTCCCTAGAGCCATTCTTCCCAACTTAGCTTGTACGATCAGTGGTGAGTGAAAGTCTTTCACTACTTTTGACCCTTCCAAGGAGCAATGGGGAAGGAAAGGTGAAATTTGTAGTTTCTAAAGCTACTAAATAAATTTTATCATGTAATTTAGTATGGGTAAGATAAAGAGACATCCTTGACCCTTCCAAGGAGCAATGGGGAAGGAAAGGTGAAATTTGTAGTTTCTAAAGCTACTAAATAAATTTTATCATGTAATTTAGTATGGGTAAGATAAAGAGACATCCTTGAAGTGCCTTCACCTAAAATAATTTGTACAAGTGGATAAAAACTCCCTTTTTCAAGTATTTTCTTGATTTTAACTTGCACCTACAAACTTGGTTAGTTACAATTAGTTATTTAAGACCCCTTAAGATAAATTTAATGTTACATCACCTTTTTATACTTGTAAAATTCTCAATAAACCTATACAAAGTATTAAATTCCCATTTTTGACCTTTGAAAAGACCCAAAGTGACATGAAACACTATTGTAAAGAGTGACCAAGGATAATATAACATTTATTAGCCTTAAATGACCTATGAAACACTTCATTACTAATTTTTTACCTATGGGGTTGACTCATTTTGACTAGGGGTAAAAATGGTCAACATTCTTGGTGATTCATAGGGGTGGCATGCTTTTTATGCCTAAGACCAATTGCCTTACACGTCCATTAGGCATAGATTCATGCATATGGACTCTTAAGTTGACTTGAAAAAACCTTTAACTCAAGGGAAATAATCTGGTTAACCCACACACACAAAATCAAAGACACACACCAATAAAGGGAAAGAAACACCCAACTTTTGCTTCAAGATCACTTAAGAAACACAACAGCAAACTAAAACAAAACCAAACTAAACACACACTATCTTGAAATAATCTATCCCTCCTAGATCAAAGGGAAAGTCTAAAACTCTTATTTCCTCATATAATGAAGGGATACATGATACATGTTTCTATTTGAACCTTGGCATGGAAACCTTCATCTCTCTCATGGTGTTGGCCAATCTTCTAGGCATGGATTTCAATGCAATTGAGACAACTTCAAACAAATCACCTGTAAAGATTAATTCTTCTTGCACTTCAACTACATGATTTAATGATGCCTCACCAAATCATGTTTCTTGGATCCCCATGATGTCTTGAGAATGGACAAGTGGTTTATCAGCTGTAAGTTCTTCAAGCTCATCAAGGAGCTTAGTGTAATATTCCCAATCTTGATCATTATCTCTCATGGAGACTACTTGCTCTATCTTCTCATATACTTTTCCTTCAACCTTTAAATGTTATTCAATCTCTTGTAGAAACTCAATCTATTATAGCCATTCTCCTTTATCATTTCTCACATCAAGGATCACCTCTTCCTCATGAACTTATTCAAACACCTCATCTTGATCCTTGGTCATATGGTCCACTTCAAGTCTATCCCCATCCTTCTTATGAGCAGCTGTAACTTCATTTTAGTCTTCTTTCTTTTGTTTCAAGATGGGTGAATTATGTTTGATAGCCCCAAGTGGAGTTCCACTGATAAATTCTTCTTCATCATTACTTGTGTCATCCTCTTGCTCTGCTAAAAATTGAATTTGTTCTTCCTTTGATGTTTCCCTTAAAAGAGTTCCTTCTTCAAGAAGACATGGAGTGGGAGGGTGGCAAATGGATGAATGAGCTAAAGAAAGAATGTAATGTGTAGTGAGAGGATCATGAATGGATATGAAAGAAAGAGAAAGCTCTTGAAATGACTCTTGGATAACAACAAGGCTTTGTTGGGTTGAGGACACATCACTTTCTTCCATAACCACCTCATGACTTTCATCATCTTCTTGGACTTCTCCTTTAACCTCTTTCATTCCCCAAGACTTCATAGTTTGGTCCCAAATTGGAAGCTTGGAACTAGTAGTATATTTTGAGGATTGGATAGGTTATTCTTCAAGGAGATAAATTGTGGAAGAGAGATAGATAGGTCTATGGGCTGGGGATGGAGTGTGATATTCATGAATGGGCATGGAGATGGGTGAAACTTCTTGAATGGGATCTTGAGGGAGAGGTAAGATAGGATGAGAAATAGGAAGGGGATCTTCTTTATACAATATTTCATCATCCTCCTCATCTTCTTGAGGCTCTTCATTTCTTTTTGGAGATTCTTTTACAGTTGTAATTTATTCTATAACCTCTTGAATTTCTCATCTCTCTAGCCTATCAATCCACCATTGAAAAGCCTCTCTTCCCATGAACAATCCTTCACTAATGACATATTTATTATATTCCTCAACATACCCCCACATGTCCATTAACAATCCAACTAAAACTCTTAACCAATCCACAAGACCACCGAGATTTTCATCACAACACTTATCTAGCACACTCATGCTTTTCAGATTCTAGAAACTTTGACAAAACTACCCACACATTTTGAGAATGAGAGGTGTAGTAAGCTTGGACAAAGTGATTGGGTTGTTTAATTTCATCAAGCAAGGTTTTCAAAGCTTCATAGTTTGCCTCCTAATTAATGGTGTTACTTGAATCCTCATGATAAGGCTGATGTGTATATGGGTCATATGGCTTGTCAATAATAGCATACTCATTTGGAAGGGGACTAGGTTGACCATAAGACTACCATGAATCATACGGAGGATGGTATTCTTGATAGGACTATTGAGAAGGATATAAATGGTCATGAAAAGGTTGATAGGGAAGTTTATGGTAAGGATTCTCCTCATATCCATTCATATCAACTTCATAAGTCACATGAAAATACAAGAATTGGTCAAAATCTTCAGTAATAAATACTTGGGGTGCTTACAACCAGAAATTCATTTGGAGTCGTCATTAGTGCTGGCTTGGATGCTTTCAAATGTTGATAAGAGAGAAGACAAACCGAAAATCTTCCCACTATTTGGACCTTGTCCCATCGAGTGTGCCAAAACTATTGTCTCCAAAACTTGCACCCTAGAAGAGGTTGTTCAAGCCTCTTTAAGTTTGGCCAACATGTGTGGGGCACCTATAGTGGAGGCAAACCTCTAGATTTTAAGGGCTAGCTACTTAGATATGCCTTGATGTGCTTATGCTACTAAAACTACCTATTATGGGTGAAAAGGGAGAGAAAGATATATAAATCAAACCTAGACTAGGAGATGATACATTAAGAGTTGCTTCCATTCATACACTTAGAATTTGCATAATGAACTAAGATAACCAAACTAGCCTCAACACCATTAATGGATCTCCCTAGCATTAGTGTTTCTCATGAAGGAAAATAACAACTTAAAAAATGAAGGCAAGTGAAGGGAAGGTCAGATATGACACTACCAAACTCATACACACTTCAAGAGCCTATTGTAATAGTATACATTTCATGAAACCCATTAGGAGAGAAGTCATTTGCAGCAACATAGTCAAGGATTACATGAAAACAAGATGAACTCAATCTATACTTGACATTCAAGATGGATCACTTCAACACGTAGTGAAAATGGACTTAGAGTATAACCAACTTGCTTCTCATTAGCTTAAGTACAAATCAAGGTACAATTTTGGCAGGGCTTTGCCATACCAAGAGTTAGAATCTTTTTAATAGCCAAAATGGCTCATACTTATAGAACTTGGAAGAATAGAGAGAAGAGAGAAGCTAAAGAGGCATATGGACAAGTGTCAAAGGTGAAAATCAGTTACAAGGCATGTGGATGGAATGAAAAATGAGTCATAAAACTAAATTACACTTGATCACATCCCAAATTAGCCTCCTCTTCCAAGTGTGGAATAACAGCCCTCTTAATCACTATTCCTTTATGAAATTGCCTTCTTCATGGGCTTTATTGAGCACTCCAAATCAAGTGGTGGAAAAATTTCTCATGTGTGAAGATAAGAGGGAGTTACAAAGATGATTCCACCTACATTAGGAATTTTCTTCATCATGACATTCTCTTACACAAGCTCATCCTCACCTTGTAACCATGATCACTCTCCAATAGGCCTATCTTGACATTTGGCACTAGAATATTTGTATCTTCCTAACTGATCCATACCATGGGTCTTAAGACACATGTTAGGACACCTTATATGTTCAGTTCCAACTGAAACACCTTAAAAGACCTCCAAATTTGAGTTGTCACTCTTTCCAATATGTGATCACTCTTCTTATTCTGGACTAGCTAAAGTGAGAAACCTATCAAGGACACTTTTGGGCATTCCAATGCTTTGTAAATGTCATGGATAGTTTATTCGAGTCCCAAGCTATCCTCTCGAGTGATTGGCATCCATTGATCATCTTTAGGACCTATAAAAAATAAGAAAATGTTAAGAAAAACTATTTCCTACATCACATGTATAGATTCTATACAATATGATTCCATGGCTATAATACTCATTGAGTTTTCAACAACTTATCTTCATCACTCATAGTCAAATTCATCCATTTAGATGCACTTTTAGGCTCATTTTCACCATCGGGTCCTAAAATAGGGTTTATACTAATGGAGTCCATAATTTTTTTGTAGGAATCTATAGCTATATTGATGGAGTCCATATATTTTTTTATGGATTTAAAATCTATAAAATACCCCTTCAAGTATGAACTAGTCAAGTATAAATCATGGATAAGGTCAAAAATGCACATGACCCTCAATTTGGCTTCTAGGCTTAAGGGTTTCCTTCATGCATGACTGTAACCATTTTTGGTTAGAGCATCATATTTGATTTAAAATATTATAGCAAGGTGTTTTAGATTTTTTTAGGTTTAATATAGCTTCTCCAATCATCACTTTGGCTTTCCTAGCCTCTAGTCTATCCATCTCACCACTTTTCCTTCAAACTGTCTCCTCATGGATGACAAAACTATCCCTACTCTGAGACAAAATAGAGAGGGCCTGAACCATTATTTTATAAAATATGATTATTTTATAGTTTTTATTAGTTATTTTTGATAATTTTTACTAATTTTTATCTCTCAATTCCAAGGATAGACCCTCCAACCCTTCAAATTTGCTAGGTAGACTTTTTAGTAGGCAGCCTGTGAAGATGGGCAGGGGATGGAACTATGTTTGGAGGTTTTAGGTATTGACTTAAACATTTTCATGTCATGTATGTACCATACATTCCTATAATGATGTTTATAAATTGTGTTATAGTCATTTCCCCCTCAAACACCTTCTTTATGCTCTTGGAAGCATAGATTAGGTCTTTTGACTGCCTAGGAGAGGAATCACTATTTTAACCTAGTTGTAGGTGCCTTTTTTTCAAGAATTAGGCCTTATTATGGTGTATTTATATTTTACATGGTCATATTTAATTTATTTAACCTTTAATACATTTTTAAATCTCCTCATGAGGTTTAAACTTCAAATTTTCTCCTCACTACCAAGATATACCTCATGATTGTGTTTCAACTATTTAAGTGCTACCTGTAGGTGTATTTTTGCCAAGGGTTAATCCTTGAAGGTGAAAATAAGCAAATTCACTTCAGGTATAGTATCCTAAAAATATCCAATTCACCTTATACCTCCAATTTTATTTCTACTAGCCCAATTGAGATAGAGATTTACTACGGCCTACTGTAGATGAGTGTTCCCATACCTGTACAGACAAGGGATGACTATTTTGGGGTCAAAACATTAAACCTTACCTTTTATCAATTACCTTAGATTAGGATTTATATTTTTACTATTTGATATTTTTTTAACTTGGTGGCCTAGTTTACAACCTCCCATATGAGGTGCAAAATCAGCTTTCCACTAACACCCCTGTAGAATTCATTGTCAACACTTAGTGGTTTTTTGACAACTTTGAGGGTATTCAAACTCCATCTCCACTAATTTTTTTGACCTAAAAATTAGAATAGTTGTTTTATGTGGATGGGTATATAGTTTTTTCCAAATTTAAAGCTTGGATCACCTTGCAAGTGAATTTGGTGAGGTCCTCAAAAACCTTCAAGACCTTTGTTTGTAATTTTCAAGGACTGAGAACCCAATATGGCATGATCACTCTTTGAAGTGAAAACCTTGACTTGGCATAGCATCTAAACCTTTATAACATGAAATATAAGACCCTTTGGATATGATGTATCTTTAAACATAAACTCCATCATATGTTTTCAACATTCCCACCTCCGTACAACTATTTGAACCCTTGTAGAAGTTGATTGTGATCACACTCTGCTAATAGGGCAGTAAACAAGGAAAATTAGACAAATTAGCTTGAATAATGATAACTTGATTTGATATCTCATAATTAAATTTAATGGAATCACATTTTAAACATAGACCCAAGCACATTGAAACCTCCCCTGGAGCTCTCTTTCACATTGTAAAACTCAGGTTACCCATATATGGTTGCCAACATTGAAAAAAAAAGCACGTTTTAGAATATTTCTTTAATGGAATTGAAAGATAATTGATGGATGATTTAAATACCATGGAGAGTACCTAATATAAGCTGAAAACCACATGCCAAAACCACATAGCTTCAGCCATTTCTGAGGTCAAGCAATTTGGACAAATCTAGACCCGGCTTGGTTGCATAGGTAGCTTTGAAGACTAAACCTTCTTAATGATGGTTCATAAAATAGGCATAAATATGAAAAAAAAATCAATAAATGGAAGCTAAATTTTTATACTAGAATTCCTTAAATCCATTCCTCCCAACTCATCTTGTACGACCAGTGGTGAGTGAAAGTCTTTGACTAGTTTTAACCCTTCTAAGGAGCAATGGGGAAGAAAAGGTGAAATTTGCAGTTTATGAAGCTACCAAAGCAATCTGATCATGGAAGTGAGTATGGGGGAAATCAAGAGAAATCCATAAAGTGCCTTCACCTACAAAAATCCATACAAGTTCATACAAGTGGCTAAAGACTCCCTTTTTCAAGTGTTTTCTTGATTTTAACTTGCACCTGTAGACTTGGTTAGTTACAATTAGTTATTTAAGACCCTTTAGGACACATGGAATGTGACATCACCCTTTTACACTTTAAAACTTCCCAAGAAATATGTACAAATCATTAAATTCCCATTGTTGACCTTTGAAAAGACCCAAAGTGACATGAAACACTAATGCAAAGAGTGACCAAGGCTAACATAACATTTATTGGCATTAAATGACCTATGAAACACTTCATGACAAAGATTTTACCTATGGGATTAACTCATTTTGACTAGGGGTAAAAATGGTCAACAATTTTCTTGAAGGATGTTATAATATCTTATTCATGCATTTAAAGTCCTTGAGTATGTTCAATCAAGTGTCATGAGTTCATGTTTTCTGGACTATGTTTTGGAGTTAGTTGGCAATTCTAAGTGAACATCTTACAGAGAAGAGTTTGAGCTAGTATACCTTGAGTTAAAGCATCAGATAAAGTTTGTGATGACCCTAAGGTTATTATTTTTATGAATATGTGAATTTTTTCTATGGTTATTTTTAAAAGTTGAGTTTATGCCTCAGATATTCAAGACAGAGTTTATGTATATGCACAGGTCTTTTTTAAATAGTTATTTGAGAAAGGGTTCAAATGGTAGTTGGACCTAAAATGTGTTGTGGACCTAAATTTATCTTTTCTAAGGTCTATTAGAGTGTCATATGATGTGTTCCTACCATGTGATGTGTTGATATGATTCAAGAAAGATCAAAGGGTAATGTGTTGTTAAGAAGACCTATTAGGTCTTCATTAAGCCTAAAAGAGGAGTAAGGGCTATTTGAGTTATGGATAACCTGATGTATTTATTAATTCATTATTAAGTCATGTTATTTAAATATTATAATACCTATTCATGGTTGAACTAAGAATATAAGTTTGTGGCCTACTGAGAAGGATATGATCAAGTGACTTGTATAAAAGTAAGGCAATTTAGGCCTATTTGACTATGCTTAGAGAAGGAGAGTAAAAGAGAATAAGAGAATGATATAGATCATTGGTGATAATAATTAGGTCATTCATACCATTATATAAGTTTCATGAATATCTAACCTAGGTTCTTCATATGAGGATCAAGGTTAGAAGACCTAATCAAGCCATGAAGAGGGGTAGTTGAGCGAAGAAGGCTAGAATCTAGTTTGAGAGGGATAGAAGTGAGCAAAGATATGAATGAAAAGATCATCATCTATTATATAATCAAAAAAAAAAATTTAAGGTGATCAAATAATTAGGTGGATAAGATGGTGTTGAGTCATCTAAGGGGTCGGTGCCTCCTTGCAAGTGGGTGTTTACTAAAGCCTGGTTGAGTTGGTGCTTAGCTAGTGTGGGTTGGTGCTCCATGTGAAGTTGGTGCTTCACTAAATATTGATGTTTGTCTTATAGGACTGTATTCCATTTTCTTCATCAATGGGTTTTATTCCCCTTGACAATTTTCCATGTATATGTCATGTTCATGTGTTTCATGATTTTACATTTTGGTGCTTATGCTCGCTAAGATGAACATGCTTGTTAGAATGGTTCACATATGATTAAGTAGAATTAAATGAAAAGTTTTGAATATTGATTCACCCCACCCCCTTATTCATCTTATCTCCAACATATGCCTTTGTGATAATGTCTCAAGATATTACTAATTGAATTCTAAAAAAATAGGACTTTTTAAGTATTGGCCAAGTGAGTATAGCTTCAAGATTTATTTTTATTTATAGATGACTCTTTAATATTTTCCACTATGAGTGACCCATGAAACATGTCTAGGTAGACATAATGGAGACGCCCTAATTTAAAAAAATATTTTTTGAGTATTCATGGACACTATCACAGAGGTAGAAGCTTTTTGTAGATCATTTTAATTGACTATTATTAGTACTCACCTAATATTCAAAACTAGTAGTCTGAGGTATGGAGACACTCTATTTAGTATTTTGAAATATTATTTCACAAACTAGGGTGATCCTAAATATGTGTATCTGGTAAATGGGGTTATCCAGGATAACATATGGGTAAACATATAGGGGAAATTATGCATGAGTTAAATTTGTATACAATATCCAATAATATCAAAGTGTACCAAAGTTAATGTTTCCAAAGTGTCTAATACCAAATTTAGGTGTTTATGCCTTGGTCCTTTGATATCTCCTTATATATTTGATTTGTCTATCAATCAATTCCATCTAGGAATTTCTTATCGATCTATAAATTGATCATATCCATTAAAAATTAATCATGGAGGTTTATGCATTGAGCCTACTTTGCATCAACTTTATTTGTATTCTTATGCCATCAATCTTGTACCAAGAGAAGGTCATAATAAAGCATATAATTGCATTTTATTATCTAGGGAAATGAAATGAGTTCCTTTCTGCAATTTTAATAGGGAATACTCACAAACATTAAAACTACATTGATTCATAATTTTAAGTGTGTGGGATGTGTAGTTATAACCCCTCAAGAGGGTGCCATGTCATTAACCCTTGCACATTTATATTATTATAATCTTATGTTGAATTAAGTCAATAATCAAAGTAAAGTTAATTCAAATAAAAAAATTTATGCAATTTGGATCAAGAAGATCAAGGATTATACTCATCATATACCAATGAAGTATTATATAAAGTTTTAAATTTTAAAAATCAGCACATTGAATAATCTTAATATTGGGTCATAACCAACATCAGAGGGTTACAATTAGTGATCCACCAATTTTGTTCCTTTTCCTGGTTACAATCATATTTTAGGATTTCAATTCAATCAGTCCTAGAAGCATGTTTCTAGTCTCATAATTTAGTTATAGTGATAGGCATGTTAGTTCAAACCATTTATATCTCTCTTTCCATTAATTTTTTTAATTCAATGCTCAATTATAATTTTAGTGTTTATTTTTATATAATAGGTCAAATATGATCTCTACTATTTAGTGTATTATATTAGATCTAAATCATGCCATATTTTTAACAAGTGTATATTGTATTCATCCAATATGGATAAACTAGTAAAAGTCTACCCCATACTGAGTCATAATCATCATAGTTCTTATTTGAGTTCTAGTTTCACAATTTGTACTTATATTTTCAACCTTGTTGCATTCATTCTTTCAAATATTTCTTCAATTTCAAAGGTTATTAGAGTTTCAAGATTCACTTATTTATAACATGATTGTCTAAAACTCACTTAAAGCCACGTATTGTCTAGGTTTTTAGGTATATGAACATGTTTATTCCTATTTCTTCTTCCTTCCATTCACTTTCAAATTATATGATAAAGTTATTCTCTTCAAATTATTATGTATTTGGTATCTTGTTTTACAATTAATGTCTATCAATTCATGTCATTTGGTTTAGGTTTAGGCAAGTATCTTATTATCCTTACTAGAATCATTATGGTAATTTTCTTTATTTTTATGTTCATTCTTAATATTTATTCACTCGTTACAGTCATTATTCTCCTAAAAATTGTTGTCCATTATATTTTATGATTCACTTATGTATCTTAGGATTTTCAAGAGTAAACAAAACATAGAATAGTCCCGTGTTATTCTAAATGATAAAAATCAAGCTTAACAATACACTAGGACTAAACACTCTTGCCTAAGAACTAGGGAGAGAATAACATAGTAAACAAGATCATAAAATAGAGATAAAAACAATGCAAGTAAGTTACCTCATTTGTTGAATTTGATGATTAATTTTTGGCATAAGGATGTTAGCAATACTCTTCTATGGTGGTAAAATCTCTCCAATGGTCACTTATGGATTTGTGTGAAGCTTGGCATAAAATGGTTATTATAACACTACTCTCAATAGCATTTTTAAGGTATTCCAATAGATTAACTTTACACATAAAAGCTTATTGGCCTATATTTTGGGAACTTGTATTTATATCTCTAAGAACTAACTCTAACCCTAGGGAGGTTAGGTTAAATTCTAACTTGGGTTGAATCTAAAATATCCTTGGTTGAGTTAGGATAATCTTGGGTTGGTTCAAAGCACTCATGAAATTTTGACACCTTAGTTTTATATATTTGTGAGGCATGATAACTCACTTTAGATATTTGTGAGGATGTGACTCATAATTTTTGGAATATTTAGGAAATAATAAATCATTTTATTAGCTCATTTGACCTTTGACTTCATATTTGGCTAAAAATTCTTTTTTTCATAAATAAAATTCACTAATTTGATTTAAAATTTTACTTAGGTAAGTTAATTAAGATTTGCAATGTAATTAATATTTATTAATGATTTTTGGCATTTAAAAATTATTTTAAATATTATTAATTAATATCTCGATAAGTCTAAAGGGTCAAATTATTAGGTCATAATTTGATTAGGGTTAAAATTGAACTAGGTTATTGGTGCATACAAGGTAATACGCCAAATAAACTAGCCTCATCATGTTTTTTTGGAAATAAAATCATTTATATGGATGAAATTGGGTAATTAAAGTGTTTTCTAGGCTTAAATTATGTCATTTACTATAAATTAATCTAAATACTGATTTAGGCATGAAAGTGACCAAAACTGTGTCTAGAGTTTGCCCATTTTGATAAGGCATCACAAGACACATGCACAATAGAATATTTTCAAAGAATTAAAAAGTCATTCATCTAAATGGTTCATGCCCTAAAGGTAAATCAATAATCCCTTGATTCCCCCTTGAGGGAGTGGGTGGAAAAATAGAGTCATCAAATATTCCTTCAAAATGAAGTAAATTGGCATGATTTAGTGGTAATAGGGGTGGAATTACTAAGTTTCCCAAAGATAGTTATAAATAGTAATGGTGAAAGAGTCACATATTTTTCAAAAAGGTGGTTATAATCATTAACAAAGAGCAATACATTGGTTTTCCCAAAGGTGGTTACAAGAAGTGGCATGGATATTTGCCTTGGTAGGGTTGTGGGAAGAATATTGATTTATCCAAAGGCAATTATAATCAAAATAGAATGCAAGTTACTGATTTGATCAAAGGTGTTTATAATCAAGGACACATGCATTTGCCTTGGAAGTGAGGGTGGAGCAAGTAAAAATAATGATTTTCCCAAAGGTGGTTATAATCATTAACATAGGACATTAAAAAAAATACGTTGCCTGCAGGTGGTTATAATCATTTATATGTTTAATTTTTTTGATTTAAAATATGTTTGCCCCATAAAGGTAGAATATACTATTTATTGATCAAAAAAGTAATTTGCCACAATGGGGAAAATTGGCAAGGGTAGCTTATGCTAAAAATCCATAAAATGGATTTACGATGAGCTAGCAAAGGATAAAAACACATTTCTAGCCTAAATGTGAGTTTGAAAATGCACATTCAAATAAACATGAGGTATAACTAGAAAAATAGTGTTGTTAAATGGGTATCAATAAAGGCCCAAAAATATGGTATGGCTATAATATAACTAAAAAATAAGGTACTTAAGATAAAATAACATATAAAATAGACCATGAATGTGATAAATACACTTCTTAGAGCACACAAAATGAACTATAGGCCCTAGGGGGTAAAAATTCAAATTTTTGGCTATATAGTCACCCCTGGGGTGAAAAAAAATTCATTTTCACCTTAGCCCTATTGAAAATTTGATTTATAGTTCTCTAAGTATTGAGCTAATTAAAATGGTCTATGGAGGAACTCAGCATCATGTTTTAAAGCAAGTGATGGAGCACATGCAGCCACCACATGATAAACCACCAGTAAGTAATCTCAACTTTGTCATTAATGCTAATTTTCTAAAATTTATTGCATGTTGTATGTTTAAAAATGGTGAATCCACCATTTGAATTGTAGGGCAAATAGTAGCTTCACCAAAGAAAATAGTGACATTGTGTGAAGTTAGAATTCCTATAAATGGTGACTTTGCTTAAACTAGGTAGAAATCATTGAAATGGTGATTTTGCTCATTTTTAGGTGAATTCACCATTTGTTATTTTCATTAAAAATGTGTAATATTGCCTAAATAGTGTCTTTGCCATCTAGAAAATAGTGGTTTCACCCTAGAAGCCAAAAATAAATAGTTTCAAGGACCTGAAGGGGGTCTAACTTTTACAAGGGGGTCAATTAGATTAATTAGGCTAGGCTTAGGCTCAAGTAGTTATATATAGTTAGGTTGATGCTAAATTTTTTATTACAGGATCAATTGGTTATTCTTACATGTCGAAAGTGATAATCACACTATCTATGGACCCCATAGATCTAGATTGAGGACATAGTTAGATTCTTGTAGATGTTGGATCTACACTATGTGGTATAAATGCCAGTTATCTAGTTTTATCAGGCTTAATTGAATAAGTTAGTGAGTTTTATCATGATGATATATTATGCCTAGGATGAATAGATTATTATATTTGAGATATGAGATGCACAAAGAATAATGAGTAACTCTAGTTAGTCTTAGACCAAGACTCATGTTACAAGTGCCTCAAGCTAGTATGTTCATCAGCCAAGACTACCACCACTATGACTATCTGGGACACTAGGGACTCCTCCAACTATAAGTCCCATGGACACATAGATATAAATTTGATCATAAGGACCTTGGCATTTTATCATTTTGGCATAGTTTTGGATATATTTTGGCATATGGCATTGTACTCATTGTGTCAGCATACTAATGTATTTTTGAGATACCATGATGATATGTATAGATCCTCTATGTATATCATATTTGAGATACATTAATATTTGTTTTGGGTCCTTTGACTCTGATATACATGTATATGATATATTTATGATGTTGTGCTTATAATCTTATTTATATCATGTTTAACATTGATAAAAATGTGGATGTTTAACATTGTTAATGTTTATGCTTATGTATGCTCTATTCATTTATTGTGCATGCCATTTTTATCAGATGTTGTTTTATTGATTATCATCTTATTATGCTGTATGACTCATATGTGTGTTTATTCAGAGATGCATGTCTGTATAAACACATAATAAATCATCATTACTCTTGATTATTACTCATTGATTTAGGCATATGTTTAGGTATTTGGTCGGTTTGATATATCAAATAAGTATTGCTATTACATTATTATGATAGACTCTATGTGCACATTTTTACTATAGCTTTTGATATTATACATTATAGGTATGGATAACTAAAATGGCAATATATACCCTAAACATGAAAAACTTAGTTTAAATGTAAATATAAACAACCTAGGAATAAGTTATGAACAAACAAATCCCAAGTGTAAATAAAAAAATAAACCAAGTATAAGAAATTACAAAAAATTCATGACCTAAGTACATGATATGGATAATCAAGACTTAAGATCAAATAAAATTTAATAATCTTACAGCAATTAAGAAACAAAAAAAGGCTAAAAATCCAAAATGACAACAAAATGAACAAATAATAATGAAAGAACAAATAAAATAAATAGATAAAAATAAACAAAATAAATGCAAATAAACAAACCAAGGCTACACAAACAAATAGAAATGAACAAACAAACATAAAATACAAAATACAAACTATGCAAGAAAACAAATAAAATTGATAAAAAATAAATAATAGTAATAAAATAAACAAATTTTACAAACAAACAACAAAACACAAAAAACCAAAACAAACATAAATAACAAAATAAAAACAAATAAAACACCAACAAATAAAAATAAACAAAACACCAATAAATAAAAATTGATAAACAGATAAAAAAAACAACATGCGAACAAATAACTTAACAAATAAAAAAAATCAACAACAAAACAAAAATAAACAAACAAATTAAAAAAAACACCAATAAATAAATAAATAAAAAACACAACACAACACAAACAAACAACTAAACAATCCAAAGTAAAGAAAAGTGTAGTAAATAAACTAATCTAAACACACAAAAACAAACAAACAAACTAAGCTAAATAATATACAAACAATGGTTAATCACAATTTTAGTATAAATAGAAAACAAATTATTCATGCATGTGTAATAGTGATGTTACTCTTGGTGACAAGGTAAACCCTAATCTAGTTAGTAATGACATAGGTAATATAATATCATAACAAATGGCACAATGCACAATGTTGCCCTTAGGCTATAGGGAACAATGACACAAACAAAATGACAAATATTTCCCCTAGGATATAAGAATCAATGACACAAACAAGATGACAAAAAAACATTTCTCCTAAACTATAGGAGATAATGAAACAAAATAAATAAAATAGGGGGAATAGAAGAAAAGGAAGGGGTAGCCAATCTAACTCTAGATACACTAGGAAAGTGGGTGTTGCCTACATAGTTCTATGGACACAAGATCCAATGTGAACTTTAGACTAAATTTAATTCTCCAAGGATATAGGATAGAATAAAATAGATGATAAGAAAACATGATTAACTTGTAGATAAAAATAGGAATGATCCCATAAAATGGCAAGTACATGAGAAAAGAGGGGATGTCATTTCACAATCATGAAAATGTCAACACAAACAAATCATGCAAGTGTAAGAGTATTGTTTAGGATAAAACCCCACTAAAAGTTAATATACAAGTATCAACAAATGAACTAAATTAGTAATTCATAGTGTGTACTACATCTAAGGCTTAGAATGAGAATGAGCTCACAAAATGGCAAGAGCATAGGCAATGGTTGCACACAAAATAGTGAGAGAGATTAAATAGAAATTAACTCATAAAATGGAAAGAGCGTAAGAAAATCCAGGTGGTCATTAGTTTATTAAATTCAAATACATAATGCTCATAAAATGATGAGAACATATATCTAAGGACAATAAGGATGGGAAAACTAATTGATGAGTGGTTACTCATAAAATAGTTAGGAATCCCAAGATCCTTAAGGAAATGAAGTGGTTAGAAAAAAAGGTGTGATCGAGATAACCTGAGATACCCCATGTATCCAAGTGTTATCTACATAATTTGTGTGGACCTCAAGCCGATGTAGTTCTCCTAAAAATGGGAGGAAAAACACCAAGGTGGTCTAGAAATGAAACTAACTATATAAGATGGCCCATCTTAGAAAATTTTGATAGATTTATATATTGCATGAAAATTCTAAGGAAATTTTCATGATTTTTTAGTTTTTAGGATTTTTTAGATCATTTTGCAAATGTTTGGCGGTTTCTAAATGTTTTTATAATTTTTAAGGCATCTCAACTCAATTGAGAATTATGAGATATAAAATGATCCAACTCAAAAAATAGTGAGAGCATGGCTTAGACATGATCATAAAATAATAAGAGTGTTTAAATTTAAATTGCTTACAAAATAGAGAGAGCATGGAAAAGGGGTGACTGAGCTGACCTCAACGTGAATCAAACATTGCCTACATAGTCTTTCAAGATGTCAAGTCACTATAGTTCTACCTACACAAAAGGCTTCTAACTAAGTACCATCAAGTTTTAGGCATAGGAAAATGGAAAATTAAATGGTAACAATAATGTCAAGGTGATGTGGTAATGCATGGTAAAGGTGTTGTTTCTAATTTATCCATAGGTGGTTATAATTAGGAAACATCGATAAAGGGTTAATGGTACTAATTTTCCCATAGGCAATTATAATTAGTAGCAAGAGGTGGGACACTAATTTTCATGTTATCAATTAGATTTACATCCTTTGAGGATATGACAAGGCTCTCCTCATCCAAGTGTCATAATGGAATCACATCTAGGCTTGTGGGCATACTAAAGAGTGAAGTGAGTCTCTAGATAGGGCTAGTTCCTTTGATGTACCACTTTGGATTGAAATTACCACTAACTTGGGGAGGTGAAAAGAGAGAGAGGTAACTGAAATTAAATCTAAACTAAGGAGGTGATACACCAAATCAATTTGATGACTTCCAACAATTGCATTCTACACTTGAGACCAAGAAACTAACCAAAACATACACATTTCCAATCCATGTCTTCTTGCATAAATATTACATTATGAGCTTATGGAAGAATGTTTTATGCTAGGAGGAATAGAAAAGAGGCCTTGAATGGTACTTATGAAAATACAAACTCACTTAAACATGGACATCTTTTGGAACACTTCACATGCCCTGTAATAAAAGGCTACAAATAGGTGAAAGAATATGATAACTTGCTAAGGAATTCATAGTATTCACTAAGAAAACCCAATATTCAAGTAAAACACACTAATTATAGTCATTAAAAAGGTAAAACTTAGTAAAAAACACTAATTATAGTCATTAAAAAGGTAAAACTTATTCATTTTATTGATCAAAAGGTATACAAATGAGTAGGGTTTCACCATACTTAGGTGGAGCATCCCATTTAATGCCAAAATGGCTAACTCTTATAGAGTTTGAGAGAGAGAGGGAAGAAGATAAGTCCAAGGGTCATGAGGACACTTGTCAAGCTTATCCAAGTATTTAATTTTGCATGTGATAAGTATATGGGATGAAACATGGAAGTTTTGAAAGTCCAAGTGTCCATTCAAGTCATCAAAGTTATGCAAAGTGGCCTCAAACTCCCTTTATTTCACAAAATAATTGCCTTTATGATTGGGCCTATTTGAACATCTTATAACTAATTAGTAGTCCAAATGATTTGAATGGAAGGGGAGACTCTTATACATTCTTTTTCATGCATTAATTACATGCCTAGTCTTTTAGAAACCTCTGAAAGTGAACCATCATCATCTACTATCAAAAAAGAACCCCTTTCATGTACCCACTTCACTCCCAATTTGGATTTATTTTTTCATGAAAATATATAAAAGTCTATGGGTAACATGTTTCAAGACAATCCATGGCTTTGGAATCATCATCCAAGCTCTAAAATCAGTTCAAATGAAGCTTTGCACCCCTCTCACTAGCTTGTGCATTAGGCCATTTTTGACTAGCTAAGTCGAAGGACCTATTTGAGATACTTAAGAACATTTTAAAGGCATAACACACATGGATAGTTATCTTAAGTCTTAATATTTATATCCATGTTCTTTGCATCTCTTGAAACTTCCTACAACCTAAAAACACACACAAAATAGTGAGAAAACACATGTTTCTACCCTCATCCATACAATTTCATAAAACTAGCTGGCATGGGAATGATATTCAGTGAGTATTCTTCAACTTAAAATAGGTGTTATATTCAAAATATGCCATTTTATTGCATCTCCAACTCCATTTCTTCAAACTAGCCTTTGCTAAGGATTTAGTAGGGTTTTAGGAGAATTTTTGGTCTTAAGGTTGGTTCATAAAAACCTAAAATCCAACATACCAAAAAAATTCACAAAATCATTTTTTAAGACCTCCCTCAACATCCATAAACTTCTTATATTCCCATATAAGGCCTTATGCAAGATGTGAGCTTTGGAACTTCTCCTATCGAGCTTGTTTTCACTATTTTGCATAAGTCTAAGTAGTTTTGAGGTCTAAAAATAGATTCTAGATACTTTCCTTTCATACTATAATATTTAACACCTCATATATGACCCCACAAGCATTTTCCAATATGTTTCAATGCTTAACTCATGTGAAAAGTATAATAGACCCCCCATTTGGGCATTAGGCCTAGGCCTGCTTAGTGTTCTTGATTACAACATTTTATTCTTTGGACCTTCTTGTTGATTTTATTATGTTCCAAAATCTATAACACACTTTTTATTACCATTTTTTAATCCTTATACCTATTAGAATTTTCATCTAGAGCTAAAAATGGCATTGGTATCTTATTTGGTTTCTAGGCCTTAAACCCTGGTTTTAGGCCTGACTGCATCTTAAACTCAAAATGGCATTTTTGATGTTTCCCCTACCCTAAAATATCTATAAAATTATATATACACACCACAATCATGTTCAATTTAGTTATAAATCTCACTTTATGTTATAAATGATGATGACTCCTTGTTTGGGCATTAGGCTTAGCCATGTTCAATAGGTTTAACTGAAACCTTGGGATGTTAGACCTCTAAGTTAGCATTCCTCATTATATGTAAGGTTTTACATGATTTTTTATGTATTATTAAATCTTTTACAACCACTTTTAAAAAGTCTCTACACCCTCTAGCTTCATCTTTTGTCACTCTCCCTCAAATCTCCTAGGGTTTGCATAGAGGGGAAGTACCCCTTGTCTGAGACAAAATAAGGGTTATTTCCCCTTTTTTTTTAGTAAAATAACACTTTTTTAGGCTTCCTAAAGTTTCCATTATGCCTTCCACAAAAATTTATCTCTTTATTAGGTCATTTTGTCCTTTAAATCATCCAAAACCTAAATCAGACTATATGGAGGGGAAAGTATGCATGATTTTCAAGAGTGGACTATAAATGATCTATTGAGAGAATTTAATTTGTCCAAAATACCCTCAATAGAGTGTCATTAGACCACTTAGATTATTAAAAATTTATTCACATGTTTTTTACACCATTTCATTCTTCAATCTTGATGTTGTTTATGCTTTGTCTTGACTGATCAGGACTGAGGGTCTCTTTTAACTGTATTATGTTCCTAAAGAGGATATTTGTAAGTGAACCTCTTGGAATTATGCCTTGAAATCATGAATTATGACCTCCTTATATATCCAAAAGTCATTTAATATTTTATTAATCTTTTTCATATACATTTTGGTTGAGTTCATGTCAAGAAATTTGACCCTTCTATTCTCTGTCCATACAGTCAGCTGTGTTGGGCTTGGTGAAACCCTGTAGGTGTCCTTTCTCCATTTAATAGATAATTTTAACGGTAGAAACATCATCTTATATATATATATATATATATATATATATATATATATATATATAACCTAATTTATATTTCAATTTACCACATTTCCCTAAGAATCCTCACTCAGTCAAATTAAGTTTCTACTGTTGACGATGTTTCATGCCTAACTGAAAGCACATCATGCCCTTTTACCCCTATAGATTATTTGTATGATCTTGGCCTTTAAAATGATGTTAAGAGGAATTTATTGAAACCTAAAAGCCACATATTATTTTATTTCACCTTTATTCACTTTAAATGGTCACAACACTCCCAAAAAATTTTAACTTGGGTCATTGTTTCATATTTTGTTGTAGGTGCCTATTCACAACCTATGTACGAATTGCAAGTGTGTTTGGGGGACCAAAACATATATTATCATCTTCTCCTATGATATTTAGTCTATGGATACCAATTACACCATTAAGAACCATTCATATATATGATATAGACCTAATTTTTAACTTTGGCAGAAAAAGGTGACTTTTAGGCCCAGACCTGTAGATATTACTATATGATTTTAGTGTCTTAGCAATCAAATTGGAACCTCTTAACAACCACCATTTCCCCATCATCTACCCTTCAAAACTGGTAAAGGTCTTGACCATGTTAAGTGATATTAAATTCACTTATTTGTATGCCTTATAAGTTTTTTCAAATAAGTCATAAGGTGCCTATTAAAACCTCATGGACCCTTATTTTGTGTTTTTAGAGAACCTGGTCCCTATATCCAGTCGACATCCTTGAACGTAGTTGTCAACCTCACTAGATAACTTATCACTTCAATCCTAGTTTGTTATGATATTTTCATCTTATATTGACCTCAAAGAGGAGTCAAATACTTTTTTCAACACCTTATAAGGAGTCCCCTATTCTCTACCACCACTTGCAGGCAGACTGTATTTTGAAGGTATAAGCAGTGATGTAAGATAGTGCTTTTATGCTCAAAGTAGGTCATCTCCAAGTTTAAATATGCATTTATAAGACTCCAAAAGTTTCAAATCCACTTTTAAAACTTCTCCTCCATCATGATTTTATCAAAAGAGACCTCTATAGGTGGGGATGGACTGTATGCAAGCAATGAACATATAATGACTTCATGCAAGGATTAGCTTCATAGTTAATTTATCTTTCCACCAAACTATCAACATGAAACATCATGATTTTTTAAAATAACCTCCATGAAAATTCCAAATAGGTTCCACATGTGCTCCAATCTGGATACAAGTGAAATTAAGTAAGGAAATGGTTGTGAGCTTGGCAGACTATGAGTATGTGTATGTAAAACTGCAAACCATGAAATATTGCTTGAAGAGAGGATTAAAGGTGAAAATTAGAGTCAAGGATACTTTTAAACATTAAAAATAATATAACACAACCTCGTAGAGCCATTAACAATCTTGAGACCCCATCAATTGGAAAAAACTTGCCCATTTCACCTAAAAGAGATCAGTCTATAATTTCAAGGTTACTAGTTGATCAAAACAAATTTAAAATTAAAACCAATAATGGGATACATAAGGATACATTTCCAACATCCTTTTTATAAAATATGAGCAACTAGTTTGTATATATCTGTTCAAACCAAGAGAAAACCAATAGGGTACATAGATGAGCAAGCAATTTTGGAAGTTAAACTTCAAATAGATGATTCATAAAGCTCAGGCCACCAATATTCCAAAACCATATATGAAAACTAATGTCTCATAATTTATAATAATCTCCCAAAATCATTTGTCCTGAAACTGCTTGTGTTGACTGTACCAAGCAAGAACTGGCAAGTCACTTCTTTATGCCTAGAAGGGTGAAAAAGAGATAAAATGATTTTGAGCAATAAATTTTAGTTTCAGATCAAACCAAACATTTATTTGAGTATGGTTAAGTTTAAAAGTCACATTTAAATTTTTTTCAAGTGGCACACTTCCCAAAGAGGCTATACAAGTTTAACTTTCTCCTTTTTGGCCAAGAAAACTACCTCTTATCTAAAAACCCTACCATATTTTCAATCTTGTCAGTTACTCAAGACTTATAGTGACACATGGGGCATGACATCACCCATTTAAACTTTCACATTTCCCAATAAACCTATACAAAGCATTAAATGCACCATTTTGGACCCTTAAAATGATAAATGGACCTAGAAAATAAATGATCAAAGCTAGTACAACATTAATTGACATAAAATAACCTATAATTCACCTCACTAAAAAATATTAGACCTCTTATAGACCTAAAAATTCAATTTTTTAATAAGGGGTGCCCTAATTTGACTAAAAAGTCAAATTTGGTCAATAAATTGGTGACTCATAGGGGTAGTATGCCTGTTATACTAACTAGACCAATAGCCTTATCAATCCATTGAGATTAGCAGTCATCTAAGGACTAAGGTAAAAAATAATCCCTTTAACCATTGAATATAACCCTTTGATCAAGATAAGACACAAATGACTACCTTAACCACATAAGGCAAAAGGCACACACAATAAAGAAAGTGAATACACAAGACACACACATGTGCAAAATCACTTAGGGGAATTGGGAAAAAACCTATTATGCACAACTATACAATAAAGATACCTCCTTTCTTGGATCAAAAGGAAAACTTCTTGGATCATCTTCATGGTGAGATGAAACATAGTGCCAAGCATGCTTCTCTTTGGATTGAATACTTGGTGGATCAGACCTCTTCCTTGGCAATTCACTTGATCTGATCTCAAGTAGATCATCCTTAAATAGGTATCCAATATATATATATATATATATATATATATATATATATGTATGTATGTATGTATGTATGTATATATATATATATATATATATATATATATATATATATATATATATATATATATATATATGTATGTATGTATGTATGTATGTATGTATGTATGTATGTATGTATGTATGTATGTATGTATGTATGTATATTCCTCTTGAACATGTTCACACACTTCATTTTTATTCCCACTCTTCATTTCATAGTCAACTTATATCTCCTTAGTAGGCATGGCTTCAAGAGGATTGATATCATGTTCCTTAGAAGATTGAGGCCAATAGGAGCTTGTCCCATCCTTCAAGAGATGATATGTTTCTCCCAAATAATTTATAAGATGATATCCCATCTTGATGAATTCAAACATGTCATCATCAAATGCATATGCTTCTTTAAAGGAAATATTTGATAGAATGTTTTTCCTTTTCATACTTACTTGTGTACTACTGTTGCCTTCACCATCTTTGACCCGCTCATATCCTCCTCAAAGAGGAGTATAACCTACTTCAATGACTTCAAACAAGTCATCCAAAGTCTGATTAAAAACTTGTCCTTGTCCATTCATGATATCTTGTAAAGTGGTGAAAGAGTTTATGATCATTTCTTCCTCTTTGGAAAAGGCAAGACATCCTTCCTCATCAACCCAATATAAAATCTCCACACAAGAAACCACCTCATCTTCATCTTTGATCAAATCATCTTCAAGGGATAGTTCCTCTATTTTGGTCTCATGAGACTCTCCCAAGGCTGCCACTTCTTGAGGGATGGCTTGAAAGTGTATCCCCTCTTGATAACACATTCTACTTCAGATATGGAGGCAAAAACTTGTGACTCATCTTTTTGTTCACCAAGGGGAGTTCCTATGGTGATTTCTTCCTCATAAACACTTGTTATGTCTTCTTTATCAGCCATTAATTGAGCATGTTCCTCTTCATTTTCCTCTCTCAAGATAGGTTCTTCAACACAAATAAAACATTCTTCATCATCACCCAAGCAAAGAGATTCAACACAAGGACTCACCTCTTCTTCAACACTTAGGACCTCTTGAGGGATTTCAAAATGAACTTCAGATATCATAATCTGATCTCTTTTTTCAAGTGCTTTAAGATCTTCAACCTCCTTCATGGTGATGCCAATACTAGGCATCTTGAATTCATGTGATCTATCCCAATGAGGTTACTAAGGAGGTAGGTTTTTTTCAAGCAAGAGTTCTCTTTATTTATCAACTACTTAATCCTCATTTGGTTCCCACACCATAGGTCCATCAAGGTAAAGGTTAATGGGGTAAGGACAAGATGAACTAGTTGGTGGAGGTGGAATATAGAGATCAAAATTAGATTGAGAATGCAAGGTAAGAGACTTTTGGGGAAGCTCTTGAGGAATGGGAGATGGGGTGTGTTTAGGCATAGGATATTCTTTTAGGTCTAAACCTTCCATCTCACCTTGACTTAGCAATCTCATCTTTGCTTCTAATTCCTCTATTTACTTGTCTAGGTTCTCTTGGAAAATCTTCTCTTGAAGTTGATAGGAATCATCATGGGGATAAGGATTGCATGAAGGTTGCCATAGAATAGAAGAAGCTTCCTGAGAAAGGGTGGGAGGGAAATGAAAAGGATCAATTTAATTCTCTACTTCACACTCTTGGAAAATGCTTTTATATTTTTTCTTAACCCATGACTCTACTATCTTTCTCCAACTTAGGATGTTAGGATTAGATGTCTTCTCAATTTCAAACTCTTGATCAAGACTTTTTTCCTCTTTCTTTCCCCATGATTCCACTATTTTATTCCAACTTAATACATTGTAATTATGAGTCTCATTTTGAGGTGGTGGGGATGAAATGTGAGAGGGAAATAATGTTTTGAGCTCCACTTCCTTTGATACCAACATGGAATATTGTATATGCATATTTTCCAACTCAATTTGCCTATCAATATTTGCCTCAAACACAAGATTTCTCTTTTCAACTCTCTCCTCCAATTGATTGGGAAAAGGATGCCTTTGATGGGCTTGATTGGCTTATGATTAAGGGTCATGTATGGTTGGTATGAAACTTGGGTAAATGGATATGAATGCTAATAGGTACTATGAGGTTGCCTTTCATGAAATTGTATCCTATCCTCTAAAGAAGAGACTAAACCACTCACATCAAGCATCTCACTTGTGAGCCTTTGCCAATTGGCTCTCTCACTAGGTACCCATTCTCTCTTGACCAACTCTAATGTATCTCTTACCTTTTGAATTACATGATTAGGAACTTCTATACCACATCCTCTTTGTGTGTCAAGATCCAACATGTATCTCTCATACCCTAAAAATGCTTACTTGAAGGTGGAAATGGGTTGATTAGAGAAAGGACTAGGTTGACTAAGAGGGGTAAAACATTGAGAAGGCTGGTTATAAGATTGATACAACTCATGATAGGTCTGAATATGGTCATATTAGGATTGATAATGATCATAACCAGATTGACCAAAAATTTGTTCATATTGATAAGGAATGGGACAAGATGGATATGTTTCGCCAACTTGTAGAGAATAAAACTCAAATCCAAGGTCAGATATGAAACTTCGTTGGGGAATAGGAACATAAGAAAATGTTATCAACAATATTCAAATGGAATACCTGGGCTACTTGACCAGCTGATGTATCTTTAGAGTCACCATTGATGCTTTGAAAGATGCCTCTAAAGGTTGATGTGTTCAAGGACAACACCAAAAATCCTCCAATTCTTGGAACAAGATTCCCATCGAGTGTGCCAAAAAAATTTATCACTTGGATTTTCAACCTTTGAGGATATGGCAAGGCTCTCCTCATCCAATTGGCATAATGGAATCACCTATAGGATTGTGGACATCTTAAGGAGTGACGTGAGTCTCTAGATAGTGCTAGTTCCCTTGATGTACCACTTTGGATTGAAACTACCACTAACTTAGGGGAGGTGAAAAGAGAGAGATATAATTAAAAGCAAATATGAACTAAGGAGGTGATACACTAAATCAATTTTATGACTTCTAACCATTTCATTCTACACTTGAGACCAAGAAACTAACCAAAACATACACATTTCCAATCTAAGTCTTCTTACATCAATATTACATTATGAGGTTATGGAAGAATGTCTTATGCTAGGAGGACTAGAAAGAGGCCTTGATGGCACTGATGAAAATACAAACTCAATTAAACATGGACATCTCTAGTACCACTTCACAAGCCCTGCAAGAAGAGGTTGTAAATAGGTGAAAGAATATGACAACTTGCTAAGGAATTCATAGTCTTCACTAAACAAACCCAACATTTAAGTAAAACACACTAAGTAAAATCATGAAAGAGGTAACACTTAGTAATTTTATTAATAAAAATGTATACAAATGAGTATTTATTTTCCATACTCAGGTGGAACATCCCATACAATGCCAAAATGCCTAACTCTTATAGAGTTTGAGAGAGAGAGAGAGAGAGAAGAAGACAAGTTAAAGGGTCACAAGGACACTTGTAAAGATAATACAAGGGGTTACTTGTGCATGTGAGAATGATATGGGATTAACCATGCAATTTTTGGAATCTTAAGTGTCCATTCAAGTCATCAAAGTTATTTAAAGTGGCCTAAAACTCCCTTTCTTGCATAGAAAACTACCTTCATGATTGGGCCTATTTGAACATTCTATAACTGATTAGGAACATTTAAAATGATTGTAATGGAATGGTATAATCTCATACATTATTATCCATCCATTGGTTGCATGTCTGGTCCTTTGGAAATGTCTGAAAGTGAGCCATCATCATCCGATGTCCAAAAATAACCCCTTTCATGCACCCTACCCACTTGGCTCCCAATTTGGATTTATTTTTCCATGAAAATCCATAAAATTTTGTGGGTAACATTTTTAAATACCCTCCATGTATTTCTAATCATTAGTAAATATTTAAAATCATTTTAAATGAAGCTTTTCACCCCTCTCACTAGTCTATGCATTAGGCCAGTTTTAATTGACTAAGTTGAAGGACCTATTTGAGATACATAGGAAAATTTTAAATGAACTAAAATTAAATGGTTTTTTATATTAATTCTTAATATTTCCATCCATGTGCTTTTCATCTCTTGAAACTTCCTCCAACCTATAAAACACACAAAATAGTGAGAAAAATCATGTTTCTACCCTCATCCGTACAAGTCTATATAACTATTTGGCATGGGAAGGATATTTATTGAGTCTTATTCAACTTCAAATATGTTTTATGGTCAAAATATTCCATTTTATTTCATATCCAAATCCATTTCTTCAAATTGGTCTTGGTTGAGGGTTTAGTAGGGTTTTATGCCTATTTTTGGTCTTAAGGTTGGTTCATAAAAAACTTGACATCTAACCTACCAAAAAATTTCACAAAATCCCTTTTAAAGACCTCCCTCAACATCCCTAAACTTTTTATATTCCCATGCAAGGCCTTATGCAAGATGTGAGCTTTGGAACTTCTCTTATCAAGCTTGTTTTCACTATTTTGCACAAGTTTGAGTAGTTTTGAGGTCTAAAATGGATTATTGATTCTTTCCTTGTATAATATAAGCTTTAAAACCTCATATATGACCAAAAAATCATGTTCCAATATGTTTAAATGCTTAACTCATGTGAAAAGTGTAATAGACCTCCCATTTGGGCACTAGGCCTAGCCTTGCTTGATGTTTTTGATTACAACATTTTATGCTCTAGACATTATTATTGATTTTATTATGTTCCAAAATCTCTAAAACACTTTTTATGGCCCTTTTTTAATCCTCAAATACATTATAATGTTCATCTAGAGCTAGAAATGGCATTGGTATCTTATTTGGTTTCTAGGCCTTAGACTTTACTTCTAGGTCTGACTGCATCTTAAAATCAAAATGGAATTTCTAATGTTTCCCCTACCCTAAAATAGATATAACACCTATGTATACACACCCTAATCATGTTCAAATGAGTTATAAATCTCACTTGATGTTATAAATGATGATGACTCCTTGTTTGGGCATTAGGCTTAGCCATGTTCAATAGGTTTGACTACAACCTTGGTATGTTAGACTTCTCAGTTAGCATTCCTCCTTATATGTAAGGTTTTCCATGATTTTTTAGGTTTTATTCAATCTTTTCCAAAAACTTTTTAAATTATCTACACCCTCTAGCTTCATCTTTTGTCACTCTCCCTTAAATCTGCCAGGGTTTGCATTGAGTCTGAGACAAAAAAGGGGGTATTTCCCCTATTTTTTTTAGAAAATAAACACTTGTGTAGGATTAATAAACTATCCATTATGACTTACATATAAATTTATCTCTTTATTAGGTCATTTTCTCCTTCAAATAATCCAAAACCTAAAGTAGACTATATGGAGGGGAAAGTCTGCAAGATTTTCAAAAGTGGACTGTGAATAGTTTGTTGAGAGCCTTTACTTTATCTTAAATCCCCTCAAGAGAGTGTCATTATACCACTTGGATTATGATAAATTTATTCACATGTTTTTTACATCATTTAATTCTTCAAACTTTATGTTTTCTATTCTTTGTATTAATTGGTTAGGACTGAAGGTCTCTTTAATTGTATTTTGCTCCTAAAGAAGATATTTGTAGGTGAACCTATAGGAATTAGGCCTTAAAATCATGAAGTATGACATCCTTATATCTCAAAAATTAGTTTTATAGTTTCTTAGTCTTTTTCATAAACATTTGGGTTGAGTTCATGTCAAGAAACCTGACCCTTCTATTCTTTGTCCATATAGTCATTTGTGTTGGGCTTGGTGAAACCTTGTAGGTGTCCTTTCTCCATTGAATAAAGCATTTTCAAGGTATAAACATCATATTAGATATATTTGAAACATGATTCCCATTTCAATTTACCACATTTCCCTAATAATTCTTACTCATTCAAACTAAGTTTCCACTTTTGACTATGTTTCATGCCTAACTAAAAGCACATCATACCCTTTTACCCCTATAGATTATTTGTATGATCTAGGCCTTTCAAATGATGTTTAGAGGAATTTATTGAAACCTAAAAGACACCTATTATTTTATTTCACCTTAATTCACTTTAAATGGTCATAACACTCCCATAAAATTTCTAACTTGGGTCATTGTTTCATATTTTGTTGTAGGTGCCTATTCATGGCCTGTGTATAGACTACAAGTGTGTTTAGGGGACCAAAACATAGAGTATCATTTTCTTCTATGATATTTAGTATATGGATACCACTTACACCATTCATAACCATTCATATATAGGATATATACCTAATTTTCAACTTTGGTAGAAAAGGGTCACTTTTAGGCCCAGCCCTATAGATATTACTATAGGATTTCAGTGTCTTAGCAAGCAAATTGGAACCTCTTAACAACCACCTTCTCTCCATCATCTACCCTTAAAACTTGGAAAGGGTATTGATCATGTTAATTTATATCATATTCACTTATTTTTATGCCTTATAAGTTTTTTAAAATAAGTCATAAAGTACCTATTAAAACCTCATGGAACCCTATTTTGTGTTTCTAGAGAACATGGTCCCTGTATATAGTCAACAACCTTGGAGGTAGTTGTCAACCTCACTTGATAATTTATCACTTCAAACCTAGTTTGTTATGATATTTTCATCTTATCATGACCTCAAGGATGATTCAAATACTTTTTTGAAAACCTTATAAGGAGTATCCTATTCTCTACTAGCACCTACAGGTAGACTGTATTTTGAAGGTACAAGCAGTGATGTAGGATAGTGCTCTTATGCTCAAAGTAGGTCCTTTCCAAGTTTAAATATGAATTTATAAGAATCCAAAAGGTAAATATCCACTTTTTAATCTTTTCCTCCATCATGATGTTATCAAAATAGACCTCTACAGGTGGGGATGGACTGTATACAAGTAATGAACCTACAATGACTTCATGCACTAAAAGGATTGGCTTCATAGTCAATTGATATTTCCAAAAAAAATTCAACATGAAACATCATGATAATTTAAAATAACGTCCATAAACATGACAAATAGGTTCCACACATGCTTCAATGTGGATACAAGTGAAGTTAAGTAAGGAAATGGATGTGAGCTAGGCAGACTGTGAGTATGTGTATGTAAAATTACAAACCATGAAATATTGCTTGGAGAGAGAGGATGAAAGGTTAAAATGATATTTAAGGATACTTTTAAACATGAAAAATAATAAAACACAACCTCTTGGAGCCAATAACAAGCTTGAGACCCCAGCAATTGGAAGAAACTTGCCCATTTCAACTAAAAGAAACTAATCTACAATTTCAAGGTTACTAGCTAATCAATACAATTTTAAATTTTTAAAAAAAAAAATTATACATAAGGATACATTTCCAACATCCTTTGGATAAAATATGAGCAACTGGTTTGTATGGATTTGTTCAAACCAGGTGAAAATTGATAGGGTTGCATAGATGAGTAAGTAATTTTAGAAGTTAAACATCAAATAGATGATTCATAAAGCTCAGACCACCAATATTCTAGATAAATATATTAAAATTAATTTCTCCTATTTTATAATCATCTCCCAAAATCATTTGTCCTAAAACTACCTGTGCTGACTGTACCAAGCAAGAACTTATAAGTCACTTCTCTATGCTAAGAAGGGTGAAAAAGAGATAGAATGGTTTTGAGAAATAAATGCTAGTTTAAAATTTTAAAAAAACAAGTATTTGAGAATGTGGAATTTTAATATTCACATTTACATGTTTTCAAAGTGGCACACTTTCCAAGGAGGTTGTACAAGTGCCACTCTCTCCTTTTTGGCCAAGAAAACTACCTTTTCTTTGAACTGCCTACCATATTTTCAATATTGTTAGTTACTTAAGACTTTTAGTGACACATGGGGCATGAAATCACCCATTTTCACTTTCTCATTTCCCAATAAACCTATAAAAAGCATTACATACACAATTTTTGACCCTTAAAATGACTTAAGATGATAAATGGATCTAGAAAATAAATGATCAAAGCTAGTACAACATTAATTGACATCAAATAACCTATAATTCACCTCATGAAAAGATATTATACCCCCTTATAGAAGTAAAAATTCAATTTTTTTACTAGGGGTTCCCTAATTTGACTAAAAAGTCAAATTTGGTCAACATTTCCCCAAGGTGGTTATAATCATTGGAAGCAAACTAATGTAAAAACAAAGGATGCAATTTCCAATATCATTGTCATTCTAATTTCATATATTACCATTCAAATTATTTTATCCTAAAACAACTATTATAACTCAAACTATCATCAACCACTAACCATTCTTGTAGTACAAATGAATTAGAACCAAGGTTGAACATGATAAGTGAGGTTAGGTAAAAATTACTACATGGCAAAGGGTTAAGGGCATGGTATAATGATAAAAGTGTATATTACAAATAATAGGAATAATTTTTCATATCTTAAAGGATCCTTGAAGATAATAATATAAGTCCCTCAAGTGTAAACATTTTTTAGGTACATTATGTTCATTGGTTCATCAAGTTCATCTCCCTCTAGTGTGGTGAGCCTTTTTGCTCCAGAACTGTAGTTAGAAATAAATATGTAGGGCCTTAACTAGTTTTTTTGGAACTTTCCCTTTTTCTTTGTTTTAAAATTTACATTCTTCTAATTATCCTTTGACACAAGCTCACCAAGCTCAAATTCATGATACTTAGCATGCCTATTGCATTGGCCCTTTGGTCAGTTATGATACACCAAAAGATTATTCAAGGCAGCCAGGCATTTTCCATCAAGTAGGTCTAGCTCTTTCAATTGAGATAATCTATAGTCTTCATCATTGATGATGTGTTGTAATAAAATTTAGAGAGAAGGCAACTCAACCTCAATAAGAAGATTGGCTTTAGTGACGTAAACAAGTGAATAATGTGTAGCTCTTTTTGGAGTACAAAATATGGTATGGTATGTTTAGAGGGCATTAAATAGCTGCAAGTGCCAATTACGACCAACATCATTGATAATATTCTTTAGAATATTGATAATGGTTTTATTAAAAGCCTCAGCTTAGCCATTGCCTTATGGGTAGTAGGTGGTAGAAAAATCTTGTTTGATGTGGTATTGAGAACAAAGTGCTTTTGTATATTTATTCTTAAATGATATATCATTATTAGATATAATGTTAAAGGGGATGCCATAATAATAGATGATATGGTTGAATATGAACTTAGATATTTGCTTACTAATTATGTAAGTGAGAGGAATGGCTTTCACCTACATAGTGAAATACTTGATAGCAGTTAGGACATGTTTATGGTGATAGAAGATGTAGGATTGATCTTCCATATGAGGTAGAGTCCCCACATTGAGAATGGTCATGGTGTTTTAAATGGTTTGAGTGTCTTAGTTAGATCATAAATCAGATTGGCATGCTTCTAATTCTTGACACCCCTCTTCACATACATAACTATATCTACTTCCATTGTTGGCTATTAATAACCAGTATGCAATAAAATTTTGGCTAAGATTTTCTTGATGGTGTGGGTTCCAAACACTCTTTCATGGACTTCCCTCAACATTATTCTAGACTCTTCCAAAACTAAATAACAAATCAAAATTCCATCATAGCTTCTATAATACAAGGTTGGTCCAAGTAGGGTATTGCGAAATTATTTGTGGGTGAAAGCTTTTTGTTTTTTATGTGATAAATTAAGAGGCGTAGTTTGGTCTTGAATATAGGTGTATATATCTAAGTATATAGGTGTATATATCTAAATATCAAGGAGACATGGGACCAATAATGTCATAAAACATCATTATGGCTAATTATTTATGTTCTAACACTAAGATATTTTCAAAAAGAAATTAGTAATCCTTATCTCTATCCATACTCTAAATCATAGATCCAATAGTGGTCATAGCATCAACTATTTTATTATTAAATCGAGGTATTCTTTCAAATTGGATGTTGGCAATCTGCTACATGAGAATATCAACCATATATTTATAGGGCACCAACTTCTCATCCATGGTCTAGTACTATTCCATGACCCAATTGATGATTAATTTATAATCATCATGTACCAATAAATGTTGAATGTTCTACTATATTGCTTGGTAAAACCCTGCAATGAGCACTTCATACTCTACCATGTTATTGGTATAGGGAAATACAATATGAAAGGAATTAGAAATGAGATCCCCTTATGGCATAAAAAATAATATTATAACACCTAATCCATGAGCTATGAATGATCCATGAAAGTACATCTTCCATTGTTTGGCATTAGGAGGTGCTTTTGCTTCTTCAATGGTCATAATGGCCTCATCTAGAAATCCAAATGTAAGAGATTGAGCATCTTGAAGTAAAAATTTTACAAGTTGATCCATGATTAATTTCCCCATAATGGAATTCTATTTGGCATATTCAATGTTAAACTCACTCAAGAACATGATCTATTTTTCCATGCAGTCCTATAGAAAGCAGATACTTGAGCAAATCTACTTTGGAAATAACAATGGTCTTATTGTTCACCATATAGTGATGCAAATTTTGGTCTGCAAAAATATTGCTAAATAATATTTTTTAATAGGTGTATAGTTGTGTTCATACATGACCAATGTTAAACTTAGATAATACATGACATGCTCTTTTCCCTATTTGTCATGATGTGCCAAAAGGCATTTTCAGTTGCTGATAGGTAAATAAGTAGTGGCTTGTTTAATATTGATGGTAATAAAATAGGTGGGTTAGAAAGATATTTTTTAAGTTGATCAAATGCCTTTTGACACTCTTCATTCTAGGAGAATGTAACACCTTTCTTTAGAAAGTGTATAAATGGATGGCATTTATTGGATAATTGTGTGATGTAGCATCTGATAGATTAAATTTTGCCTTGCAAATTGTAGTGTTGCTTCAAGGTAGATGGTGGTGATATTTTTATAATTGACCAATATTTGGCTAGGTCAACTTTAATGCCCCTGTGAGATTATGAAGCCTAATAGTTTTACAAAAGTTATACTAAATACACACTTCTTTAGATTAAACCTAACATTATACTCATAAAGTCTCTCAAATATTATTCGTATTATAGCTGGATGATCACACATGTCTTTGATTTACATAGGATATCATCAACATAGTCCTTAATAATGTAGTGCATCATGTCATTGAAAATAACTATCATTGATCTTTGATAGGTGGCTCTAGCATTCTTAATTCTTAAAGACATCACTTGATAATAAAACATTCCCCACATAGTGGTGAACACTATCATATGTGGGTATTTTGGTGATATTCTAATTTGATTACAACCTAAAAATCCATCAATGAGAGAAAGCATTTCATACCTGATCATTGAGTCAGATATCATGTTAATATTAGGCAAAATAAATTCATTATTTGGGAAAGATTTGTTGATATCTCTAAAATCAGTACATATTTTTATACCTTCAGTTTCTTACTCATTATCACAATGTTTGAAATCCATTATGAATAGTCAATCAACCTGATGCATTTTGCATCTAAGATTTTTTATAACTCTCTCTTGACCAGCACATCAATAAAAGGATGTATCTTATGCAACTTATGCTTAATGGGTTTGGCATCAAGATGTAAAACAATATGGTGTACAAAAAAGGTAGGGTCTAAACCTGACATGTTTGAATAGGCCCATGCAAATATGTCAATAAATTCCCTCAATAGGGTTATAAAAAATTTACATTCCTCCTCAGTAAGGGACATGCCTAGTTTAATCCACTTTGGATCCTCTAGAGTTACAATGCTCATCTCTGAAGTGTCCTCCACAAGAAGTTTAGAACCATCATCTAAAATAGTCAGCAAGAAACTAATTATCAATACAAAAGTCCTCCAGATGGACTGGCTCATCTAATTTTCCTAAGTAGGATGAATTAGAGTCTTATAATTTTGGTAATGGCCATGATATAAATACCTCAAATCACTCTTGAAAAATATATGAAAAAAAATTTCTCCTCGGTACTGATCTCTAATCCATAAATAGGCTCTGGACTATAGGCCTCATGTGTTTCATAGGAAGAGGGGTGAACATCCCCATCTAATGGCACTAAAAACTAGTTTTCACCAAAAAAAACTAGCCTTTTTCTTTACTATTTCCTTGGCCAAAAAGTGCCTCAATTAGGTTTTCACTTTAAAACCTCAATGTGTGATTTTATTTTTTTTTTGCCTATAGAAGTTCACCCACTCTCTGAAATAGGCAATCGGATCCAATCAAATAGAAAAGCCCTGCTTGTGGTCTCTAAGAAGAATGCGGTTCCTCAATCCTAAAAATTTGTATATAGCCTCATCATTTTCAAACTCATCTAATGGTATTTTTGACTCTTGTTGGTCCCAATATATCAATTATGGATGGTAAAGGGTTAAATGTGAAGGTTGATAAATAGGGTTAATAGTGCAAATGACATGGGGGTTAAACAAATTTATAGCAATAAGGTCATCATAGATTTTATAATTAGACCCTATAGAACTACCAACATTATCTTCACTAGTAGTTGGTGTTGAAACACGAATAAGGTATGTAGGGTCAACCCCAGATGGGTTAAATCCAATATTGTAGGTTCCCTTGTACTTGTTCATTGACACTAGTTCGATCATACCTTGTTGATGTATCCATAGGCCTTTAAATTCATAAGCTAAGTGATTTATAATCTAGTTAGGAATAGGTTACTTTACACTTTGTTAATATTCAACTAACTCATTAGTGAACAACCATGAATCATCTTCATCTAGGGGGTCTTATTCTAGGATAGAAGCAGATTTGAAAATAATGGGCTTGTTTAATTAAGATTTTCCCATGGTTTCCCACTCCATGTGATTATTTTTGGCCTTAGTTTTATCATAAGATTTTGGGTGTTTCAAAACTTTGGCAATATAGAATGCTTTATGGGTAATGTATCTGAGACTTTTGTCAGTTATATAGAAGTGGTTGGAAATGTCTAGCGGAGGCATGGTTGAGGTAGAGGGTAAGCTATCTACGTCAATGTAATTAGCTTTTGGGTATGATTCAATGGCTTTTCCTTTTTTATATCTTTCACCATCTAATTTAGGCATATGATTCATCCCAAATTGATATTTATAAATTTTATACTCAACCTTGAGATGTTTACAAGATTGATATGGCTAAAGATCAACTAGTATAGTCACTTCCATTCCTAAATATGGAAATTTAATACACTTATGTAATGAAAAAGATATGGCCCTAATTTATGGATCTAGGGTTGGCCTAATAATAGATTTTAAGATAATTCCATGTCTAAAACATGGCATAGAGTGTCATGGGTCAAATTCCAAATGACCACTGATAAGCTAATAATACCTTGAGATTCCCATTCTTCATTATCATATACTTTGATAATGATGGTATCTAGATGCAAGTTAGATGTTATATATCCAAGATGTTTGACCAAATTTAGAGACATAATGTTAAGGCATAGATCATTATCTAAAAGGACACATTTAAATCTATGATTCTTTATATTGACTCAGTGTAAAATGGGTTATTATGAAAAGGGCTTATAGATGACATGTCACTTTGGTTAAAGGTAAGACATTGGCCAGGGGACAAGTGTCTAACCATGGCTTGAAATTTGTTTGGAATCATGTCATCTAGCATGAGGGATTGGTTCAAGTACTCATTCAATATGTCTTTATGGATAGTAGACATACGCAACAAATCCATGATGGATATGTGTGTAGGTGTCTTCATAAATTATTCCACAATATCATAAATCTTCCCCTCAATTTTTTTGTTTTATTTTTGATAAGCATGGAAGGTTAATTGAGCTCACTTGTAGTATTCATTTGTAGTCCTTTGATAGTGACCTTGGCTTGTTGAGTTACAATTATGAAATCTTGATCAAGAACTTGGATTTGGTAGTTGGCTAGGTAGGTAATGAGGCTTGGAATGATAATTCTCAAATGATATGTAGCCTAATTATCAACATTGTTTGTGAAATAATCACTGGCATAATGGGGTTAATAGGCATTGTTCAAAAAATAGGCATGGTTGGGAAGAGGTCTAGGTCTATTGGTAGTTGGTTGAGGTTTAATGGTGATAGTGGCAACATGACCACTTGAAACATGTCCTAAAACATTGTTATAGGTATACACAATGGCATGATGGCCTCCTTTATTGATTTGGTCAGTTTGTCCTTGGTTTTAATCATTCTTCTACTATTTTTGGTGGTGTTGTTGTTGTTGATTTTGTGTTTGAGTTCTCTATCACTATTGTTATTCTCACTTTTTATTGTTATTTTTATTATTTTTATGAAATGGATTCTGGTAGATACCCAAGTTACAATTGGTTGTAGGAGCATAGGTGTCTCTTTCTATATCTCCATTTTCTAGCATATTCTCAATCAAATGTCTGAGTTGGATACACCATCTTATATAATTTCCTCTAACAAGATGGTACTCATAAAATTCATTTTCTTTATACCAATCTATAAAAGTAATCCCTTCAAGAAACAACTTTGGTATTGGCCAACTGACCATATTTTCCTGGGCCAATCTTTGGAATACAAATTCAATAGGCTCACCAAGGTCACTAAATTATCTAGAAATGGATGGCCTTCTCCTTGGAAGATGGATTTACAATTATTTTTGATTTTATGGTTTTTGGTTTTATGGAGGTCTTGTTTGAATGTATGGAGGAGGTGTTTATTGAGTGGGCAGAGGTAAATGGATATCTGATGTTTGCACAATCTAACCATGGAATGATTTGGTAACCCCATTGCCAACAACATTCTTATTATGGTTGTAGGGTTTTGGTATCTCATTTTTTTTGGCCTAAGGTGGAAGTAAAACTAGTATTTAAATTGGGTTCTTATTATGGTTCTGGCCTTGATTTTGGTTCTATTTTTACTAGCCTTGATATTGATTTTGGCTCTAATTATTAGAGGATAACTTGATTATCCCCTTGTTGATGAGGCTTTTCCCAATCTATATTCATTTCTCTATAACTTCTTCAAATGTAAGAGCACATTGTAGATTAAGATGGTAAGATATCTTGTTATATAGTATTTTGGTAAATATTGTGGCCAACAATTTATCTCATAGATCTGAGTAAATTGACTCACTAGTGCTCTCCAACATTGTAAATATGCAGTGAAACTTTCACCAGTATTATGTTAGCTTGCCCCAAGTCCACAACTATAATCTCATGATTGATATTATATAAAAATTGTTGTACAAACTTCTTCGACACATTATCAAAGTCAAGTACATAATTCTTTGATAATTTCAACATCCATTCCAAGGCTTGTCCATCTACACTCCTTAGAAATAGTAGAAGCAATTATATGTCGCTATATGGCATTAGATGGCATGCAAAAAATAATTCTTTTATATGCTCTTTAGCATCACCATTACCTTTATATTTGTCAAATTTGGGTGGCTCATAACTTAATGGAAATGGTATTTATAGATAATCCATGTTGAATGGATAAGAGCATATTTCATCTAATTTAAATTTCTTTGTTTGTTTTCCAATATTTATAGCTTGAATTACATACTTCATTTGTTACAAATATTGGGTAAATAAGTTAGAGGGAGTGGTTTATTGTTATTGAGGTTGCATAGTCAAAGGTGGATTACCTTGATCTAGGTATGCATATTATAGGATATTGGTCAAATTGGTTGGATGACCATGTATGTGTATCGATGCATTGGGATTATACTTTGGATAAAAATTACACTATTGTTGGAACACATTCTAGTTTGGAATGACTAGATAACCATAGCTAGCAAATTATGGTTGTGGTAATGGCATTTGGCTCTAATTGAATGTGTTAGTGTTTCTAGGTTTGAAGAGGAACTTGTTGTCTACTTTTCAAACCCTATTGTATATAAGGAACATGATGTTGACTATAACCCTACTATTGTAGGTATTGAAATTAGGATCCTTGTTGCATGTGTGATACCCATTTGGTGAAATCTAATTATTGTCTAGCACTTAGTACCTATTATACATAAGAACCTTGTTTTTGGATGAACCCCTATTGTTAGATCAGTACTTGCTATTAAAAAGGCATTGATTATTGATTTGGTAATTGTTATTGGTTTGGCAATTGCTAGGGGTTTTGCATCTATTGTTGTTGACCAACTAACACATTCTAACCAATAAAAACATGTTGTTGGTTAGGAAACATTTTTTTATTGTTAAGGTACATTGGCCTATGTTTGTTATGGTAGAACATTTATTATCACCTATTAAGATGGTGTAATGTTATACACTTATTACAGTGTTAAGTTGGTTTATTTTTGGAGTATTTCCCCTATTACACACTTGAGGAAGTAGTTGGTTGAGGAGTGGAGGTTGCTTGTTGATTTTGATAAGTAGGTGTACTTATCACCCATTATTACAATCCACTCATGGCATTATTTAGATGAACCTATTATCTATTGTCTCAACGGTAAATTAGATCCACTTTGGTTTAAATTAGAATGCACTTGCATGTTATTTTTAATGTTTTGATTGAGCTCTTCCATTTGAGCAACAATCTCTTTAGTTAAAATAAGGACATTATACATGTCACTAACTAATATGCTTTGGCTAAATGGATCTATGTTTTGGATTATGTAGCCTGAAGAATTTATTTATTACCCTATTGATGAATCCATCTCAATAAGTAACATATTATAAATTCCCTTGCATTAAGATTGTGAACTAGGTTAAGCTCATTTTGGTACACTTTTTATACCTATTCCATTTGTTCATCCAAAGGGTCTTTCCCTTTTGAAAGCATATTTTGGTTCTATAGTAGCATTTAGACTAAATTTTTACTATGCTAGTTGATACATGTTCAAATGATTGAATTTGAGGTGCATTGCTAAGATTTTTAACCAAACTACTCAGACTTTCATGTGAGAAGTCTGGCAAAAACTTGGATCTTACTTTGATAACTCTATGATAACCTCATGTTTGGTCTATAATAGATGACGTTCAAATAAGTATGGATCATTGCTTGTATGTATTGGTGTTTTCACATAGTAGGGCTCTTATTGTTTGCTTTGTTCAATGTTAGGTATTTTTTGATCAAGGTATTATGTCATTTGCTTTGGTTCTTGGCCTGGATAAGGAGTTACACTCACCAAATACTATGTTAATGGGTCATACCTCTATTCAACATATATAATTTTATAATATGGATATGGATCCATCTTATAAGCTATGTCTTCTTACAACTCTTGAACAAGATGGTCATTGCTTAAAAAATTATCATAATCTAGATTATACATAGTCCTGATACATGTGTAATGAGACATGTTTAGATCTATAGCTAGGTCTCATGAAAAATAAAGGGTCCAAAGGTAACAAATAACTGAGGTCAAAAAATAAATAACATTTGGCTCTATAAAAGAGGCCAAAGGGTAAAATAACTAAACTAGGAAAAGGTAGAATAAAAAAACTTGAAATCCGTCTAACAAAATGATATTGATTTGCATAAAGGCAGTTATAATCAATGGTAAAATTAATACAAAAACTCAAAACTTGTCTATGGTTAAGGTACTAATTTTCCCAAATGTGGTTATAATTGCTAACGAAAGTATCTAGACATAGTAGAATAATTATGAACTAGAATCAAAGGATAACAATAATTTTTTGAAAGGTATCTATAATCATCGAATGTGAAAAACAAGGCTAAACTCATAAATAAAGAACTAAAACAAGAACTTGAAAACAAATTAAACTAAGGTAACTAGTTCATATGATACTCGGTAATTGTCTCATTAAGACTCAATATTTAATTCACAAGAGACTTTTGGAATAATGAAACTAGGACACTCAAAATTTAGAATTTGTCACAATAAACATCAAATAAGGCATGTGGTAACAAATTGGCTCAAAGGACTCTCAAAAAAGGTACAAATTAAACAATAATCGTTAGGTCTAAGCAAGGGGTCTTTTAGATCAAATAGGAAATCAACCCAAGTAATACAATCCAAACACCAAAGGTAGACTACCTAAGCCCAAATTAGATGAGGCTTTGGCATAAACCTAATTAGTTTAGAATTTTCACTTCAAAAGGTTGAATTTCAAATTTAATGTGAAAAGACTCGAATGTTCTAAGGCAAAAGATCTAGACCAAAATGGGCAGTGTAACCAAACATTTGAAACAAGAGAGATTTAATAATGGTTTTAGAGCTTGGTTTCAAAAGTGACAAGTATTTTGAAATGATTTAGGTAACGTAACAATGTTCCTTCAAACAAATGTCATGAAAATGATTTTGGACCAAAAAAATCCAAGGAAAATTTTTGAGATGAAATGGGAAGCATAACGATGCTCTATTTAAACAAGTGACACATAAATAGTTTTGGAATAAAATACTAAGGTAAAAGTGTGACAAAAAATGGACAGAGTAAAACCTCTTAGGATAAATGGGTGTGAAAACAACATGATATTTTTGGACTTATTTTGAAGTGATAATATAAATAAATAGTTTTATTTTAAAAACATACATGTAAATCAAAGAAAATAGAAATAGTATTAATAGTTCATCCTATCTCTAAAATTGACATGGTGTGAATAGATTCTATCAAATTTTCCACTGATATACTAATGATTATGAGGAATTAAGTGTTAATACAAAAATTAAAGTACAAGAGTAGGTAGAGTTTTTACATCCCCCTCTATCTTTCAAGCATTGAAATTTGACATGAACTTAGATTGAGGAGCACTTGACATTTAAGAATAAATTCCATAGTAAGTGGGGTTGACTAAAAATATATAAATTTTGTGTGCACTAAATGGTCCCATGTGTGGATAAGACAAGGGTGCAATCATGTCCATTATGTTTATACCTATTAACTTAATAAGTAAGGGTTTATTCCTATGCTTAACGACTACAACCATGTACTACTTAGTACAGTGTGATGTTTAACAAGACTTGACCTAGGTTTTTATTAGGATTGGAGAGGCTAACCTCTTATCCCCCTAGCAATCCTAGTATCATATTCCCAATTTATATACCCCACCATGGAGTGGGGTTGGTACTATGATGGGAGATGAAACCCTAGGTTAACATACCTCTATAGAACTTGTGAGGGAGAAATAGGCTCCCACCCACAAGCCAAATGCAAGAAAATAAAATGGAAAGACTTTGGAGGTCATTTCTAGGTCACCCAAGTCACTTGAATATTGGGGAGAGCATACGTGACATAATTTCAGATAAGACCAAACAAAAAAGGTAATAAACTAAACATTTTTGATCACCCAAGTTCCCTAAAGGGTATGGGGGAGAGCATACACACAATAGTTTCTAATTTACCATAAATAAATAAATCTAACTATGATCTTTGAAATTTAGTTAAAAATAAAAAACAAAAAGTGAAAAATCTCTTAAGAGATCTAACTAAAATTTATATTCCTTTTAATAGCACCAAATCCAAGTGTGATTGAAATTTTGGCCCCTTGGCCTTATTTGCACCTGTAAAAACTTTAAAAACTAAAAGACAAGAGTGATTAAGTTAATTTTAAGCACCAAATAAAAGTGTGTGTGAATTTTAGGAATGCCTAAGCTTCTCTCTCTCCACCTTAGTTCCTACAAATATGTTAAGGGGTTTGCTTGTCTCTTAGCCAAAAATCAAATGAGTAAAAAATAATCCATTTTGAGCTCTCATGTTTTTGAAAAAACATAGAGCGAAGCCACCATTTAGCAGGGCAAAGCTACTATTCTCCTATAAACACAAACATAGAGAGCACCTTTGGTGAAGCTACTTATCAGGGTGAAGCCACTGGTTATATGTGGTGAATCCACCAAAAATAATATAAAAACAGGTGAACATAGTTTAATTTTACTTGGCAAAGCTATTATTTATCAAGGTCGAAGCCACTGATTCTATAGAGCACAGTTGCCATTTAGCAAGTCAAAGCCATAGGTTCAAAGCCATCAATTATGCACAAATAAAGATCATTTAAAAACATGGGACTAGAAAATCCACCATTATATAGGGAAAAGCTATAGATTACTCAAAAATTAGAATGATGTTAATTTCAAGGCTAAAACTCTAAACTTGAAGAATTAAATACATTTCTTATAAAAACAAAGGTTAACATATCATTTTCCTTGGCCATACAGTATGTGTGGTCACATCGGGCATTCCATTATGTATCTTATGAGTTTGAAGAGTAAACAAAACATATATTAGTCCCTTGTTATTCTAAATGACAAAAATCAAGCATAACAATACACTAGGACTAAACATTCTTACCTAAGAACTAGGGAGAGCATAACATAGTAAAAAAGATCACAAAATAGAGATAAAAATCAAGCAATTAATATACCTCCTTTGTCAAATTTTATGCTTACTTTTTGGTATAAAGATGTTCATTCTTAGTCTACGATGATTAGAGTCTTCTAGCAATGTTTTTCCATGGTGGTATCATCTCTCTAATGGTCACTTATGGCTTGGTGTGAAGTTTGGCATAGAATGGGTATTATAATAATAATCTCAATCAATTCTTGAAGATATTCTACTAGCATAACCTTACACACAAAAAAAAATTAGCATATGGTGTGGGCACTTATATTTATATCTCTAAGAACTAAATCTAAGCCAATGGAGGTTAGGTTAAATTCTAACTTAGTTTGAGTCTAAAATAACTTAGGTTGAGTCAAGCTAACCCTGGGTTGGGTCATAGAAATCTTGAAATATCGACACCTCAATTTTAGATATTTTTTAGGCATAAAAACTCACTTTAGATATTTGTGAGGTTGTGACTCATAAATTTTTGAATATTTAGGAAATAATAAATCACGTTGTTATCTCCCTTGACCTTTGAATTCATATTTGGCTAAAAAGTCTTTTTTTTGGTAAATGAAATTCACTAATTTGATTTGGATTTTTTACTTAGGAAATTTAATTAATATTTGTGATGTAATTAATCTTTCTTAGTATTTTTTGGTTTCTGGCAATTGTTTTAAATGTTATGAATTACTAGTTCGATAGGACAAAAGTGTCAAATTACATTATCATAATTTGACTAGGGTTAAAACTAAACTAAGCTATTGATGCATGAAAGTTAATACACTAAATAAATTAGCCTTATCACATTTTTGAGCTTGGGAAATTTAGGTGATTTCTAGGCCTAAATTGTGTTATATGCTAGAAATTTAGTTGACTCCCAGTTTAGGCATGAAAGTGGTCGAAACTAAGTGTCTACAATTTCTAACTTTCCAATTATTGTTTTCAAATTTTATATTATTCTTTGATCATTCTTCCTTGTTTTTTTAATCCATTGTAACATTTGAACATCTTGATTTTTCATTGTCTTATTATTTTCTCAGTACTTCTAGTTATTTCTTGTGTGTGGTGTATTTACATCAAACAGATTTAAAGTAGTTCAAGAGTTCATTAAATTCATTGAATCATTATCCTTGCATATTATTTTTTTTAAACTTCATTTTTTATTTCCCACTGCATTATATTTAGATTATAATCTTTTCTTGCTTCATCAATCTTAGATCAAAGTTTAAGTATTACTTGTTATTAAATGAGCCTAGTTCTAGTCTAATTACACATGTTTTGTTATTTCTTTTACATAAGTTTCTAAAATTAATAGAAGCATTAATTAGTTCATCAAATAGTGGGTTAGCTTAGCTTTATTTCATATAATTTAAATTTATTTTTAAGTAGATTAGAACCCCAATGTATCAAGCTACTCTACCTATCTTTCTCATTCACTTTTAACCTAGTCTTGCTTAACCATTTTTTGAGTAAGTTTGGCCTTAGTTTTGATTTTTTCCCCCATCATTGAATGAAAATTTTGGTTCAAAGATCAACCCATTATAGCCAAGAGGATTTTTGGGTTATACAACCATACCTTGATAATCCTAATAAGAATAAAATTTATCAACAAAATTATTATCTAGTTTAGAGATACACCCACTATTTGTATTTGGTAGTCCCTCATATTCAAGCCTTCAATATCCATTAAAAGGATAATGCATATTTATAATTGAAAATATCCCAAGATAAAATATGAAATATGTTACAATGGGTAAAAAATCCAATCCACCCCATCAATTGAATCCTTGAAGTGAATATTTCATCTTTTTTTAGTTGTCTCAACATGATCTTGAGAGGTCACGTATTTAAAACAAATGATTAGATTTGCTTATATACAAATACATATATATTGATCAATAAAAGAATAAAAGGTTAAATAGATGACATATGATATGAGAGGTAAGTAGTCAAATTTTACAAAGTAGTATTGTTTAATCAAACATAGTATTATAATTGAAGACGCTAATGTCATTATGGTTGAAGACTATTATTTGCAAAGGGGACTAAGGGAAGTTATGAGTACCAAAAAATGTAAAAATATATTTAACATGGATGATGGGATAGGTTTAATTTTCATCATTAACAATATTAGGAGAATACCCCTCACCTTGGAAAATTAAGATATGAAATTTTTTATTTAGTGGTTATAATTAGTTATTATTTTTTCCCATCCTAGTTACATTCAATATTATTTATAATGACTAGTTACAATTAATAATTATGTAATGAATAGTTATATATTCAAAAAAAATGTAAGGAGTCCCTTGTGGTATCATGTATTAGACAAAGTCATTTTTTACCATCACCTCCATTAGAAACATAAGATTATTGTTATTAACACTTTGTGCACAAAAGCTCAAACAAGGTCAACAATCATGAGTTTTTAGTGAGGTATAACTAATGATTTATAATTTTTCATTTTACAGAACCCCAATTTAATAAAAAAAAAATTGTATCCCTTTCAATGTAACTTGCACCAGAGAGTTATAAATATTTACCATAGATAATTAATTTGGTATTGACCATAGTGAATTGACTTGACATAATCATAATCAATTGATTCATCATTGACTATCATATTAAATTGACTCGGCATTAATCATTAAGATAATGAATAAAATATGTGACTTAGTATTAACAAGAGTGAATTAATTGACTCAATAAATTAACCAATTAACCACCATATTAAATAGACCCAACATTGATCGTTATGATAACTTGAATATACCATGACCAAACTTGATTCTATAAGTTAGCCTATGGTGGCTTATACAGGTATAATATAATAACCCTATAAATTAGTACAAATATATTAAGTGTATTTATTTAAAAATGTCAAGAGATATCCATATCAATGCCCTTGTCTTAGATTTTTCACATACCATATTATTATGAATTCCATTATTTTTTAAAAAAATTTCCACCATTTGGTGATAAAAAAATTCAATCCTTCGAATGGACCTTGAAAAATTTATGGGATGACCCTTTCCCAAATTTTTTATTTTTGAAAATAACCATTAATTGGTGTGAGGACATTATTGGTAATTTGGACAATAGCAGGGTACGTTCTTGTCCAAATCAAGCACTATTATCCTAAGTGTTATTTAACCCTAAATATATGGATGTGGATCTTATTAAGATAGATAGGGTTAAGAATATAAAAATGAATAAGCACAAGGGTGATAAATAGATATATAGTAGGCTAACTAATTACAAAACTCAGATAGAAAATATACTAAATTTATTATACTAAGATATGCTTAAAAAAGAAAGTATAACTATGCTAGATATGTAAATGACAAATAAATAAGATACTTAGATAGTTATGATGTTAATACATGTCTAGATATAGAACATGCAGGAAGTAGACTAGAAGAGTATTCTATAACAATTATTAAGTTATGGATTAAGTGCCTTTATAGCCTCAGATACTTGCATCAACCTAGGACAATTATGTTGATGTTAGTGTCTAGGTCAGACACATGTATCCTATATAGAAAACCTATTAAAATAGGAGGTGACCACCTATATGCTTCTAGGTTTTTTTCACCTTCACTATTGTGCATTCAAATATGGGTCATGAATTTTCACTCCTTGTCAAATAGCAACAACCTATTTATTCATATTCATAGTGGCTATGGGAAATGGTTTAATGGACACATGGTCATGATCTACCCCAAATACACCTTTGTCAATGAACATTGCCTACATAGCCAATACTTGGAAGAGGGCCTCATACTTATGTAGTTATCTCCTACGTGTTGGCTTATGTGTGATAAACATGTACAATAGTGACCTAGCTTATAACTTAAAAAATATATTTCTTGGTTTGCTCCTTCAATACTTCAAACCTATAGATATGTTTTATCTATGACTGATATGAAAATATGAGAAAATAGGGAAGCTTTACTCACTTGAGTGTTTGATAGAATATTTTTGGTAAGTTTCCTAGTGAGTAGGTAAGAAGTTTCTTGGTGAGGAATGAATCAAGGTTGATCTTATATTTATACCAATCCCTTTAGATAATAAATCACATAATATTACTTAATATAACCATATAAATACATTTCATTTGTAATTTTGATGAATTTTAGGGCATTGGACACTTGTGTCAGAGTAGGACACCTATATCAATGTATGTGTCTTTTCAGGATGCAAGTGTCAAGGGAACAAGAAAATAGGTACAAGTTTAGAAATTGTAGAGGCATAAGATAAATAGGTTTTAAGTATTTTGGGAAAGATATAAGGCCTAGGTCATCAATATAAGACTGGTTGGACTAAGAGATAGGCCAAGTGGCACAAGAGATACTAGATGCAAAACTTGCAGAGGCAAGAAAGGTTTAGAACTAAGAGAAATAACTAAGGTCTAAGTTTTCCAAATGTACAATATTGAGGTGTTATATAATTCATAAATAGTGTCTACATTTCCTTCTTTAATCTAGTAATTAAATTGCTAGTTTGAAGGAAATGAATGCATACTTAGGTGTGTATAACACACCTTGTATTTTATTGGGTCCAAATTGAGTACTTCATTGGTGATTGACCTACAACCAAGAGCATGATGTAATATTTAATCAGTACATATAATTTTAAATTGAAAGAATTGAAATGATTTAAATTGAAAGACATCAAGGTTTAGAAATACACTTGTGTATCAACGCAATTGTTTTTCCTATTGACAACTTCATTTGAAAGATGTATCATTATGAATCATTGAAACTAAGATTAGATTGAATATAAATATGTAAAGTGCATATATATAAGGATATATATATAAAGAGAGAGAGATAGGAAGGATCATGCCCCCAACCTTAGAGAAAAGATGAATTGCCACCTGGCAATTGAGGCTAACTCAACCGTGTAACCCAATCATACTCATAACCTGATAAGTGTGAGTGAATCCAGTCAATTTACACTAGCAAACTGGTGAGGATGGATGATATAATCAAGTCAAACATATAAACATGGAAAGATTGAGTGATTTAATCATCTCAACAATACCAAAAATTGAAGCAACTACTATAATAGATTGGCCCAGTATAGTTCATAAAAGTCCAACCTGGTGGGTGGTGATAGTCCTTGAAAGTGTTTGAAATATAAATATGATTTTTATTTTTCAATATTAGGCATACATTACATAGCATACACATCTTAAATATGTCTCATGTTAAAACTGTGTATAAAAAATGGTACTAATGTATATAATTCTACCATAAATGTGTATCTAAATCATATAACTATGTGTTTTAACCAATTTAGAAATTTGAACAAGTGTCGGTGACATGTTACAATAACCATTATACATGGAAAAAACTAAAAATTGATATAAGTGTTATTATGGAGGACATGTTTCCAAAACATGCCCCTACTGTAATCTAGGTATGTTAAATACTAAATAAGTGTGGAGAACATGTTTTCAAAACATGCCCCCATTATATATCTAAAAATGTGAATGTGTGTAACCCATGTCTCTATGACATTCCCCCATTGATATTCCCCCCTTTGAGGTAAGGGAATATATAAACTAGTAGTTACCTCAGCTCAAATAGATAAGATAATCATATAACTATGAATGAATCATGTAGCATATAGGAGAACATGTCTAGGTAAATGTATCATTGAAGCACATAGAGTGCAATAACATCAATGCCTAATATGCATAATAAATATCATGGTAACATTTTTATATGGTAATGGTACAAGCTCAACAAGCAACTAATCACACACATAAGAGCACCCAAAAGTAAGTCAAAAGGCAATGGTCCAAGGAGACTAAAAATAAGGGGCATGTTCAAATGCCACATAATCGAAAGGACATGACTTAGTCAAATATCCATAAAATCAAGAATGGCATATTCATGTATCCATACAACTAACATAAAATCAAGAATGGCATATTCATGTATCCATACAACAAGTAATGACATATTCAAATGTTAAAGAATAAAATAAAGGCATGGGGAGCACAAATAATGGAGCATATTGAAATGCTCAAACAAGAAAGAGAATATAAAAACAAGACACTCAAGAAAATTCCATAAATGAAAAAAAAGTAACCAACATAAACATAGCATACTAGTCCATGGATCCTATGTGTTAGCAAAAAATGTTAAATACAAAGCATATCAAGTACATTGTGAAAGATATAATCATGGATAGAGGCATGTGTAAGTACATATATGAGCTCAAACGTGATAATGTAAAGTGACCATAGAATGATATAACCTAAATGTATCATGATCATATATAGATAAAAGTGTTATTATAACACAAGGATCTCATCAAGGAGATGGCTTTGTGGAGGTGTCATGTGTCACATTCATATGTTGCATAATTAGTATTATCAAGATCATACCAATCTTCTATATTATTAGGACCATAATCATCATGTAAGCATTTTTATAAGATAAATGTAACCTATTAAGTTGTTCTTTAACATGTGATATACTATTTGGAGTATTTGTATATGAATAGGGAACCATATCATACTATGGTTGTGACCTTTTTCGTATGTCCTTATTTTTATTTATGTAAACCTCATATGTTAATATCTTATGCACATCCTAATTTATATGGTTTACCTTGCCTTTATCTGTATTTGGTTATGTACTTTCTAGAGATGGATTCAATCAATATGTACCAGGTATTTTAAGTATAAACAAATCATGTGGTAACACATCCAGTGGATAAAAATAAAGTTTTCTCAATTGTTCATATGTCATAATGGTAGTATGAATAGTATCACCATTGTCATAATCATTTGGAATTATGCCCTTTTTTTATTTGGTATTGATCAACAAAGGGATATCACATGGTTTAGTTTCTAGTGGTTTTAGGATCATTGGTTCATTTGGTAATTGTATATATTTTATAATTTTGAAACCTTTGGTAATGGTATTTTTTATATTTATTTGTTCTTTAGACCCTTATCTTGCTTTAAATTATCTTTTGGTACCCATATTTAATTTTTTGGCATTTATATTTTAGGAGAGGTAATTAGAATGTGAGTGGTTTTCTTATCTAATGTATCAATGATAGGATCACCACTATGTCTATGACTTTGTATTTTTTTATTCAATACAAAATAATGATTTGTATGATGCCCATGAATTGTATGATATGCACATTAGTATTTAGATCTGTATATAGGATGTATATGAGGTAACTCGATCACTTTGTTTTGAAGCATTTCTCTTACGATTTCACTTAGTCTCTTAGTAACCTTTGGTATAATATTTGGATCACTTCTTTTAGATGTATTTTGTTGTATCTTTGAATTTGGATAAGAAACCTTGTTTGTCACAACATTAGTAAATGATGATGCAAGCACATGATTAACACTAGCATGTGTTAGATTATGTAGGTATGTGATCTAATTTTGTAATTCCTTTATTAATTTTCTAATACTGGTGATTTGATCTTTTAGGGTTTCATAATCACAAACATTAGGTACCTCAAATTGAACATGCATACATATACCATCTACCTTTCCCCTTGAAGGAGTGATAGCATGGACCTGGTTAGAGGGATGGTAGATATTACCCTCCTTAGGTTTAGGAGGAGGAAGAGGATCCTTTGTATCCATTTTAAATGTTCTAAAAATTCATATGAGAATCAGATAAGAAAGACATACAAATATTAAGGATTAATCAATCATGATACAAAAAGGATATAGAAATTTTAGACTATTAGCTAAGTTTTTTAAAAATTTGAGATAGGTTTTTATTAAAAAATAGGAAATGAGAAAAACTTAGAAAGATAGGGAAACAAAAGTATAGTGTATGACATGTAGGTCTAAATACTAAAAATAGTAAAATGTTAAATTCATAAAATCTAAACAATATTTTGGCAAATGAAAAGAGGTTTTTATCTATATCAAAATAATTGTGAAAATCCTCTATGAAATATGAAATTTGATCCATTATGAATTAGAAATAGGCCAAACAATGTGGAATGCTTCATAAGCAAAACCATAGAATATTCCAAATAAAGAATCAATAACTTTGATAAAATAGGAATTTATTTTAGATATATGAGAGAGGTTTTCAAATAAAATATTAGTTTTGAATAAACTCATAAATTGATTAAAAAATAAGTACTTCATTCACCTTGTATGTCAATATTTACTAAAAATAGTAAATTACAAAAATTAAAAACTCCGTAATGAATTTTTATGAACAAAAAGAGGTTTTTTAGTATACCAACCTAAGTAAAAATAACTCTAAAGAATTTTTAAATGGATTTTTCTAGAGGCTAAAATGTATCAATCAAGCCAGAATCAACTTGCAAGCATATCCACACAAAACCATTGTAACCAAAGGAGGGTAAAACCCTAGGGTAAAGTTTTGGATCTAAAAATTCATAACAAGAAGATAAAACCTTAGGAGTCTTGGAAGCCTTAGATTAGAATTTTTTTGCATTCACATGAATTAAGTTCACCAAATTTTTAACCCTAAATTTCTAGATGAGGTTCATATTAGGATATATAGGTTTAATAATATAGATATGAATAAGCACAAGGATGATAAACAAATTTATAACATGACAATTAATTTTAAAACTCAGATAGAACATATACTAAATTTATTATACTAAGATATACTTAGCTAGTTTCGATGCTAATATAGATATAGATCTAGAATAAATAGGAAGCATACTGGAAGATTATTCTAGAATAGTCAACAAATACTAGATTAAGTGCTTTTAGAGCCTTGGACACTTACGTCACCCTGAGATAATTACATTGATGTTAGTGTCTGAGTGGACATAGGTGTCCTATATAGAATACCTATTTAAATAGGATGAAACCACATATATGCTTTTGGTTTTTTAGATATGATTCATAGACTATCACTCCTCGTCAAATAGAAAAATCCTAGTTCTTCATCTCCATAGTGGCTATGGGAAAAATGGGTTAGTCGGTACATAATGTTGAGCTACTCAAAGACTTATTTTTCAATAAGTGTTTCCTACATAACCAATACTCTAAATAGAGCCTCATAATTTTTTATTTATCTCCTACATGTTGGCTTGTGTGTGAATCATGTAAAGTGTGAAAAGCAAGGACAATAGTGACCTAGTTTATAACTTGGAAAATATAGCTCTTGGGCTACTCCTTCAGTACTTGTTAGGTTAGTTGATCCAATCACATTTACATTATGTTTTGTTAGGTTTATGTTAGTATTTACTTTATTTATTGTTTGTTTTTAGTTTATTCATGGGAATTAATTGTTCCCATAACCACCCTGTGAAAAGCTTATCTAGATTTTCACCATCTTTGTAAAATGATCTTGAAATAATACATTAAACTTTATTTGAATTGCTTTCTTCACAATGTAATTTTTGAACTATTCTCCTAGTATTGGGGCCAACTATGGTATCAAATCTTGGATGAAGCTATGTAAGAGGACATTTAGAGCTTAAAAGGATTGAACATAAAGAAAGCCAGATCTGTATGACAATGAAGTACATAGTTGTTTATCTAATTTAAAATAGAATCAAGTTTGATTTAGCTTTATGAGAAATATATATAGTGTTTGAGTGAATATTAACAACACATATCAAAGAGAGAGAACAATAGTTTACCTAATTATCCAAAAATGGTGTATTCTAGAAGACACAAATAGAGGTGAAAGGAAAGGGCACAATATCAAAGAGAGAAATATTTTGCATAGAGCATTACAAATTATGCTCACCTTTTGATAGTGTATGGTCTTGTACAGTTAATATATTGTGTTACATTTCTATGGTCATTAAATTTGTTTAATTTTTTGAATAAGTTTATTCATTCCTTATACTATACGGCAACTGGATTGTACCTATATGATAGTATGAAGTATTGAAAAGTTTTAATTTTTTATATACCCTTAAATTTATCTTAAAATACTGTATAAAATTTATGGTGTAAATTTTTTGAGACAAGTTGATTCATGTTACTTTCAGCCTCTATAAATTCTATCTACCAAATTAATCTATACAACCACCAATGGATATCCACCAAATTTCTTGTGCACATTTATGGTATTTTTTAGATCTTTCTTATTGAATGGCTTCCTAGCTCCATTGCTTGATTGATCAATGGTATTTTTGAATTATTCCTCATAAAACTACACTTATATGGCTTCCAAATTCTCTTTATAGGAATAAATACTTAGATAACTCCTATAAATTATTTTAGAATATTATTCTGGGAATTTGTATGAAATTTTTGAATAGTTTTGAAGGATTTATGGTTTTATTTTGGAGATAATATGTTACAAGTCCCACCTGTATGGTGTAGTGAATAGTCTAATAAATATGAGTATGGTGCATATTTAAAACTTCCATTCATTTCCATAAGTTAAAATTTAGTGGGCCCCTCAAAGTTCCAAATCAAATTTTTACATGCAAGTAAATAAGGGTTATAGTTTTTTTATATTCACAGATTTTTTATTTTTAAAAAATATGAAGATAGTTTAAATCAAATATTTTACATGATTGTATTCAAATTAACTATAGAGGAGTTGGCTAACCTCATTTTATCAATCATTTTAAAAAGGAGAGGTTAATATTTCAAAACCTACAAAGCTATCTTTTTGGTCATACTAGACATTGTAAGCATTGTATTGCGATAATTATTTTCAACTAGTTATTATTTTATGTCAAGGTGGTCATGTGACCAGTTAATTAATATGTTTTTAGATGTTATAGACACAGCATAATGATTTATTTTGTGTTTTGAAGACTATCTATGTGGTTTCTGTGATAAATCTATTAAACATGATGTTTAAAGGTGCATTTTCAGTGGAAACCAACACCATCAACATGCAAATTTTTATAATGCCAACTCATGCTTGTTATGCATGTTGTGTTGTGGAGCCTATTTCTAAATTACAGTGTATTTTAAATATAGTACATCTAAAATGTGTTTATATATATATATATATATATATATATATATATATATATATCATCTTTTTTTGGACCCACTTTACTAGGAAACCATTTTTTGGGTTGACTTGACCCATGGTTTTGGTACCCATTATTTTTGAATACCACTTTATTGATGTATTATTTATAGATAGATATTTCATAGTCAATACATCATGAGAATAGGGTTTTGAGAAGGAAGAATAGTGTGTGTGAATTTAGGTGAAAATTTAGGAGGGTTTGTTGAGCACAACTCTAAACAATATTTATGCATTGAAATTGAGAGAAGACTGATCTGAGAGTGGTTTGTACTCTCATGGCTTGTAATAAAATATGAGCAAGTATTTCTTGGTGGATGTAGCCCACATTAGGTAAACCATGTTAAATATGGTCTTCTTATTTTGCATGTTTATTTTTATTCTTTTTTCATCTCTATTTATATCTATTATTATTGTGATTTTGTAAAATTATTTTTCATCAATTTTTGGTTTTATTCCAAGTAACTGGTATCAAAGCTCTACATTGTATTTTTTGAAGTATTGAATCATAGGAAGAGTTATTAGTTTAAGTGGGAGCTATGGATGATGATCATATATTAAAGTTTGAAAAGTTTAATAGACAAAACTTTGGTCTATAAAAGATGAAGATGGAGTTAGAAGGATCTTTATGCTCTACTAGAAGGAAAAGTAAAGCAACCAGTGAGTATGATAGATGAGGTTTGAGAGTTGTTTGACAAGAAAGCACTTGGGTCCATTAGGTTGTGCCTTGCATCTTTGATTGTGTTTAATATATCATAGGAAAAGATCACATAAAGTATCATGAATGCATTAGGGAATTCATATGAGAAACCCTCTGCTTCTAGTAAAATATTTGTAATGAAAAAGTTATTTAATATGAAGATGTCTAAAAATGGTTTAGTTATTGATCATCTAAATGAATTTAATATGGTTGTGAGTATGTTGAATTTTGTAAAAATATATTTTGAAGATGAGGTTAGGGATTTCTTATTTTGTGTTCCTTACAAAAGAGTTGGAATAGCCTGGTAATGGCTATGAGCAACTTGGTCTCTAATAATGCTAAGTTGAAGTTTGAGGATGTCATAGGAATAATCCTTAGTGAGGAAATGTGATGGAAAAGCTCTAGGGAGGCTTCTACTTTAGGTGATGCTTTTGTAGTGGAGATTAGAGGGAGATAAAGCTTTAGAGGAAAAGGAAAGCATGGAAAGTCAAATGGTCCTAGAAGGTCAAAATCAAGGGCTAGGATGGTATGTTGGCACTATAGAAACACTGGGCATGCGAAGAAGGATTGTTGGTCTTTTCAGAACAAGAAAAAAAAATTAGGAAGACACCAAGGAGGTGACTGTGGAAATAGGTAATGTTTGTTAGGATGCATTAATTTTCTCTATTGATAATATTATTCAGTCTTGGGTTTTAGATTCAAGGGCTTTATTTCATGCTACACCATATAGGCATTATTTTATTGATTATATTCAAGGGGATTTTGGGCATGCTTACCTTGGTGATGATGAGTCTTGTAGCATAGTAGGAAAAGGAAGTGTTCATATCAAGATGCAAAATGGGAACACTTGGCTACTAAAGGATGTCAGGCATGTGCCTAAGTTGAGACAAAATTTGGTATCTACACGATAGCTAGACAGTGAAGGTTGTATGGTGACATTTATAGTAGATTCTTGGAAGGTGACCAAGGGTAATCTTATATTAGCAAGAGTTAAGAAGGTTGGTACCTTGTATTTATCAAGTAGTGTTGATTATTATAATTTAGTTGCTTCAGATGTAGATATAACTTTGTGGCATAATAGGCTTGGTCACATGAGCCAAAAGGGTATGTAAATTTTGAAGGATTGGTTGCCCAATTTGAAAATATTTAATTTAGATTTCTGTGAAGATTGTGTATATAAAATATAAAAGGGTAAAGTTTTTCAAGGTTAGACCTATAAGGAAAGAAAATAAGTTGGAGCTAGTTCATTCAGATGTATGAGGGTTGGCTCAGGTATATTCTATTGGTGGGTCATCTTATTATGTCATTTTTATTGATGATGCAACTAGTAAATTTAAGGTGTATGGCATTAGGAGAAAATGTAATGTGTTTGATACATTTAAAAGGTGGAAAGCCTTGGTTGAGAATGAAACAAGTCTCAAGTTAAAATTTCTTAGGTCAAATAATTATGGGGAATATTGCAGTAATGCATTTTTTTATTATTGTTCAAGGAATGGAATTCATAGATAGAGGATTTTTCTATGAACTCCATAGTAAAATAGAGTGTTAGAAAGGATAAAAAAGACTATCATGGAGTGTCTTAGGAGTATGAGGTTGCATACAAGATTGCATCTTCAATTTTGCATAGAAGTAGTAAACACGATAGTATATCTAATAAATAGAGGTCCTTCATCTGATTTGGATGGAGGCATACCTAAGGAACCTTGGTCTGGTAAGAAGATTGATTATTCATTTCTTATAATATTTAGATGTGAATCCTTCATTCATATTGATAAGGTTGATAGGACCAAGTTAGAGGCTAAGTCTAAAAATGTACCTTTATTAGTTATGGTGAGGATGAACTTAGTTCCATATTTAGAGTCTTAAGGACAAAAAAATCTTTAGGTCTAGGGATGTTGTCTTTAATGAAAAAGTCATGTATAAATAGTAGTTATAGGATTAGAAAGAGGATTGAAAAAAAGAGTACATAGTATTAGAGGACATTGCAAATGATAAAGTGTCCAAGCAACCAATTCAGGTGCCTACTCCACAAGAACCCCAAACTCTTATGGTGAGGAAGTCTTCTAGGGTAAAAAGGGAACTTGAATGTTTTTCTCCATATTTTAGTTATTTATTACTCACTGACAATGGAGAGTGAGAGTGATTTGAAGAATTAATGTAGGTAGATGTCATGAAGAAGTGAGAGCAAGCTATGGATGAGGAGCATTAATCTCTCATGGAAAATCAAACTTGGGATTTAGTAACCCCACTTGAAGGTAAGAGAGTATTGTAGAACAAGTGGGTATATATAGTTAAAGAAGATGATGGAGGTAAGAAAAGGTACAAGGCCCAGTTGGTGGTAAAGGGGTTTGTACAGAAGAAGGGAATTGATTTCAATGAGATTTTTCTCTAGTGGTAAAGATAACTTCTATTAGGACTATTCTTGGGATAGTGGTAGCAGAAGAGTTGCACTTAGAGCAGCTAGATTTGAAGACTACATTCCTTTATGGTGATTTGGAGGAGGATTTGTATATGGAGCAGTCATAGGGCTATGAGATCATAGGAAAGAAGAAAATGATGTGCAAACTGAAGAAGAGCTTGTATGGTTTAAAACAAGCTCCACAATAGTGATACAAGAAATTTGACAATTTTATGATGGAGCAGGGATACTCCAAGTGTCATTCAAATCACTATGTATATATCAAGAAGTTTGATTATGGTGATTACATTATCCTTTGTATGTATGTCAATGACATGTTAGTTTTAGGTAAGAACATGTAGGAAATAAAGTTACTCAAGGAACAACTTAGTAATTCCTTTCCTATGAAAGATTTGAGAGCAGTAAAACAAATCCTTGGTATGAGAATAACTCAAGATAGGAAGGAATAAAAGCTAAATTTATCCTATAAATAGTACATCAAAAAGATCATAGAGAGGTTTAGTATGTAGGATGATAAACCTGTTGGGACTCCTTTGGTAGGTCATTTCAAGTTATCAAAGGAGTAGTGTCCTAAAATAGAGGAGGAGAGAATCTAAATGTCACATGTACCATACTCATCATCTACTGGTAGCTTGATGTATGCCATGGTGTGCACTAGGCCAGATATTTCCCATGTAGTGGGAGCAGTAAGCAAGTACATGAGTGATCCAAGTAGAGAACACTAGAAGGTAGTGAAGTGGATCCTTTGGTACTTAAGAGGGACTGTGGGGATAGTTTTAAGCTATAGTGGATTGGACACCACTTTGTGTGGTTATGTAGATTCAAACATGGCTAGAGATTTAACTATTAGGAGTACAATAGGATATGTATTTACTGTAGATGACACAATAGTGAGTTGGATTTCATGACTATAAATATTTATGGCTTTGTCAACCATAGAGGTTGAGTATGTTGTTTCCACATAGGCAAGCAAAGAAATGATTTGGTTACAATAGTTTTTTGAAGAGTTGGGGCATAAGTAGGAGGAAGGGAAGCTATATAGTGATAGTCAAAGTGTTATACATCTAGCAAAGAACTCCACTTTCCATTCTAGAATGAAGCGTATATAGTTGAGGTACCATTCATTAGGACATTTTTGTAGGAAGAGAAGTTGAATCTAAAGAAGATTCATATCAGTCAGAATCCTGTAGACATGATGACTAAGGTGGTCACAAGGGATAAATTGAATCTATGTTTAGTTTTGGTTGGCCTTCATATTTGATAGTAAAGGGTTGAAAAGCCTGCTCAAAGGAAATCAGTCTCCAAGTGGGAAATTGTTTTGTTATGGAGCCTATTTATAAATTATAGTTTATTTCAATTACTATATATTTAAAATTTACTATACACTCTATATTTAAAAAAATTTGGACCCCATTTAATGAGAAACCATTTTTTGGGTTAACTTGGCCCATGGTTTTAGTACCCATTATTTTATAATACCGCTTTGTTTATGTATTATGTATAGATAGATATTTCATAAGTAATACATCATGAGAACAGGGGGTTGATTGGGAAGAACAGTGTGTTTGAATTTAAGTGTGAATTTAGGAGGGTTTATTGAGCATAGCTCTAAATAATATTATGCATTATAATTGTGAGAAGATTGATCTGAGAGTGGTTTATACTCTCATGGCTTGTACTCTCATGGATTGTAATAAAATATGATCAAGTGTTTCTTGGTGGATGTAGCCCACATTAGGTGAACCACGTTGAATTTGGTCTTCTTATTTTGCATATTTATTTCTATTCTTTCTATGTCTCTATTTGTATATATTGTTATTGTGATTCTATGAAATTGTTCTGCATCAATTTTTGGTTTTATTCCTAACAATGTCATCAAACATCTCATACTTTATAGCTTCATTAGGGTCCTTGTGATTGAAAAAGTGTAATTGTCACACAGGAGGTTATAGGATCTATTAGAGGTTGGAATACTATTACCCTTCTCCAATTTGTTATTCACATAGAGTTTGGGTCAAATTTTTGAATGGAAATTTTGGTCACAGTAGTTTTCTTATTTCACTTATATTGTTTGATTTTATTTTTATTATTGTATATATTCTTACCTCTCACTTGATATGGGGAGAATATATAGCATTGGTAGGTCTTTGATCAATCATTGGTAATAATACAAGTTGATAGATGTTACTAGCCCCAACAAAGTTGAACAAAGGTCATTAATATTCATTATACATCAAGGATATGTGTCATACACAGTAAAAGTTGGTCACTTTGATGGGATTCTAGGTGGAGCCTTATGTGAATTGATGTAGTTGGATAGGCCTTGATTATGTTATACTCTAGTACAATATGATGATCATAGAGTATGAGTAGGTCTTGATCATGTTTATCAGTCTTTTATGCCACAACTTGCAAGGCAGGTTTATGTATGGATTGACATCTATTTTGGTTAGTATCAGGATATACATTACACTAGTTATAGTTGTTTTAGAGTTTATTTGATGACTTTAGAGTTATTTCTCTAGTTCTCTCTTTTTCCATACCCCTTTGGATTAAGGGGGATTTTGTTGGTTCAGTTGATTCAATCATATTTACATTATGTTTTATTAGGTTTATGTTGATATTTACTTTATGTCTTATTAGTTGTTAGTTGTTTCACAAGAAATATTTGGTCTTGTAACCACCTCATGAAAATCTTATACATATTTTCATGACATTTGTAAAATCATCTCAAAATAATACATTATTAAACTCTATTTTAAAGTGCTCTCTTAATAATGTAAGTTTTGAATTATTCTCCTGGTATTGGGGCCAACAGTATTTCAGACCTATAGATATGTTGTCCTTATGACTAATATGGAAATAGGAAAAAATATGTAAGATTTTCACACTTGAGTGCTTGATTTAATGTTTGTGGTAAGTTGCCTAGTGAGTAGGTAAGAAGTTTCTAGGTGAGGAATGAATGAGGGTTGATCTTATATTTTTTACAATACTTTTGGAGAATAACTCATATATTATCACTTACGTTGACCATTAGGATACATTTCATTTGTCATTTAGATGACTTTTTGGTCATTGGACACTTGCATCAAAGTAGGATAGTTGCATCAACGTAGGGGTCTATCCAAGATGTAAGTGTTCAGAGAGTATGAAAATAGGTACATGCTCAAAATATGTAGAGGCATAAGATAAGTAGGTTCTAATCATTTTGGGTAAGATACAAGGCTTGGGTCATCAACATAAGACTAGTCAGACTAAGAGATAGACTAAATGACATAAGAGAGAGTAGATGCAAGACTTATAAAAGCAAGAATGGTCTAGAACTGAGAGGAAAAACCAAGGTTTGAGTTTTCCAAGTGTACAAGACTAAAGTGTTATATAGTTTATAAATAGTGTCTACAAGGAAAATATTTGCTAAGATGAAGGTGTGGTTTAGTCTAATAGTAAACTTAAGCTGTTGAGTGGTCTAGATAAATACATTCTAAAGTGATTTAGGTTTATTGAAGGAATGAGTCATCATACAGAGAGTGAAGGAAAATCATCAATGGGACCCATAATATCTTCTTATCTAAGTGTGTCAAAGAGGTGGTCACAAGTGAATTATTTTAGCCTAAATGTTAATTTATGTGTCTATAGTGAGATTTTATATGTGTGTGTGTGTGTGTGTGTGTGTGTGTGTGTGTGTGTGTGTGTGGGTGTGTGTGTGTGTGTGTGTGTGTGTGTGTGTGTGTGTGTGTGTGTGTGTGTGTGTGTGTGTGTGTGTGTGTGTGTGTGTGACTATGGACTTACATATGCTATGTGGATACTTTTTTCTGACTATTTCAGGGAATGATAACATTTATAACATGCCTTACCTTAGGTGTATCTCTATACAATGAATTTTAAGATGATATATTTCTTTATTTATGTTTATCATATTGACTTATTTACATTAATTATATCATATCTTGCAATTACTACATCTTATGTGTTACATAGACATATATAGTGTGTGGTTACTTTACAATTATTACATTATTGATTTTCATGTGTGCCCATGTTGGGTTGATTGCTTTAATGACTATGCTTATGCATGTTTTTTTCAATGCCTTATTGTGCCCTTGTGCGTAGAGGATCCTCTAGTTGTCATTTCATTATTATTTTGTCATGTCTTGTGAGCCTTATGTCCTTGTGTGATGACTTCCTATATTATGTTACACACTTGTGTATGATTTATGTGATACATTATGTGATATTATATGATTGTTTCCATGATCTATAGTGTACATATATTATGTTAGGTACCATTGTTTTACCAACACATTACTATTTTTAATAGTATTATGCTTGGGCGTATATTGACATGGTATTTATGATGTATCTATGGGGGAACACTACTTTGTGTGTTGCTCATTTATTTATCTATCCCTATTAGGGGTAAATTTGATACATTAGGGGCATAATATATTTCCCCAAATTGTTTTCCCATTAGGGAAAACACACCCTTCCATATCTCCTCAATTTATTACTATGGTATATATCTTACAAATATGTAGCATTCAGTAGGGCATGATATTTTCCCCCATCTTGTTCCTCCTCTTATGAGGATGAACACTTTCTTATTTTATCTTTACAAGATGATATTTTAATATGGTTATACATGATATTTTAATATCTTTACATACATGTGAGTTATATGATTTTACATGCATTTTCAAAGCTTCAGATATATATATTTTATAATACATGGTGTAGTTAACTTTTTATTTTGAGATGAGTGATTAAAAAAATATTTTTTCAATCTCTCACCTCAACATGGAGGCATATATCTATATTTTTCAAGATTAATCAATTTTTTTGAGAAAATAAGATTTAACAAATAAAATTGAGCAAAGAATTTGAGTAAATTTGATTAAACTCAATCAAACTAAGAGCACCATAAATGGTCCATTTGTCTACTTAAAATGATCGAGAAGTGGATTGGGTCGACATAACTCCTAGAGAAGTGATAGCTATTTCTATGATTTATTTAAAACATCCCAATCAAAACAGAGTTTTATTTTGCAACAACATAGTTTGAATACCACTAGGGATAGTCCTTCCTATACTTCCCTTTTAGTTTATGTTTTAAAATTACTACATTTTCACATCGATACGGCAATAACTAATTGTCTTAATTAGATGTTATTTTCAAATTTTTCAAATTTTTTAACATACATCAAATTCATGTGGATGGGGCCTATCTTGAGCATCATTTGATTCATCCATATTTTCCTAAGAAGTCAAGATACATGTTTTAATTTATCCTTTTTATACTTTAACACACACATGCATTCACTCACATACACACATCAAATAAGGGGCATTATGTAGACACCAAATTTTGTTACATTTTTTTTCCATAATGCTTTTACCCCTTTTTTGTACACTTGGTCCACTTGTGTATATTTGTATATTTAAAAAACTCTTCTTACCCCATACTACTCTCTCTAACCTATAAGCCTCCTAGATGTCTTTAGAATTCATTTGATATATATTTTGAGATTTATCTAAAAATATTTTAAACTAGTTATACCCTTCACAAAATTATGTCTCTCTTGGGATAGATTTGGCATCTATGTGTGTATCATTGAATCATCCCTCTATAGGTTTAGCAAGCCATTGAATCTACCTTTGAGTGTTTTTTTAGTCCTTATTTATTTACCTAATTTCTTGTACCTTTAATTTTTCATATCAGTCATTTCCATGATTTTCCATTACATGTGTAATGTCCTATGGATCCCTATATATAAAAATAACTCATATTAATTTACATAGTAGAGACTAATTAATATTCATAAGGAAATCCTTCCATAAGTTAAAGTCTTCAACTGTTCAAAATTATTTGCTACACTTGAGGAAGAAACTATAATTGAGTCACTCTTGACCACTCTTTACTTCAAGATATTGTGACATCACCCACTCTTACAAAAATAGGTTTGGGCCAATGTTCATGGAGTTGCATCATCATTTCTATGGAAGAGGATTTGAAATCCTTACTCAATATTTCATTTAAATGTCACTAGAACTTCCTTGAGGTTTCCCAACCCAACTACCTTTACCCCTTATCTTTTGTATGTGTGTTATGTAAAATTATGTCAAGAGAGGAAGAATACATCAATTTAGACATTCAACCTACAAATTTAGATGAGTGAAATCATAGGATTTTATAGCATCAAAAGGTGAACCTACATAGGATAAAATAGAATTCAACATAAATCACAGTATAAATTTAACACAAAAGAAAATATTCATTATCAATAGTACAAGGGCATGTTCAATGGTTGAATATACCCTAAGTATATTTGGAAAATACATAACAAGCATCAAGTTTGTCCTTTAATAGTAATTTTTCAATTTTTCACACAAATTTAATACACCACTTCTAGACCATTTTTTCACTCTTAAAATCCCAAGATTCTTCCTAGGTGTGATTATTTCATAAGTATCGCTATTTATTTTAGTATTTTCTTATTTGATTGGCTCATTTACACTTCTTACTATTTTTAGTCACTATAATAGATATGTTTTACTATTTTATACTTCTATATTCTATATTCCCCTTGTGTACTTAGTTTTATCATATTACTTAACCCATGTGCGTTAAGAAGATAAAACACTTATCTCTTAAATGAATTTATGTTACTAATTCGTTAAAATATCTTAAATATATGTATTTGAAAATGTTGAGATGTATCTCTTTTGAGGTTCTTATCTTTAGATTTGTCACATAATTTTACCCATTGAAGGGTTCTACACTAATTAAATATTTCATCACCTTATCTATAAATTTATCATTGGTTGGTGTCAAATGGCCTCAATAAACCATTATATTAGGTTTGAAAATATATTTTTGAAAAATGGGATTCAAACTCCACCTTATGCACAAAATTATTGAATTTTCAATCATATTTTCCAAAAAATAATAAAACCTACCTCATAGTAATCCAATTGACATCAAATTTAAGATCAGCCATTTTTATGAACACATTCATGGACATTACACTCCACCCCCCATCCCCCCTCCTCGTCTACCATTATAGGCTAAAATTATAGGCCTAACTATTAACACATTTTCCATTTTAACTATATTTTTCATTCATGTTCACATGAACATTATTTAACATCCACGATCTTTTCTTTTTTTGTAAAATAGTTGTAATGAGGTCCCTATTCACCACTGGAATACACTTAAGGAAACATTAGAAAGACTATCTACAACTTGATGAATAAGTGAGATACGTCAAGGGTACTTATATACTTTTAAAGTGCTTCTTCAATATCATGCATGTAGGAAAGAGTAGCTTGTGTGGGATATATGATCCACATTATGCAATTCAAAACAAACACACTTGGAAAATAAACACAATGAAGGAGAAGTTATCATATAACAAGCATCCAAACAAGGAGAATTCAGATTACACATGAACAATCCAAGTTAGATAAGTATATACTTTAAGAGTAATGAAACATGCCATTGTACAAGACAAGTGGGCATATCTAATAAGAAATTTTATTTATGTGAAAGACAAGTGGCATGATAATTAGTGAAATGGGTTGAATAATAAAAAACTATAATATGCCTAAGAGGTCTATGAAAAATATAAATAAGGACCTTGGCCTTCCATTTTAGAGATCCATAGTTAGATACATGCTTACGAAAGTTGAGTTTGATTTATTAGGAGAAGTTTAGAGCTAATATTTTATGAATTTGGATGTATAATCTTTGCATGAGGATCATGTGTAAAGTTGAATCTCTAATGGTGATCAATGTATGATTTATGATTTTTAAAATAAGTATTGATTAGAAAATATTGAGTATTTTGAATAAATGTATCATGTCAATATGTTCTTAGTTTAATAATATGTTGTTCATGTGATATGTTCCTTTATGTAAATATGATGCACTCATTCTATTATTTGTGATTTATTCATATAATGGGGTTCTCAGTGTTCTCTTGTTGCATGTCATGTGATTGTTTAAGTCCTTAGGCTTAAGTGATATATTGACACATTGAGTATTCATCTATATATTATGCATGATATAGCCTACACATAGATATGAAATATCAATAAAAAACACAACATTTTGGTTCCACTATTAGGACCCTATTTGAACAGAGTATGGAGATCACAATTGTAGATGGTGAGGCATATTTCCTAGAGTGAGTGTAAGTTTGGTTTAAGACTAAATATTAATAATTTGTGAAGGATGTTGGTGAAATTAAGGGTCTAAAACCTAATAAGTGGTTTAAAGAGATTATATCAAGATATCTTTATGATGGTTTATTTTGTGACTTACTAGAACACATTCACGTATGGTTAGTAGCCTACGTGGTATTTCAAAGTTAAATTTTTAGTAAGAATTATGCTTAGAATAAGGTTTGGGCAAAGTAGTTTAAATATTTGGATGAAGAGTGGATGAGAGCTATGGATGTCTAGTGTATATATTTATTTAGCAACTATCTATTATAATTCTCAATTTTGACTTATTCATGTTTGAAGGAATCAAAATTTTAGTTTGAATGGGATCCTATAGACTCATTAATTTTGAAAATAATTTTATAAATCAATATTCTCATGGTGGATTTTAGAATTTTAGACATGAGGATGAGTGGATAAATTAGTTCATGCAATGGCTAGGAAAACTGCAAGGATTTGAGTGAGTTTGCATAAGATTATTGATAATAACTTCATAGTGAAGTAGAATCTCCTAATTAGAGGGAAAAATGAATGAAAATGTAAAATCTAAGTAAAATATATATATTATATATACTAATGATCCCAAGAAGATGATATGTCTTAATCATGAAAGTGTTATTGAGACCTGTAATAAATGGGGAGGGTATTTGGTTGGCTCTAATCCATATCCAAACTATGTTCTTGAAAAAAATAAGTTAACTAAGTTTATTCAATTCTCAATGTAAATGAGCTCATTTAAATTAGTAAACTTATGTATTGGGCTCACCCATTATTTATAAAACTAAGCCCATACACAAGAGCAAGCCAATAATATTTTTTTAAAAATGTATTTCATGTTTTATTAAAATCCATAAATTTAAAAGGAAAAGCTACATAAGAGAAAAACAAAATACTAGCCCATGATTATTCAAAACTTGTGTAAGGAGTCGAAAGAGAAGTTATGGGATCTTTTGAAAATAATTATTTTATTTTAAAATGTTGAACATGTTTTATTAAAGTTATCACATGCTCCATTAAATGTCATAAATTTAAAAGGAGAAGCTAGGGGAAGGAAGAAAAGACAACCCACTATACATTAAAAATGATTCTCTTCTTTTAAATGTAGCGAAAAGTTAAAAAAATGAAAAGAAAGTACAATAGAGAAGTTATGAACATCATGGGAAAATATAAAACTTATTTTTTGAGGAGAAAGATATAGCAAAGGACAAAAAAATAGAATTTTGCATTCAATTATTGGTTATCCCTTTTTGTAAATAGTTAATGGGGAACAACCTAAACAAAAATAGATCAAACTATTCCTAAAGCAGGCCAATCAAATAATTCAGTTTATAATATTCAATTACAATGCTAAATTATGGAAAATGCTAAATATAGAAAAGATAATGCCAAATAATATTTTGATTACATAATCACAAAGAAGAAACAATACTTAGCGTATGCCATATGTGTAGATAGATATGAGATATATAAGTGTGGAAATAGGTTGTTTGATACTCAGGAACTAGTCATCAAATTTTAGAAATATTCTTTATGGCTACTTAGACACTTGTGTTGACTTGTGTATGCTTACATCGGTGTTATTTTCTATATCTCAATGTAACTATCCTCTATGGAGTTTTCATTGTATTGAGAAGTGACCACCTAGGTATTTATAGTTTTTCCACCTTTTTGATGATATGTTTGGATCACTTTCATAGGATCTATGACTATTTGTAGTTCAAACCCTATCTCTCAACCTTAGGTTAGGTTATCTTACCAAAAAATGGGTTGGTGAGCTCACAATATCAAACTAGCATCGAATACCCCTTTGTTAGTGACCATTGCCTATATAGCTACTACTCTAAATAGGGACTCATAAATATGTAGTTATACCCTATGTGTTGGTGTGTGTGTGTGAAGAGTGTTAAATGTGAGTGCATGCAATGATCTAGCTTGTAACTTCAAATATGACTCGTGGGTTGTTATTTGAATGTTTTATACCTATAGTATGATTTATCCTATGAAATATGCAAATAGGGATCAATATGGTAGAATAACTTAGTTGTACACTTTGATTTTTAGTAATATCTCTAATCTTGAGAGGTGATTACTAAATGTCCAATTGAATTGGTTATGACTTATATTTATACTAGCTCTTATTAAATGATCCTCATGAAAAGGTTAATGAACTTATTATGTTGACCCATATAAATCAAAATATTTGCAAATTTGAGTGTTTTTAGGGCAAACACTCTTGCATTGGAATAGGGATAGTAGCGTCGATGATACTATTATGTTTTGAATGCAACTATCTAGGAAGGAGGAAAATTATTGAGGTTTTGTAACTAATAGTATATATATATATATATATATATATATATATATATATAATTTTAGGCATTTTATAGTTATAGGTGATTTAGATAATTATAATATTAGGTTGGATTAAGAAATCAGAATTTAGGCCCAGTGAGGTGGTGAATACGACATTTTCAACCACAAAGAAGGTCAAAACTAAAGTGTAGAGCCTTGAGTTATATTTTTCAAGTATACAAGACTAATTTAACATATAAATCTATATTTAAGAATCTACAATTATAGAAATGGTTAGTTTTAAATGGATTCTTCCATTCCATTTTATCTTATCCTACTCTTTTATATATTCTAATTGATCATTATAAATAAAGAGAGGATTTCTTCAATTATTAAAAGTCTACTAAACTTGATAATTTAGATATGAACCCATGATTTGTTGCTTCTCTGAATATCTTGAGCCCTCTTAAGAAGTGTAATGTGATTGTGAATAATTTCTAAAAATCAAAAGCTTTTGGCCCTTTGCATTCATTTTTAAAAGTTATGTTCATTTCCCTTTCTAAAAACTGAATCACATTGTATCCATATAGATAGGGAATCCCCCACTTTATTATTATGGTGCATCCCTACCATTTTCTATCTATTTCTCTCTCCCTTCCTTTTCAAGTTTCATTTATATTGGTAGATTACCATTAGATTAATACATATAACCATCTCTTGAGGTGCTCTACTAGGATCAGTTCTACACTAATCAAAGATCCCATGTTATTTTTTTTGTGAGCTACATGTAATCAGACAAATTAAAACATTAACATTTTTTTATAAGTGTAGGCCCCAAATGTTGCAGTAGACACCTAATTTCAGTACAAGCCCTATAATTACATTAGTATTACTATGATTTTATGCATACATGTTATCAGTTCAAATTAGGTACTTATTGGATCTTTCTCTTGTGTTTTCATTTATTTTTTCTTTTGTGGCCATGTGCTTTTCTCTTCTATTTTATCTCTCTTATTTGTTTCTTTATGCTTAGGGATCCCTTCTCTATATCTTTTTATATCATTTATGGTTTTTGAATTTTTTTAGATTTTTTTGAATGTGGTTCAACTCTTTTCATATTTTATAAGTCTTTTAGCACTTGTTCATTGCATCATCCTTATTTTGTTAAATTTTCCCTATTTTTTATGTCAAATTTTGAGCTAATAGGTTCATAATTTTAATTCAATCAATATATTTATACAAATCATCTTAAGGCATTTCAAAAACATGTATATTCAAGTACAAGTGAATGAATCGATATTGATCACATATATTATGTTTTTATGAATTTTCTTATCTTATCTGCATCTTTGTACAAAGAGAAGGCCTAAGTGAAAGAGCATAATGTTTAATTCATCATCATAGGGAGAGAAGTTAGAAGCTTCTCTCACTCACTAATAATTTTAACTCACTTACATGCATGCATATAACTACATGAGTCCAAAATATCAGCATTGGTATGTAGCACAACCCTCCCATCAAGGGGCCTAGGCCACTAAATTTACATTATTTCCTTTAGTCCTAAATATATTGGTATAAATTTTGTAAAAATTAGGGTTACATCAAAGGAAAAAATAGAGAATAATGATTCTTTCATGCAATTGAAAATTTAGGAAGTCACAATTTGTAGGTCAAAATAAAGGAAAAATCATATTTGAAGTTCAATCTCACAAAGAAAAAGAATGAAATATCAATATGTAAGGTATGGAAGTTCAATTAATTCTTCACCTAATTTTTGACTTAAATGATCTACTAAATATACATACAATTTTCTATAAAAATAGAGACAATAAAAAAAATGATAATTTGTATGCCTTTATTAGTGTGGGGTCACCAAAATTTATGTGATCCAATTCAAAAAATATATAGGACTATAGAAAATAATAGGATTCAAAAAAGCTCAAACTAATCCCCAATTTATTGATGAGGAAAATGTTTTTAGAATGGAAATAACTACAAATTATTCAACATTAAATGGATAAAAACCAATAACATGTCTTCACTTTATAGGAAATAAAGACATAATCTAGCCTAGAGGTAGCTAAATAAATTAGAAGTAAGGAAATAACTATAGGGGAATCAAGAGGAAATATAGGATCCATTGTCCTTGTTGGAAAAACATTTTTTTTTAAGAAGAAATCGGAAAAGTTTCCAATAATATGTGTGAGTATGCCCCTCCTCTATTATGAGGGAATGTTCTTTTCATTGAAAACCAAAATTATGAAAATGAATAATTTTTTATAATTTTACACTCAAATTTTATTTTTTGGGGTTATATAATAATAAAATAAAATAGGAAATAAAATTGCATACATACTAAATAAATGTAGAGCTCAAAATACATACGATAAAAAAAGATAGATTCAAACTCTGAAAATCAATTAAATACATTTGTATGAATAATTATGAAAGAAGGAGAACATTCATCACCAAATAAAGAGAATGATAATGAAGAAGACTAAGTTTAATTCTTTTTATATATATCCTTTTAGTTGTTTAACCTAAATTGAGATGGGTAAATGTAGTATAGGGTTAAGAATCTAGAAATGAACAAGTATAAGGGTGATAAACAAAGCTATAGTAGGATAATTAGTTACAAAACTTATATCAATAGTACTATGAATTTAAATACTGAGATATGCTAAAAATATAAATTACAATTATTGATTGATATTATGATGAATTTGAAATAAGAGTACTTGGTTTACTATGCATGTGTAGACCTAATATGGAACAAGCTGGTAATAGACTCGATCTAGATTCTATGTCAACCATCAAATTCTATAAATTTGCACACATTGGCCTCAGATGTTCACCTCAAATCTAGATAATTTCATCAACACTACTATATGACTTGGATGCAAGTGTCTAATACATAATATCAGTGGGGTCTAAGTGGGACCACCTATAACCTTATAGGTTTTATGTCACCTTTACTTTAGTGTGTTTAGATCTCACACACAGGTTGTCACTCTTTGTTAAATGATCAAAACCCTAGATTACTCAGCCTTGGAGTCACTATGGTAAAAATGGTTTAGTGGGCACATAGTATTGAGATGCCCCAAGGACCCCTCTATCAATGTACACTATCTACATACCCAATAATATGAAGAGGGCCTCAACTTATGTAGTTCTTCCCTAGTGTTGGATTGTGTGTGCATAAGGATGCAATGTGTGATAAATAAGTATACATAGTGACCTAGCTTGTAACTTATAAAATATGGATCATGGAATGCTCCTTCAATACACTAGACTTATAAATGGGTTGTCCCTATGACTAGTATTGAAATAGGAAAAATAGGGAAGCTTTTCTCACTTGAATGCTTGATTGAATGCTTTTGGTAAGTTGCCTTGTGAATTGCTAGGTCTATTCTAGGTGCGGAATGAATGAGGATTGATATTGTATGTATACCCATCCATTTTTGAAATATCTCACATTAAAGCACTTAGGTCGACCATAAAAACACATTATAATTGAAAAAATGATAACTTTATCGTAGTGGACACTTAGTTTGGCATAGGACACTAAAGTCAACATGGGCATCTAACTAGGATGCAAGTATCCAAGAAGATAGAAAATAGGTATAGATCCAAAAATTATAGAGGATGATAATAAATAGGTTTATAAGACTGAGGTGTTATATAATTCATATTTAGTGGCTACATTTCCCACCCTTTAATCTAGTAATGAAATTGCTAGTTTAAAGGTAAATAAATGTGTGCCTAAATGTGTTTAACACACCTTTTATTTGCATGGGTCCAACTTTAGTGTTTTTCTAGTGACTAACCTACAACCAAGAGCATGTTATAATATATAATAATGCATACAATCTATAATTGAAAGAAAATGACATGCTTGAAAGTAAAGGGAGCAAGGTTAGGAGTACACCTATGTATCAATGTGTTAGGAACCCACGGAAGCACCATTGATTACCATATACAAACAACTGAATATGCAGAATTAATCAGAAGTAACAAGTAACTAGAAATCAAAAACAACATAGAATATGAGAGACAATACCCAATTGTATTAATACTCATCCAGAAAAGAATACAATAAAGAAGATGCCACTTCTTCACACCTCTCAGAGGCTTCCCACACCTCAAGTGTACAGTAATTCTTTCCTCAAAGCTCTCTCTCTTATGGTCCCAACACACAACTCAAACACAGAGTTGGTGTTCACCTCCAACTAGTCAGTATCCACTACTGCCAGTACACAAGTGCTCCATGCACTCCACAAGTGTTCCACACACTCCAAGTACTCAACGTACTCCAAGTAGATCTCCCATGAACTTGCAACAACCTGCAACTCAAATGATCTTACTTATGGAAGGAACTACCTTGCCTTCCTCTGTGCTCAATAACCAAGTACACACCGTACTCCAAGTAGATCTCTCTTGATCTTGCTACCTGTTGTGTTTTTATCCTCCCTGATATTGCACACCTTCAAATCAATCTAGTTTTGCACACCTGCAAACCTAGATCTTGCACACACATACACCTGCAGATCAATGATCTTACTTACCATGTAGATCTCCAAATGTGGCCTTGCACACCTACTGACCAAGATCCTACATACATGAAGAACCCCTCTAATTCTCAAAACCAGTACCCACACTTGGCACTGTGGCACTAGGAGGAACACACCATGCTCTCTTCACACACAGAAGGAGCTAATATTTGCTCTCTTACTCTCTCGGACCAATTACAATATAGCCCATGAGTCTATTATATAGATCTCATGCAAATAATAATTAGACACCTAATTACAATAATTAGATCCATAGCTTCAAGTCTATAATTAGCTCTTAACATGCAAACACTCAGTTCGTTAACAAACTATTCATGCAACTGACAGTTCTAAAACTGTACAAGTGACCGACGTCGGTCCCTATCTGCTTGGAGGTGACCGATGCCAGCCAATCCATGACTGACGTCAGTTGCTCTTCTCACTATATATGACCGACATCAGCTGATCAGACTGATGCCGATTGTTCTGCAACTCAGCAACCTCCTTCCCTGTTTGCATCAGTGAAGCTTTTAGCTCCACAACCTAAAAATATCCCACTTAGAGATAAACAGCTACACTATACCTATACCTATGCCCCGTCTAATCTATTTCTTGGCTTGTATCCCTCTTCAAGCTCAACCTTGAAGACCAACCACCACAACCCTTATGGTGAACCTCCTGTCATCAAAGTAACCTGTCACATCTGCGTCTACAAACACATGTAGAAAAGCACTTGACCCTACATAGCATGTGCACCTATTGCTGGTCCCTTTCAGATACCTGAGAATCCACTGAATTGCCCTCCAGTGCTTCTTTCCCAAATCAGCTCCAAACTTTCTGACAGCTCCCACTGAATGGGAAACCCAAGTCTAGTACGCATGTACTTAACCTCATCATGTGAATCAAGACCCTATTTTGTGAACTGTCCAACCATTGGCGTGCTAACCGGTATCACACAATCATCCAGAGACAAAATCAACCTATGATCTCCCATGTCTCTAGAACACACTCATGCCAAAGAATTTTGCTGCTCCAAATTCCTCATGACATGCCACTGAACTAACCTTACCCTTAGCTCAACAAAACCCTGTATGTCTGAACCTGCACCAAGCTCATCCTTCACATACAGTAACAGGATAATGTCGCGACCATCATCCACCTGGTAAGACAAACACAATGGTTACACTGACATTGACTAAAGCCCTGCTTTGTCATCCACCTATCAAACCTATACCACTATTCTACAGCTTCCTCAAGACCATATGACCTGGCCTTCTATCTCACGTGTCCATTCTCTCTATTCTTTAACTAACATTCATCTCTCAGTGCTTTCTTCTGACTGGCAACCCTACCAAATCTCCCGTTTAGTTTTGCATCCTAATCATGCCATGCTCCCACTATTTCCTAGATCCTTCTTGCTCTACAGTGAGAAATGAGTATAAAGAAGAGGAACAATGAATTTGAAGCTTACTTACCACTTCATTCCTCCACATGGGCATTTGAGACTCCTTGACAGCTTGTTGTCTACCCAAAATCCATCTCAGTGACTAACCTCGGTCACCACACAATCTGCATCTGGCTGATGTCGATTCCCATGCGACTGTCCTTTCTACTAACACCAATTTTTTGACTGATGATGGTCTTACCTGGTCACCAACATTGATTCTATGACCAACACTGGCAGCCACTCTGCCTGACACCACCAGTTCTGATCTACACATGACCGACATTGGCACCTATCTGTTCGATGTTGGTTCCCCTTGACTGACGCTGGTAACTGTGTTCACCTGTGAGTGATGAATTTTTACCCACAAGCTCTCCATGGATCAAAACCCTATCCAAACTACCCTGCTCAGAGTTACTCAGTCCCATCCGTTGATCTCTGTCCATCATCTCCTCCAGAAACACCAAGGCTTTCCAGTTCTTAAGTCTGTCAAACACATCTATCTTCCACTTAAGAACATGCATCTCCTTCTTGCTCATGTGACCAAGCCTACAAAGCCACGTCTTTGCAATAGAAGAAGAATCAGTAATATAAGAAAGTAGATAAAGAGTACCTACTTTCTTACCACCAGCTAATTCAAGTGCATCCGCTGTGAGAGTTCTTGTGCATCTCTCATCACCCAACTTTCCTGAAGAAATTAGCCGCATCTTCAAGACCAGGACCTGCATGACCTCCTTCAACACCCATGTGTTGGCCGCCTATAATTTCAGCTTCACTTCCCCTTTGCCAATACTTTGACAAGGCTCACCAACCCCTCTATTTGGGGTTGCATGGAAAGAGGCAATAGAATCTATAAAACAAGATTCTACTTTATCCAGAGCATCCTATGCAACAACACCTGCAACATCTAATTCTTCATGTTGATCTGCTACCAACCAACAATCTCTCTTTACCTGCTCTTTCTTTCCATAACACCGTAATTGACCATTCATGCTTTTCAATTCCTCCATTCTTAGTGTACTTTTTTCTACCATTGCTCTACTCCCACTCAATTAGAAACCCCTAAGAGTGACCTATAATCAAATACAAAACCTGCTCCCTACAACCTTAGCTCTGATACCAATTGTTAAGAACCCACGAAAGCACCATTGATTACCATATACAAGCAACTAAATATGCAGAATTAACCAGAAGTAACAAGTAACTAGAAATCAGAAACAACACAGAATATGAGAGACAATACCCAATTGTATTAATACTCATCTAGAAAAGAATACAATAAAGAAGATGCCACTTCTTCTTCACACCTCTCAGAGGCTTCCCACACCTCACGTGTATAGTAATTCTTTCCTCAAATCTCTCTCTCTTATGGTCCCAACACACAACTCAAACACAGAGTTGGTGTTCACCTCCAACCAATCAGTATCCACTACTGCTAGTACACAAGTGCTCCACACACTCCACAAGTGTTTCACGCACTCCAAGTACTCAACGTACTCCAAGTAGATCTCCCATGAACTTGCAACAACCTACAACTCAAATGATCTTACTTATGGAAGGAACTACCTTGCCTTCCTCTTTGCTCAATAATCGAGTACACACCATACTCCAAGTAGATCTCTCCTAATCTTGCTACCTGTTGTGTTGCTATCCTCCCTGATCTTGCACACCTGCAAATCAATTTGGTTCTGCACACCTGCAAACCTAGATCCTGCACACACATACACCTGCAGATCAATGATCTTACTTACCATGTAGATCTATAAATGTGGCCTTACACACCTACTGACCAAGATCCTACATACATGAAGAACCCCTCTAATTCTCCAAACCAGTGCCCACACTTGGCACTCTGGCACTAGGAGGAACACACCATGCTCTCTTCACACACAGAAGGAGCTAATATTTGCTCTTTTACTCTCTAGCACCAATTACAATACAGCCCATGAGTCTATTATATAGATCTCATTGAAACAATAATTAGACACCTAATTACAATAATTAGATCCACAGCTTCAAGTCAATAATTGGCTCTTAACATGCAAACACTCAGTTTATTAACAAATTGTTCATGCAACTGACAGTTCTGAAACTGCACAGGCGACCGACGTCGGTCCCTATCTGCCTGGAGGTGACCAACACCGGCTGATCCATGATTGACGTCGATTTCTCTTCTCACTGTATATGACTGGCGTCGACTGATTAGACTGACGCCGGTTTCTTTGCAACTCAGCAACCTCCAGCAACCTCCTTCCCTATTTGCATCAGTGAAGCTTTTAGCTCTGCAACCTAACACGATGAAACCATCTTGCCTTTTAGAAATTTGATTTAAATATATGATTTAATATGAATTATTCAAGCTAATATTAGGATAATTTTAAAACTTAAAAGTGCATATATATAAATATTAGAGGACAACTTTCCCCCAACCTTATAAAAAAGGTGAGTTGCAACTCGATAGTTAAGATTAATTTAATTTTGCAACCCAATCATACTTATAACCTAGTAATCATGAGTTATTTAAGTCAAATCACACTATAAAATTGGTAAGGGTGAATTATTTAATCACTCCATCCTATAAAATTAGTAATATTGAGTGATGTAATCACCTTAAACTTGCCAAAAATGAACCAACTATTGAAGTAGATGGGCTCAATAACAGTCCATAAAAGTCCATCATAGTGTATGCTAAAGTCCATATATGTATTTGAAATCTAAAATATAATTTAATTATTTAATTTAAGGTGCTCTTTTTCATAAGACATTTGGGTATAATAATGGTACTAGTGTATATAATATTGCCACAAATGTGTATCTGAATCACATAACTATGTAATTTGGCCAATTTAAAAATTTTAAAGTGTGGAAGATATGTTCCCATGACATTTTCCCATTGAAATATGGAATTGAAAATTGGTATAAGTGTGGATAACATGTTTCCATAACATGGCCCCACCATAATCTAAAGATACTGAATATTGAATAAGTGTGGAAGTCAAGCCTTTTTGGCATGCCCCCACTGAAATATGAAACTATGAAGGTGTGAAATCCATGCCTCTATAACATTCCCTCCACTAATATTCCCCCTCTTTTAAGGTGAGGGGAAGTAGAAACTATTAGTTACCTTACCTCAAAAGGATAAGATAATTTTATAATGTGTGTATGGATCATGTAGCATATAGGAGTAACACATCTAGGTACATATAGAAGTAACACACATATTATTTGATTAAGCCCTAAGATGCATGATGTGAATCATGGAAACATATAGATAGTAACAATAAAATCTCAATAATCTATCTAGCACACACATAAGATCACTCAAAAGTAAACAAAAGACAATGGTCAAAGGAGACCTTAAACAAGGGACATGTTCAAATACCCCAAAATTGGAGGGACATGACTTATTCAAATGTCTACAAAGCATAAAAAGATATTCAAATGTCCATATACAAAAAACTATGACATAAGTAAATTCATAATAAGCAAACATAGGCATGAGGGCCACAATCAACAGAGCATATTCAAATGATCGAACAAGAAATAAAATTTAATATACACAAGGAAGTGTATAAATAATAGGAATGTAATCATAAACAACTAACATAAACATATCATACTAGTCTTTGAATATAGATGTTAGAAAAAAAATGTTAAGTACATGGCATATCAATTACACTAGAAAATATATAAGTATGGATAAAGGCACGTGTAAGTATACCATCTCAAACATGATAATGGTAAATGATCATAGAAACATATAACTGATGGGTATCATGATCAATTAATTGGATGCCCCTAATGTCTAAATGACATGAGTAGAGGGAAGGCCCAACATCGTAAAATGCTTATATCATGTGCTTAGGTTTGCCTGTATCACACTCAAAAGATGTGTAAAACATATGTATATATATAAATAGATTATATGATATCTACCAACATGTAACTAACAATATATATGCCAAGGAGATAATAGATAATTTAAGTACTAAAAATATTTTTGAATTTTTTATACTTTTTAGTATTTTTAGAAATATTGGTATTTTTGCATTATTTAGTTCATGGTTGGATAGGTTAAAATGGTGTATGGCCTATTCTTCCTCATGATTTACTTATGAAATAGAAGGGTGATTTCCATCATGTCAAATATGGATCAATTTATCTTCATGAGAAAAAGAGATACCTTGTTGAATTTGGTTAATTTTTTCTACCATTTGATATAACCAAAGGGTTCCTACTGTGAATGCATATTGATATTTTTGTGGCATAACCCAAAACCTTGTGTGAATCACTTTAGGACCACAATAAATTGGTATTATTATGTTTCCAAAGGAGTCTTTTCAACTTCCTTTATGTTGTAAGTCTTTGAGATCAAAGCTAAGTTGTTGTAACCATCTTATATTGAAAGTGGTTTTTTCTTGTGTAGGATCAACATGGTTATGCCAAAAGTAAGCACCACCCATGAATAATGTGATTATTAGATATTATTGGCATGGAATTTTTTTAATTTTTTTATCTTTAGGGTCATACTCCTCCTTGGAAATAATGGTATCATGGTTTTTTTTAAATGAACATGCATATTTATACACATCCTAATATGATAAATTGAAATAAGGAAAGGTCTTATGTAATGTTCTTTCTCTAAGTGGAGAAAGAAGACCCATACTAAATATAAATTATATTTCCAAATCTGAGGGGATGTAATTTAAATAATAAAAAACATCTTTGAATCTTATAATATAGTCTTGAATAGGTTCATCTTGATTTTAAGCCAATGCTTGAAAATGGTCTAAAGGTAACTTGGGAAACTTGTGCTTATGAAAATGCATAAAAAATACATCATCAATTTTTTTAAAGAATGATAGACACCCATCAGGGAGGCTATATAACCAAGCAAGAGCTTCTTTAGTTAAGCTCCTATAAAATATTTAAAAACAAATGCCCATCCTTTGGCCAATGGACAAAATAGTGTATATATTATTTCAAATGATTTGCAAGATCTCTTTTGTCATCAAAGATAGTTAATAAAGTCATAATAAATTCATAAGAATATAGTTATTCGAAGACATTTCTAGGAAGGGGTTGGTCACCAATATATTATCATGGAAGGTAACCTTGTGTGAGGAAATTTGTAATTTTATAATAACCATTTATTGTAGATGATCATTTATGGTATTCATAATTGATAGGGTATTAATTAAATGGGTTTGTAAAGAGGTTGAAAATTTGCATGTAAGTTGAAAATTTCCATTCACATGACACATAGGCATATTAGCATATCCATGAAGAACAAGTGCACATGGATTTTCATTGAATTTTGGAACCTTTGGTATTTCTTTTGGAAATTTTGGAATATTTGATATTTTCATACTGCTTGAAGGTTCATCTACATTTGGTAATGATATATCAAGTGGAATTTGAGGTAGGCTTGGTAAAGGAGATTATTTTTGAACATTGGGGACATTTTCCACTTTAGGTTTGTAATGCACTCTTTTTCATGGTGGTTTAATATTATTGGGTAAAGAGCCCATGATGTCTTTATTTACCTTTCAAAAAAATTCAATATAAAATGAAGGAAAAAGAGAATCATCACCCTCATCAAGACATATATTATTGGTAAATTTTATAATGATAGGAGTTTGAATCAGTGTGCTTGTGATAAAATCTTAGTTATAATTGGTTTGTAAATCAGCCATGATATCTTTATGGATTTGGTGAAAGTTGGCACGATCAAATAAAGGCACGTTTTGTTCATGTGTAACTAATTTGGTTATAAAAGGTAATGGAAAATGTTTTATATATTCCTTAATATTTTTCAACATAGTTTTTTGTATAGTGGTGGTTTTGATCGGGTTAGAGAGATGATAGCCACCACCATTCAAAGATTTGAGATGATGTGCTTGTGTATTGGGTAACAGAAAATGGTAATAAATTTTTACTCCTTCCTTCATAAAGAGTTAGATAATTTCATGATCATAGTCACCAAAATGATTTATATCATACATGATGATGGAAATAAATTAAATAAATATTAGGGAACAAAAGGCAAAGAGCATCAATGTAATCTAGATATGTCGGGATCACCATATGTTTAACCTTAAATTGAGAAGGGTCAATAGAGTATAGGGTTGAGAATATAGAAATAAATAAGCACAAGGGTAATAAAAATATCTATAGCTAGCCAATTAATTACAAAACTCAAATAATCAATATTCTAAATTTAAATGTTGAGATATGATAAAAATAGAAAGTACAACTATTGATTGATATTTTGATGAAATTGAAACAAAAGTACTTAGCTAGTTTATTATGTATATATAGATCTAATACAGAATAATTTGCAACAAAATAGATCTAGATTTTGAGTCAACTAGCAGCTTATATAAATTTGTAACTTATGGCCTTAGATGCTTATGTAGGATATAGATAGTTATGTTAATGTTACTATCTGACATGGACATAGGTGTCTAGTATAGAATATCAAATAAATCTAGGTGTGACTATTTCCCTCAATTTTAGTTTATTTTCTTAGAAAGAAGTAAGAAACTAGATACATGTAAGGTAGAATAACCTATTTATTTGTACGCACATGATCTAGATGATTATGAAGAGCTCCTCTTTATCTTGAGAAGAATGACCTGCAGATAAGAAAGATACTAACACAAAGGGGTTATTAGATGGATAGTAAGGTGGATTGCCTATCATGAGCTAGATCCAAGAATCATGAGCTTACTAGGAGGTTATCAATCTACTCTCTTAAAATAATTAAGTCTAAGGAAATAAAGATGAATTACTTACATCAAATGACAAAAAATATTGAAAGGGAATGCAAGAAGTAAATACTTGATAAAGTAAATAAACTAATTATAGCAATAAGTGGGTCAATACTAATGCTAAATAGGTCAGTTTGGGTTTATAAAATAAGTGAGGACTCTATGAATAGGAAAAAAGATAAAAAGTGGAATTTTGTTGAGGGTAAACATGTGAAAATAGCTTGTTATTATTTCCTACCACAGTAATCATTGGTAGAAAGGGTTACCATCGGTAGTTGTTGTGGGTTATGAGAAGTGTTGTAGAAAAGCTTGGGATGATGAAGTCAGTGATCATTAAATGTTTGGTTAGGGATGGGAGGTCAAAGGATATGATGCAGAAGGGTCTGGGTCAAAAACTAAATAATCAAAACTTAAAAACTAGAGATATACTTAACTGGATGTTGATAGTTGGTAGCTGATCTAGAGTGATTTTGGAAAAGTAACAATACTTTGCCTAAAGAATAATTTTGGTAGAGGTTCAGGTCTCTATCATAGTTGCTAACTTGCTAGAGGGAAGACCTTAAAAAAATTTGTTGATGGTAGAAGCTCTTGATGACTGTTGGTTGATAGCTTGATTGCCTGATTGCTAAATTCCTAGATGGATCAATCCCCCTTTCACCTCTTGCTCCTCTCTTTTTATAGGCAAAAAATATGGAGGTGTAGGTTCTAGAAGGGGTGAAACTCATTACACAAATTTAATTTTTAATGTGTTAGCTCACTGCAAGAATTAAATTATGATGTGTTTGGATTCACACACAGACCGAGTTTGAGTGTTCAAGTGGTAAGGACTTAACCGTCAGTGGTTAGGGTGACCATCAATAGTGAAGGTGACCATTAGTGATCAAGTGTCAAAGGTTAAGTGGGGTGAAAAAGTAGGTTAGTGAGTTAGTTTAGCTAGTTAGCTAACTTAATTTAGGGTCATGATCAAAGGCTAGGTCATGGTTTGATCTAGGGGTGTTTTGACATTTATAACCATTGTATGCAATTTTATAGTGTCTACATTTTTCCCTTTTTTTTTATGTAGTTTATCTCAGCAAGATGTAAAATAAAAAAAGATTGTGGGTTGAAGGTTTGGTTGCCCCGATCATGGGAGTAGGTGTTCCCCCTCAAACCAAGAATTGATGAGGTAAAACTAAATTGAGTTCAAGTTTGAAAAGTGGTTTATGGTGATTCATGAGGTTGGTGACAATGGTGGTTGGGCATTTGAAGCGCAAACATGTGCACAAAATGTGACTAAGTGTGATAGCTGAGATCATGCATAGACTAAGTTTTCATGTTTGGTAAAAATAAAAGGTTGGTTATAGAAGGATGGGTGATGGGGTAATTGGGCATATCATTAGGCACAGCTAATCAAGTTATTCTTATCAAGTCTCCTAGACAGGGTTAGTCTTTTCATAGGTATCTAATGTAGGAAATTCTCTCAAAAAAACACAAATGGTCTAATGTGCACTAGGGGATGCAAGTTCAAATAGTATACATGGAAATGTCAGTCAATGTGGTCAATATGGAAATATTATGATATGATATGTATAGCTATATATGATTTTGATACCAACCTATGAGCCGATGCAATGAGATGTATATGTTTTGAGAGAGAGATGCACATTATTACATGTACTATTTTATTATAATGAGACATGATGTATATGATGTGTTGATGATATATAGATATGATTATATGGTTCATGGTTCATGGTTTAAATGTTAGTATTTATTATGATTATGCTTATGAGATGTAGACTCACTAGCTTAGGCATGTGATCATTTATGGATGATGATTATGATGAATGGTTATACATCATTATGTTGATGTGATGTTTTGTTTTATGTATGGTTATGATGTTTTTGGTTATGGTTATGGTTATGATCATGGATATGTGATGTGGTTTATGAGTATGGATGTGATATTGTGATTTATAGTTATTTTCTTGATGATAGCACATAAATTAAGTTAGATAACAAAACTAGATGTGGGAAAAGAGATGAATATCATGAGACATATGTCTAAGTGAATACATGAACCAATTATGAGAGGATAAGGAAAAGGCATGATACTTCTTTATTGGTAAGGATTAAACAAAACCAAATTTAGATTGGCCTAAGGAACATAATCCTTTAAAATTATTCACATTAGCATGCGTTGGTAGGTAAAACGTGTCTAGATCACATTGTATCAAGTAAGCTCATGAATCCCTTAATTTGTAGATGGTACAAAGGGGAGATAGGTGATAGGTAGGGTAAAGGGTAGTGTAATATCTTAGGGGTTAGTTTTCCCCTTTTATAGGTGACCTAAGAACCATAATATACAAGTCTTTATTTTAATTCAAGGTGTAGACCAATCGATGTGGGAAGTTTATTGATGCTATATATGAAAGCTGATTATAGCTTTCTTGGGATAGCTTATTCTTGATTTTGATATGGGGTCTTTTATTGTTTGGTTTTGATAAGTTTGTGAAGTTAATCGATGTGGGAAGTTTCCAATTATTTATTTTGACAAAATTGACTTAGCTATCCTTCAAGGGAGTGGTCTAAGTTTGGATTTGTTCCTTTTGGTAATTGTCCTTCAAGGGAGTAGTCTATCTTTTTAAATAATTTAGTTTTAGGAAACTATCCTTCAAGGAAGCATCCTACATGATATAGATATTTATCCCAAGTGATATTTAGGTATCTTAAATTTTTTTGATGCTAGGTTAGACATGGACAAGTCTATATAGGCTTGGAGGTTTACCTTTATGAGGGCAAAACCTAAAACATAAAAAGGCTAATGATAGGTGAAAGGGGTGGTTTTGAGACAATGACCATGGGATTCCATCTAATTAGGGATGAAAATTATCCATGAGAACCATGCCATAAGTAGAGCCATAGTACCCATATTTAGGATTAGTCTATGACTATGATGGTTAATCACATAGTTCTATGGTGTAATTGGTTACCCCTAAAATAGGGAGATGAATGTGGTTGAAATCAAGGGATGAGCTTAAGTTAAAATAAAAGGTGAACTTGATCCTTCTTAACAAAAGAAGAGACATAGATGTGAAGTATTAAGAGTCTTAGGTTCTAGGTTTTCCTCAAGAGAGGACAATCGGTAAGCTCATGATCCATACTTATGGGTTATGATGTAAGTTCCAATCCAATTGAAAGCAAACTTGCCTCACTTACTTTTCTCCATATTGGTCACATGTTGATTTTCAATCAAGATGAGGTCTTTGATGTTGAATTCTCATTATTTTAGGTTCTTTTTATAGGCATGTTTGACTCATTTTATATAGACACGAACATGGTTAAGTGCAGCTAGGTGGCACTCTTTAGTAGCTCAAGTCATACTAAATGCTCTTGATGATAGTCACTCTCAAAAATGATATCTTGTAGGGATATGAGAAGAGAGGGAATCTAGACTTTGAGAGGCAAGACCACCCTCTTAAGACTAGAGAGAAAGGGGTGTTACCCATAGAGTTTTAGATTCTAGTGTGATAGGCCCAAAAAATGAAAGGGATGCACAAGTGCCAATCCTAACCAGAAGCATTAACCATTTTGGTTAACATCTTATTGAGGGTTTTGTTAGAGGCTTTTGCCTGTCTATTTAATTATGGATGATAAGGTGAGGAATAACTTAACTTGATGCCCAATGCATCATAAATACCTTGGATTTTTTTATTTTTGAAAGATTTGCCATTATCAGTGATTATCTTATGGGGAACAGCAAAATGATAGATGATATGATGATTAATGAAATCAATAATATTTTCTACTTTGGTCAAGATGAGAGGAATAACCTCTACCCACTTAGTGAAATACTCAGTGGTGGTGATGATGGTGTGGTACTGTTGTGAAGAATGAGGATTGATTTCCCCAATGAGATCTAGTCCCTATTATGAGAAGGGCTAAAAGTCATTAAATACTTGAAGGCCATAGGCTAGCACATGATGTAAATTGGCATGTTGTTGACATTTAACACACTTCTTCACATAACCATAGTAGTCTTGGTTGAGGGTAGGCTAATAGTAGCCAAGGCAAAGGATACATTTAGTGATAGTTAAACCATTAAAGTGTCCCCCATAGATCTCATCATGTGTTTCCTTGATAGCATTGGAAGCTTCATGACTGTGTAGGCAACAGAGAAGGAGGCCATCAAAACCATGTTTTTAAAGGATTCCACATAGTATGGTATAACAAGACGTAATCTAAACAAAAGATCTTTCATCATTCTTAGAGAGCTTAGTAGGAATGATGCCAAGGTTGAGGTAGTGAAAGGTTTACTCGTATCAAATGTCTGATGGAGATTCCTCCTCACTAGAAATGGTAGGGAGGTTGGATTGGATATAAGAGGGTGTGATAAAATGTTGAATGGTGACAAATATCTTAGAATTAGAAGGCACAGATGGGATCACGGAAGCAAGGGAAGCTATTATATCCATGAACTTATTAGTGGATTATGGAACAGATTAGATAAGGTAATGATCAAATGATGTTAGGAGTACATCTACAAGCTATTTTTATTATTAAAATACACCATTTCTATATTGATAAGATCTATTGATCTGGTTAACCACAAGTTAAGAATTGCCAAAAACACTAATCGTCTTAACACCCAAGGCTAGAGCAGTTTGGAGACCAATTACTAAGGCTTCATACTCAGCCATATTATTGATACATTCAAAATAAAGTTTGAAAGAAAGAGTAAGAGGTTCACCATCGAAGGGGATGAGAATAACTCTAATACCCCTACAATTTTGGTACTTTGAGCTATCGAAAAACATGGTCATTTGGTAGGTGACATCTTATTGAGAAAGAATCACAATGGACTCATCCAAAAATGCAAGAGGATGTGGTTGGTTATCTATCAAAGGATCTTTGGCCATTTGATCAATGATGACTTTTCCTTTAATCAAATTTTTCTAGATGAACTCAAGATGAAACTCAGCTAGGAGCATGAGCCACTTAGCCATACGTTGGTTTCAGTATGGTTTAGAGTGCATGTACTTGAGTGGATCAGTGTGGGTGATAATAAAGGATTTATGGTTGAGGAGGTAATGACAAAGTTTGGAAGCTAAAAATACTAAGGTGAGGCAAATATTTTTGGTATGGGTGTACTGAGTCTCATACTCTATAAGTGTTTAACTTATATAGTAGATAGTTTTCTCTTTGTTTTGTTTATCATGGTGAGCAAGCATTGCCCCTAAGGAATGGTCAGTGGTAGAGATGTAAAGGCAGAAGGGTTGATCTTCTTTAGGAGGGGTAAGAATGAGTGGATAAAGAAGGTATTCTTTGAGTGAAAAAAAGGCTTGTTAATAGTCCTTATTCCATTTAAAATATGTATCTTTCTTGAGAATATGGTGAAAGGGTTGACATCTATCTGATAATTGAGAGATGAAGTAATGAATGGATTGGATCTTCTCCTATAGGCTATGAATTTGCTTAAGGTGGGTTGGAGGTGGCATGTCAAGGATCATTCTGACTTTGGTAGGGTCTACTTTGATTCCTCAAAGAGAGATAATAAAGCCAAGAAGCTTTCCAAATAGGACCCCAAAAACACATTTATGAGGGTTGAGTCAAACATAAAAATGGATAAGGTTCTCAAAGATAATTTTGAGAACTTTTAGATGATCCTTATGGTATTTGGATTTCTCAAGGAGATCATCTACATAGTCCTCTATGATTTTATTGATGGGACATGGAAGATGTAGGTCATCGCATGTTGATAGGTTACTCCAGTGTTCTTCAGACCAAATGGCATTACCCTATAGTAGAAAGTTCCCCATGGGATGATGAAGGAATTATTATGCTAATCCTTGAGTGCAATCAAGATCTAATTATATGTTGAGAAACCATCCATGATAGATAACATCTCGTGGCCAACTATAAGATCAATAATTTTGTCGATGTTAGGCAAAGGGAAGTCATCCTTTGGATAAGCGAGGTTGAGGTCACGATAGTCAACATAGAGGAAAAGTCCCTCTATGGGTTTGATGATGGAAATGATATTGGAAACCCATTGGGGATAGTCAATGGGTTGGATGAAGTTCACAGACAAAAGGCACTAAAGATCTTCTTTGACTAGAAGGGTGTTACAAGGGTGCATCTTTCAAATATTTTACCTAACAGGCTTAGCATTGGGATGGATGATGATGTTATGGAGGGCTATGGAAGGATCGATTTTGGGCAAGACCAAGAAAATTCTATGCTTCAGTCACAAAGGAAGGAAGGGTAATCATGTTGTTCTAAGGGATCTAAAGATTGACCAATATTTATAATGTGAGGGTTATCCTAAGTACCCAAGTTGACATCAATAGTAGATTCATTCAACATGGTTTGGTTTTCAAGAGGAAGTGATTTATGGATAAAGGAACACCTTACTCTAAGAAGGTGAGAATGGAATCATCATATTGATGTTAGATGGTGTGGATGGTAGGAGAATCATTTTCTATCATTTTGAGATGAATCAGAGGAAAGGTTTTAGTTTAGCCACCCTTTTGATAGGTTAGGAGGCCCAAACTAATGGCATTAACTAAAAAAAGTTAGAAGGGATGGTTTCAAAATCCTCAAATTTTGAAAGAGATGGGGTTGGTGAGGATGGAATGTCCTCATCAATGGTGGTAATGGGTTTTGGTGAATCAGTGGGTTCTTTTGGTGGGATAACCCAAGGCCAAATGGCTCACAAGGTTTTTGGGTTTTGATCAAAGGTAACTCAAGGGGTCCATATTCATAACAGCCAAGGCCGAATCCCTTCTAGGCATACCTATGAAGGTATAATTTGGCAAACTCTAGTTTGTCTAAATAGGAGAAATTAGTAGTAAATGGGTGGGTAGAGGAGGTGGTGGAGGAAGTGAGAAATTTATGATCAAGTCCCCCATAGATGAAATTAGATTGGTTGTTGGGAAGCCTAAAAAGAATGATGGTTCTGGTATTGGGATCATGACCGAGATTATGGTCAAGATTCCCATATTCTTGAAGAGTAGGGAAGGCATCCAAGGCTAAAAGATGATATTCTCCTAGTGAGGGATGTTGGAACTTTGGTTCTAAGGGATCCTCTGTGGGGATCTAAGAAGAAGGGATAGATGAGCTAGTTGAAGCTTCGTTGATGGTGGAGTTGTGGGTTGGTGGTGAGGTGGATGACCGAGGAATAAGAATTTCATTAGGTTGATATGTTATGTTGTAAGATGTGAAATGACTAGAGTTAGCTTATATGGTGATGACTTGACCCTTATGTTTAAACTTGACACATCGAATGTGGATGGGACACAACTCATGAAGTGGATCTAAGGGAATCCAAGTAAGACATTGTATTCAAATTTGCCTTCTACAACATAGAATATCTCTAGAAGTGTGTAAGGTCCCAAGTAGATGTGGAGGATAAATTTTCCCTAGGTTTTGTCCATAATATCATTAAAAGACTCGAGGATCGTTGTGGTTTTTGACATGATATTCTTTGGTAGCTAGAGTTGGTCATAAGCATGAGAAGAGATAATGTTAATACTATTTCCCCCATCAATAATCACCCTTTTCATGCATGTTTGATTGATGTATGTAGTGATGAAGAGGGGAGGATAGGAATCTTTAAGATGAACAAAGGTATTTTCAAATCCTTAAATGTGACAAGGGTAGAAAGTCGAAGAGATCTGACAAAGGCTGCAAGAGGTTGAGGGCCTTCAAGTTGGACCTCTATAGATTGCAAGGCCTCTATTAGTGCTTGGAAGTAATGGGGTGATGTGTTGATCAGTTCTCATAGGCTCATCTTCATTAGTGTCTGGTAAATTTGTTTCATAACTACTCATTGGATAGATTTAGAAGGATTTAAGGGAAAGGCACCTAGAATGGATATTTTGGGTTTTGGTGAAGGTGAAGGTGAAGGTGAAGGTGAAGGCACTTGAGTTTGGTTGGAAGGTTGAGGGGTAGAAGTATATGTCCATGGAATGGACACTTTATCCTTTCCCTTATCCTTTTTTTGGGCCTAAGATCAAGTAACCATATGGATAGTGTGGATGAGGGGAAGCATTGGGCTAAAAGCATGCTTCAGTTCCTCCTCACTCTTGGATGAGAGTATGGGAGTGGGTAAGTTTTGGATAGATTAATTTGTTGGTTGGGTTGATAATGGGATTAAGAGAGGTTCATCTGATAATAGATCATCCTCATCCCATAAGCTATGGACAAGTTCTTGGAGAGTTTTGTAGTTCTTTGTGTTGTGTCCAGGTGTCTTATGGTATGAATAGATTAAATTGTCATTAAACCAAGATGATTTAGGACTTGAAGGGTCAAATGTTTTGATAGATGTTATGTTTAAGGAAGAATTTTCTAACTGTAGACGCCTAAATCTGGCCACCAATGACTTCCAACCAAGCTTTTAACCAATTTCTATGTGAAACACACAATTTTGCCTAAAAACACTAAAACGTGCTAAATGATGTGAAACTAACATATTCAAATGCCAATTTTGGCCAAGGTATCCCTAAATGGGGTAATGCATTTTATGGGCTAGCTAACTTTGATCAAATCGTTCTGAGTCAAAATGTCAATTTTGCACCTAGGTGCTCTAGATTGCTCTTTCCTATCAAATCTCTGGAACAAGATGCATGCCTTCATTATTTTTTGTTGGTAACATCCTAAATGGGAATATGCTTTCAACACATCTGGCATTGACTTATAATTCTAATCTAGTCAAATTTTGGACCAATAACAAGGCATTTTGATCAATTTGAGTAATTTGTGCACAAAGTGCTTAAACATGCGTAAAGGCTAATTAATCCAAATCAAGGCCTAATTATAAATTCTATAAAAACTTGTTGAAAACTTATTTTTGGAAATGAATATTGAATATCTACATCATCAGGTGACCTCATTTCTTGGGAAGACATCTCTAGGCCATAAATGTCACAAATATCAGGATTCATGCCCTCCATCCCTCATCAATGCCTTCCATGATGCCCTCCATGCCTCTTAATTTCCCTTTCTTCCAATGTCATGATGAGGATAATTACAAACTTAATTCCAAAAATTGGATTAATCCTCAACCACACATCTTTATCTTAAGATGGACGGTTCAAGTTGATTCTAGACATTTGTAAAAATCTATAAATAGAGAGGCCATGAACATCATTTCTAAGTTATTTTTGGTACAAAGTTATAATGCACAAATATCTTCAAGAAGCCATTGTAACTAGTGATACCATGCCAAATTGATTCCAAGCCAAGCCAACCCATAAGCTAAAGGTGCCAAGGAGAGATGGAGGTATCCAAACTTCCATTGCCAAGGACTTCATGAGCACAAAATTGAGCAAGCCACTACTACAAAGGAATTTAGAGCATCCAAGGAAGGTGAAGAAATTTTTGTGTTTTATTCCTTACTTTTTTAGTTGTGTTTCTCATTTGTTTTTGTTACCAAGCTCTCCCTAGTGTTTAGGCCTAGAGATGTTATGTTATTAGTGTGTTTTTTTCATTTTGTTTTCATTTTGGAACTAACACCATACTAACCATCCTCTCTTGAGTCAAATTCCTAAATCACATAATGGCATGCCCAATGGGAATAGATACATCTCACACTTGAAGATAATTTTTCAACTTTAATATATTCATTTAGACCCTTAAAACTCTTGCAATTTGATTTTCTAACTTTATTTTGCCATTTTTGTTTACCATAGTTTTACATAGTAACCGACATCGACAAGTAGGATTGACATCAGCTACATAGCTTAACCGACGTTAGTTAGCAAAATTGACATCAGTTGTATACCTATTTTTAGTCACATTGGTATAACTGATGTCAATTAGATAACTGGCATCAGTTAGAAAATGTAACTATCATTAGTTATGTAAATTGACGTCAGTCACTATGTTTTTCTTAAAACACCGACCTGAGAGCTCTTTTTCTAAAGTTTATTATTTCAAACCAAAAAGAGCTTCAAACCTAAAGGACATGTTGATATTTTTTCTGCAGGACCAAGCTTGACATTTGTTAAAAATATGTTTTAAATCACCTTTTACATGTTTAAAAATCAATTAGGAACTTTGTTTTGGTGTTTAATGAAAAATTTAGATGCTTAGATGAATGTTTTCAAATTTCACAATCTTAAGACCAAGGGGTCAAATGAACACCACCAAATCCTTCATTTGGGCTTAAAATTGAACACTCTTATCAATTTTTGCTTGTAACAATTGTTTAATTAGATTTTAATTGGAAAAAATAGGAATGTCGTGTGTATCCTCTTCCATTTGTCCCCTTTAGGGAACCCTTGGAATTAAAAACACCATTCCTATTGCAAATATCCTAGTCCAAGGCTTGGAAAGAATATCATCTAAAGCACTCCCCAAAAACTCATCAAAGTTTGGGCGACCTTGAAAATGACCCTAAAGTCTTTCTCTTAGTCTTTTATTTTCATGCAAACTTGGCTTGTGAGGGGTATATCATTACCTCCCATGAGTTATTTAGGGAAGCTTTGACCTGGGTTTTCATCTATTGGCATTAACTTCATTTGCTCCTAATTGGAGTTGCACATAGGAGTATCTACATTTGGACATCACACTACACTAAGCGAATAGTAGAATGTAGTGGTTGTAAAAAGGACTAGACCTTTTTACAACTAGCTAATGCCATGGTCACCCAATTTTTGTCCTTGTCTTTCATATCATTTGATGTGAAAGTCATTGTGTAATTGATTCCCTTAGAATGATTAAAACCTTGCTAGTTTTAGTAAACCCCATTTTTCTATACCCTTGCTAGGATTTATATAGTTATACTTAGAGTATTCTAGTCATTTTTGCTTGGTATGTTTTAAGACTAAAAATTGTTTGTTTCTTCATAAAGCCATATCAAAACCAAATTATCTATACGTCACTTTTTTGTCTAAAGAGGCATTATGTTGGTTGTTTTACACCACACTTATGCCTTGAAATTTTTTTTGCTAAACTTGTTTATGTGTGTCATTTGAGTTGTGGAGGGTAGTGTTATGCTACCCAAATCATTTCAAACCATTTTGCCTTTGAGTCTTTAAAACATAACATTAACCACATCATTTGAGCATGCTTACACTATTAGGATGCTCAATTTATTTCAAGACTTATTTTACCTTGTATCAAAAATTGTTTATTTCAAACCATGTCATGTATACCATTTGGACCTTTATCTTGTCTCATCATGCTATCTAATCTTGTTTGGTCAAATCCTAGTTTTCACCATTGAGTTTTCAATTAGCCTTGTTAAGTTTGAATTCAAACATTGATTCATTTCTATTTAGGCCTTAATTCATGGGGTTGATACATAGATCTTTCTATTTTAGGTTGCATAACTTTGGTTAATCAATTACCCGAATTTGAAAACTATATATGCTTTGTTTGTTTAATTCATATCCTCATCATTGTTTGTGCCTTTATTTAGGAGAACATAGTCTTTCTTCAAAGAGCCTTTTGTCTTATGCCTTATGCTAACTGATCATGTTTATGTTTAATTCCATGTGTTAGGTTTGTGTCAAAGTTATTTCCAAACTTGTTAGATCAAATCAATCACAGCATGTTTATTTTTTTGAGCCTAGATTTTGACTTCGTGTTTGGATAAACTACCTAGCAACTCAACTTTTCCCTTTCCTAGTTTAGACCTTGTTTGGAACACTTTGACCTAGACCTTTGACATGCCATTTTTTATTCAAATACTTGACCTTTTATGTGTATGACATTTGATGTTACATGTTTGATGTTAGAATTTTTTATGCAAAGTTTTAGCACCAACCATTTTTAGAGATACAGTTCCACTTTTAGACCACATTGGAGATATAGCTCCACCTTTTTACTAAGTTAGACCAAGCTTGAACCACTTGTCCTTTAGTATTTTTTTTAGAGTTTGTAGAAATCTAAGCCTTTTTGTTTCAAAGCTTTCATCATTTATGTGGATATGTCTTGCTACACTTATGGTGGACTCACATACAATCCAACTTATGATAGAATGGCCACACAAAATCCCACTAATAACCCCTATAGAGAAAGATTTTCTAAGGAGTTTTATTATTCTCTGTACAATACTCCATATGGGGAACATAGCCAAAATCCACAAAATCCAAATCGAGACATTGATTGGCATGAAGAGGCTTGTGAGGAAGACTTTGAAGACCCAACTATAGATAATGTTATTTGGGATATGAATCCATACCCTCTTTTCAATAATCAATGCATGGAACACAGTCAAGTACCAGCTTATGAGCCAACTCATAACTAGGATGATATGGTTTATAAGGAAGACTTGGATGTTTTGGCTTGTGTGAGAAATCGTGTTCCACACCACCCTATCATTACCATCTCAATACTTTATCCTTTAGCTCATGCAAACAATCATGCTCCCCAAGGCCTTAATATTATCCAACCACAAGTCATTCCTCATCCAGTAGCAATCCCATCCAATCCTTCAAATACCAAGCTATGTTCAAAATTGGTATTTTATAACTCATTAGAAACCAAGGCCAATAGAACCAACCAATCCAAGATGTTTTTATTGAACCAACCACTTATGATAGGTCAACCTGTGATGAATTACCTATTGATCCTATACTAGTTGTCAAGGAATCTCACACTTACGAGCTAGTCTTTGTTGAGTCACTTTTTAATGATTATAACCACCTTTGGGCAAATCATTACCTTAACCATGTGCCTATTTTTCAAGAGTCTCTTATTGACAAGCCAATCTCTAAGGAGTTTTCTCTTGACCTATTTCCCATCTTAGAGGAGTCTCACTTTGACAAACCAATTTTTGTGGAGCCCATTATGCCATCACAAGTTGTTACTTATCTAATACCAAATATTTAGCAAGACATCATTGTAATAGAGTACCCATCAAATGTAGAATTAGAGTTAGAATCAAGTTCTATTCTTAAACCAACATCATATTTAGCATGAAAATCAAAATCAACATTAGTCTCAACATTCGATTTAGAGTCCCTTGAGTTAGAATTAGATTTAGAACAAGAATATGTTTATGGTTGGTACAACATTGGTTATGCATGCCTCATAGATCAATTTGAATACATTTGTGATCCTCTATAATTTTTGAGGATGAATACTTTAGCTTCAACACAAGTTATCCTAGTATCTTCTAAAAGGATTTTTCATCCTTTGCCCATTCCATTACCATTCCATAGGCCATTACCATCAACCAAAATAGCCATATCATTGACATTCCATCTCCCACAAGTGTGAATTAGGATCAATAGAATCACACTTTGTTGAAATGCATCCATAGTGACATAGTAGTTGAAAAAGAGCAAGGAGGCCAAGACCACATTCATGTAATAGAAGAATACTCTCCTATTAAAACCTTTTTGAAGGTGCTAAGGGATAATCCAAGTCAAAACTCAACATCTTCTAGTGAGAATTTTTCAAAAGCGTTAAAAGAAAATCAAATTCAAAAGCCAATATTCATTAGTGAAACCTTCTCAGAGGTGCTACAGGACAATCAAGACAAATTTATTAGTGAAAACCTCATTCAAGCACCAATAGCTGAGCACAAAAGTTCTTCACTACTTGATGAAGACAAAATAAAAGATCAAATCAAAATAGCTTCTTATATATAGCCTAATCAGATGGTAGCTACTCTCAAGATCAAACAACAAAAAAATTTAGTGATCTTATTAAGAGAACAAGTCTTTGGCCCCACCATAACCAAAATTATGTCAAACTAGCATCAGCAACATTACGTGTGACTAAAATTCTTGATCTTCATTTATTTCCCCACCTATACATTCCATTATCATTGACCATTCCATTTCACAATCAAACCTACCATCCATTATTTATCCTTGTTTACCATCCATTGTTGCACTTTCCTTTGTAGAGGCTACCAAGATACCTTGTCTCAATGCTTGAAGGATTCAGAATCAATGACCAATGAAGATCATGAAAGCATTCTTGACAACCAAATCTATAGGCCATTTTTGATAGAGAAACTATCCATACTAGGTGTGGGCTAGAAATTAACATGATCAATTTTATTTGTATCATTTGTTGATTAGGACATGCATCTCCCCATCAACAAGAACAACATAATCAAAAACCACACCCAGGCCAACAACATGTATCATAATATTTCACATTGTCATGCCATTACCATTGTTACATATCCATTTGCCATTATTATAAATTCCTTCTATTCACCCCATCACTTTGGGACATCCTTAATACCATTTTATCCAATCTATCTAACCAATCATTATCCTAAAGTGATTCTATTTCATCCTATCATTCCATTCCTATCTAGACCAAAGCCTATTTTTAGCCATCCTACCCAATCCTATTTTGATCTTGGTTCATTTAGTTATTTTTACACCTTTTGTGGGGAGATTCTAATCAAGTTCAAATAATCAATCCTATCCATATTTCAATGATAGTCTATGAAAGTAGTGTAACAGTTGATTTGGTAAGATATCTATCATCCTATTAAGTTTTTTTATGTAAGCCTAATTATAGCCACTTATGGGTAAATCAGTGTTTCACCAATCTTGATACTAATTATAAATACCTATGGGCAAATTAGTATCATTAACCTATGCCATTGTACCCTATTTATAACCATCTATGGGTAAACTAGGGGCAATATTTATTTATCATGTATTATCGCATCACTTTGTCATCATTATTTAGATTTGACTGGCCATTTGCCAAATTTGAGAACTTATTAAGACCTAGTTGGTTTTTCCTCACCTTTAGTATGGATGGAATTAATATGACTTGAGGCCATTTCAAGATATTTTGGGTCATGCTCAATTCATGTTGAGGTCACCTCAGTCCCCCTTTCCATATGCTCTCATCATTTTATGAGCAACCTAATCCAAATGCTCTCACCATTTTGTGAGTATGTATCTTGTCATTCTCTAACGAGTTAAGATACCTCAAAATTCCAAAAACATTCATAACATTTCAAAATGCAAAAATATTTGTCCTATCTAAGCCTAGTTAGTTATCCTCAATCTACCTCACTAGGGCATTGTCATTGTTAGGTTGTTTTCTTTTGCTTTTGTTTTTAGGCTTTCTATTTGTTTGTTTATTTCAGGTTGTTTATTTATTTTTTTGTTTGTTTATTTGTTTGCTTGTTTGTTTATTTGTTTGCTTGTTTGTTTACTTTCAACACTGTTGCCTCAACTCATTCTATATGTGTTCATTGGGTGATTCCTAACACACATTATTCTTGAGTCTATCCATATTCATCCATTAACATTGTCATCATGGTTTTTATCATTGGTACATGGTTTTTAAAAGCTTATTGGATTGGGAGTCAATCCTTATGCATTTATTGGCCAAGTCTTCATGGTGTTCTATCATGATGCCTACCATCACATGCTACAATAAAAATTAACTTCAAGGTCTACAATCAATGGAGCTGTAGAAGTTTCTCCTTGGTACCTTGGCAAATCCTTCCATCCCACCCTTGATCAAATTAACCCATTGGTCATTCTAATTTTATTATTATTAATAAGGATGAGCATCTCCTCATTGGTAGGTATAACTAAATCATTTATAATGATCAATATTATTATTCTATCCATCCCTTTCATCACTTTGCACCCACTCCTCTTTCATCTATATTCTAGGTTATATCCTTAAGTTATGCTTGCTAATCATCCCTAACTGAGGCACCATAAATTTTAGCCAATCTAGGTCTGCTTAATGATTATAATCATCTATGGGCAAATCATTATTTTGATTTTTAGTCTTGATTATAATCACCTTTGGGCAAATCAACATCCTTTTTACATCAATGTATGCAAGCATTTTATTATTTGGATTAATCTCAACCATGAATTAATTCCACCTTTTTCTTGTTTTTTTTTTGAGGGACTACCCATCAACAAATGTGATGGCCACTCCCTCAAGGGGGCATCATCATAGGCTTCCCAAAACCATTTGGAGCTTTGTTCTTCAGTCATCATCTTCTTTTTGGCATATAGGCCATTTCTCATTCTTTGAGAAGACATTGCTTTTTCTACAGCTTCCAACATCTTCCCAAATAGGGGCAAACTATAAACACCTAAATCTAGCCACCAATGACCTCCAACTAGGATTTTGACCAATTTCTACCTCAATTTAGCCTAAAAACACTAAAACATGCTAAATGATGTGAAACTTATATATTTAAATGCCAATTTTGGCTAGGGTATCCCTAAATGGGGCAATGTAATTTATGGGCCATCTAACTTTGATCAGAACATTCTGAGTCAAAATGTTAATTTTGCACATAGGTGCTCTGGATTGCTCTTTCCTATCAAATATTTGGCACAAGATGCATGCCTTTATTATTTGTTTTTGGTAACATCCTAAATGGGAATATGGTTCTAATGCATCTGACATTGACTTCTAATTCCAATCCAGTCAAATTTTGGACCAATAACAAGGCATTCTGATCAATTTGAGTACTTTGTGCACAAAGTGCTTAAACATGCTTAAAGGCTAATTTATCGAAATCAAGGCCTAATTAATAATTTCATAAAAACTTGTTGAAAACTTATTTTTGGAAATGAATATTGAATATCTGCATCATTAGGTGACCTCATTTCTTGGGAAGACATCCCTAGGCCATAAATGCCACAAATATCAAGATTCATGCCCTCCATGCCTCATCAATGCCTTCCATGATTCCCTCCATGCCTCTTAATTTCCCCTTCTTCCAATGTCATGATGAGGATAATTACAAACTTGATTTCAAAAATTGGATTAATCCTCAACCACACATCTTCATCTCAAGATGGACGATTTAGGTTGATTCTAGACATTTACAAAAATCCATAAATGGAGAGGCCATGAACATCATTTCTAAGCTATTTTTGGTATAAATTTATAATGCACAAATATCTTAAATAAGCCATTGCAACTATTGTTACCATGCCAAATTGATTCCAAGCCAAGCCAAGCCACAAGCCAAAGGTGCCAAGGAGAAATGGAGGTAGGCAAACTTCCATTGCCAAGGACTTCATGAACACAAAACTGAGCAAGTTACTAATACAAAGGCATTTGGAGAATCCAAGGAAGGTGAAGGAATTCTTGTGTTTTATTCTTTACTTTTCTAGTTGTATTTGTCATTTATTTTTTTATCAAGCTCTCCCTAGTGTCTAGGCCTAGATATGTTATGCTATTAGTGTGTTTCTTTCATTTTGGAAATAACACCATACTAACCATCCTCTCTTGAGTCAAATTCTTAGATCACAGTAACAACCTTTGTAAAATTGTTGAATAAGATTCGATCAAACCTGTTAAGGGTGATGGGCTTTTGGTTTTCAATGTGGGAGCTTTCTTAGAAGTAGGCTTCACTATGGGAGTTGTGGGTGGTAGAATGGTTTTTATAGGTGGGTTTGATTGGGGTTATTTGGTGTTGGATGGTTTTGAGGTGGAAGGTTTAAAGGTGAAAAATTTGGAGGTAGGTTATTGAGATAATGAAGGTGTAGAGATAGGTGGGTAAGTAGAGGTAGATAGTTTGGTTAAGAATGATGGGGAATTTGATGTTTTAGAGGCGGTAGGTAAAAGTAGATTAAAAGGAAGAAGTATAGCTTGGGTATTTCTAGGAGGGTTGGCCTTCTTGATATAAGGATGATATCCTAGGATAGATGAAAGATGGGGTCCCACTATAAAAGGTAAAAGGGAAGCGGGTGGTATGGTTCTAGTTTTAAGTGGGAGTTTGGGTGGCTCCACCTTATTGGTTGGTTTGGTTAAGGTTTTATTTGGTGAACTAGATGGGTTTGAATCCAACTTCAAACATGGGTAGATAAGGCTATTAGTAGAAAGTACCCCTAGGTTCTTGATAGGTTTGATTAAAGAGGTGTAAGGTGATTTGATAATTTTGGATGAAGGTGGTTTAGATAGTTATGCCATGGTTTTAGAAGGAAAGGTGTTCAATGAAGGGGTTTATGTGATGATAGGTTTAATGGTAGGTGTGATTTAAGATGGGGTGGATGAAGGTGAGGTTGAAGGTTCATGCTTGTTTTGATAGGGGATCCCAAGATGGTGCCAAAAGGTGACACAATCTATATTGGGTTGACAAAAGAATTCTAGGCTTTGGACCAATCTAAAGAAGGGCTTGTAAGTTGGTTTGGTTCTTTGGGCATAAAATTCAAATATTAGGCCCATAAGTTGAGGAAGGGGAATGGTTTCTTCACCCTTGTCCTTGATGAAAGGTTCCAAGTTTTAGTAGGATGTTTCCTCCATGGAAGGAGTAGATAAGGTGATCTCTTTTTATGAAATGGTTTCCAAAGAGAGAGTGGGTGGTTCCATGATGGGGAAGGAAGGTTTGATGGAAATGGTTGACTCCTTTAGTATTTCTATCAAAGGAGAGGTGGGTAAGTTTGTTATCTCATCAAGTCAAGGAAAGGAGGTGGTTTCTTCCTTTGTTTGAGTATCCAAAGGAATGGAGGGTGATTCCACCACTTCAATGAGTGGAGTAGAGAAAGAGGTAGTTGAGGCAGTGGTTTATTCAATGATAGGTTCACTTATAATTACATTGACTGTATGGACCTCATGAGTGTGATATGATTCTGGTTTATTATCATCACGGTTGGTAGAATTAGAGTGATTGGGAAAAGGTTATCAAAAGATGTCAAGTGACTAATGTGGGCGTGCATTAGGATTGTCTAATGTAAGTTATCATTTATCAATCAAGTTTTAGACAATGGTTTCGAGGGTTTTACACCTACTAATGTCATGTCTGATGACATAGTGAAAATCAAATAGATCACTCTCATTATACCAACCAGGGATAGGGCAAGAAGCATCAAATTATTGAGTAGGTTTGATGGGGAGAAGCTATATGATGTTGTCTTTGAGAAACTTATCCAAAACTGAAGCATATGACTCCCCTAATGGAGTGTATTATTTTAGGGTAGCCTAGTTTTGATTTTGCATTTGTTTATTGGAGGATTTAGAGGAGTTGGTTTGGTAGGGTTGATTGATAAACATAGGTGAAGTGGTTTTAAGGATAACAATGTTTACATTTGCCTTTGGTTTGGTATTAGGGTGGTTAGATTATTTTGTGGCTTTAATTGGGGAAGGGTCATTAGATTTTAAGTTAGAGTTTTTTCTTCATTTCAACTTACCCTCATCTATGGCCATGATTTCTAGTTTGTGTGCCATGATGAAAGCCTCATTAAATGAACCTATAGAATGGGGGTAATATGTTTGCCATAAGCCTGAAAGAAAATTTCAATCAACTTGAGTTGGGGTAAAGATAAATATATTTAGTTGATAATACCTCTTTATCGAGCTATGAAATCAACAATTGATTCATCATCAAATTGTTGAATCGAGTAGAGGTTAGTGATGGAGACTTTCTTAGATATATTGACTGAGAAGTAGTCTAAAAAGGTTTGGGTGATTCAACAAAAGGAAAATATGGAGTGATTAGTGATAGCACTATACCAATCTAATGTTGGTCTAGATAAAGACATAGAAAAGGTATGAAGGATAAGAGCATCATCATAGGTAGTCAAGTAGCAAGAATGTTGAAACACTCTTAGGTGTTGTTGGGGGTCTTCCTTACTTTGGAATTTATAAAATTTGGGTAGTTCTCATTAAGGAGGGTAAGGTTGGATAGGGATTTATGGGTGAATAGGTTCATTACATATTTGGTCATAAGATAAGAGGTTGTGAGCCCCAGAGATAGATGACTCTAGGTTGGTCATTTTATCCATCAATATTTTAACCAAATCTGCTTGGGGTTGTGGAGTTCCATAATTATATGGTGAGTTTTGTTGGGGTTAGGTGGATGCAATATATGGATAATTGGTAAAAGGTTGAGAAGATGCCACATGTTGGTATGTGGTCATTGAGGGTGGGTATGATGCCACATGAGGGATAATGGGCATAAGAGGCTAGGTAAAAGGTACCACATATGGGTTAATAGGCACAACAGGTTGGGTAGAAGATGGAGCTATGTATCCTTGTGGGTTAGGGACATAGCATGAGTAGGGTGTCATAAGTATTTATTAAGGATTTGATGTGGGTTGGTTCAGAGGTATGATCAGATTGGTAGATTGGGGAATTGATATAGATTGGATTAGAGGTATGGATGGGTTAATTGGTATGAGATGAGTGGTAACTTTGATGCTAATAGGTGGAAGGGTAGAAGGTATAGAAAGCACCACATTTTGAAGTGGGATAGAAATTGGTGGGTTGGCAGTGATAAGGGGAATAGTGGTAATATGGGTATAAGGTATCCCCATGGTGGGTGGAGTATGGGTAATAAAAATTGAGGTTATCCCTATGCTGGAGGGGTTGTTGGTTGGTGTAGGGGGTGTTTGGTTATTGGTTGGGTTATTTGATTGAGTTTGGATAGAGGTAGTGGATAGGTTATTGGTAGAGGAAGATGTTTGAGTGATCATAGGTTGAGTATAGGTAGTGGAAATGAAGGTGTCTCCCATAAGATGGGGAGGTATCCCATAAGGTGGATTACTAGGAAGAACCAAAGTAAGGGTGTGGTAAGATAGGGTGTTGAGGTAATGTTGGAGGGCCATGGGGTTGTTATCAAGGAAGGTGGTGAAATATGCATCACCTTGGACAATAATTTGAGGAATCATAGGTGTGGTAGAAGGATGAGAAGAACCTTCAACATCTAAGGTATACTCTATGGAGGAAGAAGAGGACGGTGACTCCTGGTTGGTTTGGTTCTTCAACTGTTGTTTAGTAAAAACCATGTGATAAAAATAAAGGAATAAAGGAAATCTCACAACTCAAACACAAATCAAACAAAAGAAAAATATGTCAAGGTGATAAAAAACTACACTAGAGTGTGTTTTAAAATCTTAGGGTACCTTTTATCTCACTTTTGGCTTATGCCCTAGTTACAATGTGTGAAGAAGAACTTGGTTTATAGAACAGGTACTAGAAAAGAAGTCTATGATTGGTTTCAAGTTTTTAAAGCTCTCAAAAAGATCTATGTTGGAAATCAATACATGGCTTGGTATTAGGGCCTACTCCCTCCTTTCACACAACACAATAATAAGGGTTTTGAGTGCTTATCTAGTATATATCAATTTCCAGAGTTTAGACTCAACTAGAGAGCTGAGTTTTGATTTCTCTTCTTGGTAATGACCTCCAAGTAAGATAGCCAAAGGGTGAAGGTGAACCACTAAGAGATGAAACCCTAGTCAGGTCTTATGTCAATTGTTATGATGTTTTTATTTATTTAAGTGGTTTGGTATGGTGTGTGATAAATAAGTGAAGCTACGATTGAATTACTTAACCTTTAATTTTAACTATGTGAGGTAAACATGCAATCAATCAATGTATGCAAGGTTTATTTTATACCCAAAATAAATTTTTATTTCTTTATATGATCATAGAATAAGGAATTAAAGGGCACCTATATGATATTAGGTCCCACTGGGTGTGCCAGAATGTTTCTCACAATTTCAGTTTATTTTCTTGGAAAGAAGTAAGAAACTAGATATGAGTATGGTAGAAGACCATGTTTGTTTGTGCATGCATAATCTAGATGATTATGAAGAGATCCTCTTTGTTTTGGTAATAATGACCTATAGATAAGAAAGATACTAAAACAAAGTGGTTGTTAGATGGATAGCAAGGTCATTTGCTTAGCATTAGCTAGATCTAAGAAGCATGAGCTTACCAGGAAGCTGTCAATCCACTCTCTTAAAATAGTTAAGTTGAAAGAAAAAAAGATGAAGTACTTTCATCAAATGATACAAAATATTGAAATGGAATGCAATAATTAAATTCTTGACAAATGAAATAAATTAATTATAGCAATAAGCTGATCAATACTAATGCTAAATAGGTCAGGTTGGGTTTAAAAAATAGGTGGGAACTCTGTGACTAGGTAGAAAGATAAAAAGTGGAATTTGGTTGAGGGTAAGGAGGTACAAATATATTATTGTTATTTCTTTCCATAGTGATCGTCAATGGTTAAGGTGACCATTGGTGGTTAAGGTGACCATCAGTGGTTAGGTGATTGTCAGTGACTGAAGGTGACCATCGATGATCAGGGTGACCATCAGTGGTTATTGTGGGTTCTAAGAAGTGTTGTAAAAAGATTGGCTGATGAATTCAATGATCATTAAATGTATAGATATGTATGGGAGGTTAGAGGATATGATGTAGAAGGGTCTGGGTTAGAAAATAAATAATCAGAACTTGAAAACCAAAAATGTACTTAATTGGTTATTTGTGATTTTGGAAGAGTAATAGTAATTTATCTAAAAAATAATTTTGGTAGAGGTTCATGTCTCTATCATAGTTTCTAACTTGTTTGAGGAAAGACCTACAAATAAGTTCTTGATGCTAGAATCTCTTGATGACTACTAGTTGATATCTTAATTGCCTGATTACTAAATTCCTAGATGGATAATCCCTTTTTCACCTCCTTCTCCTCTCTTTTTATAGGCAAACGAGATGGAGGTGTAGGTTCTATAGGGGTTGAAACTCATTAAAAAAGTGTAATTCTTGATGTGTTAACTTGCTACATGAATTAAATTATGATGTGTTTGGGTTCGCACATGGACTATTGAGTGTTCAAGTGGTAGGGACTTGACTGTTGGTTGTCAAGGTGACCCTTGATGGTCAAGGTGATCGTCAGTGATCGAGAGTCTAAGGTCAAGTGGGGTGAAAAGTTAGGTTAGTGAGTTGGTTTAGTTATTGATTCAAGTTCATGGTCGGAGGTTGGGCAATGGTTCAATCTGGGGGTGTTTCAACATCTAAAACCATTGTGTGCAATTTTCTAGTGTCTATAATGACCACCTAGAAACTTTTGGGTTTTATATCACCTTTACTCTATTGTGTTAAAATTCACACATATGTTTTCATTCTTTGTCAAATGATCAAAACACTAGCTTCCTTACTCTTGGAGTAACTATGGTAAAAATGGGTTAATGGGCACATAGTATCGAGTTACCCCAAGGACCCATCTATCAATGGGTACTGCCTACATAGCCAATAATCCAAAGAAGGCCTCAAACTTATTTAGTTCTCCCCTACATGTTGGATTTTATGTGCATAAGGATGTAATGTGTGATAAACAAGTACATAGATTAACCTAGCTTGTAACTTGGAAAATATAGCTCTCTCCTTCAGTACATCAGAGTTGTAAATTGGTTGTCCCTATGATTAATATTAAAATAAGAAAAAATAAGGAAACTTTGTTGACTTTAATTCTTGAATGAATGATTTTGGAAAGTTTCCTTGTGATATTCTATGTCTATACTAGGTGATCAATGAATGAGGATTGATTTTGTAAATATGTGATGCAAGAGCATCTAAGGTGTAGGGCAATCTTACATTAACCAAAAATATGTTAGCTTAGGTTTTTATTTTAGTTTGTAGTATGGCCTTTTTTTCTTAAGCTTGTTAACCTCTATGAATGATGTTATAAAATTATTCATTTTCTATGGAAAGTGTAAAAACTTTTTGATTATTTTTGTCAGTCTTTAAATATTGTTAAGTCCCATAAACTTGTCAAAAATGGTTCTTCAACTATTGTATGAATTAGTTGATGATTTTTTTGGGGATCATAGCATATGAAAATTAAAACATCTCTACAAAATTTTAGACCATTTGGAAATATTGCAGAGGTGTAGCAATTAGTCCACTATCAAAAGGTTTCCTCCCTTATGATTATGTTTTCGAATGAATTAGATGTTGAAACTTTGTAGTGGTTTATCCTATAACACTTAAAGCCTATAAATAAATTTTCAAACCATTTGGAGCTACCATAGAGGCATAAAAACTATTTCAATCTCATAAGGTTTCATCACTTGTTATTATTACAAAATTAATTAGATGTTGAAACTTAGTGACAGCATATCACATGACATTTACAATCTCTGTATATTTTTTGACCATTTGGAGTTACCATAGAGGCATACCAATTATTTAAATATCATAAGGTTTCATATATTGAGGTTATGTTTTATAATTAATTAGATGTTAAAACTTAGAGGTAGCTTATCCCATGACACTTACAACCTTCGCACAAAATTTCAAACCATTTGGAGCTACCATGGAGACATATCAATTTTTACAATTTCAAAAGGTTTTCTTAATTGTAATATAGTTTTGATAAGAGTTGTATTACTAAATTTTAATAAATTTCATAAAATGAATTATTAAATCTATGTTCGAAATTTTAGATCAATTGGAAAAATGAGACAAAAGTTATGATAGTTTTGGTAAACTATCACTCTGTTAGGTGGTGCATCTATCAAGTCTAAAGAAGGTTCATGACCTTTAGATATATCTTAGTTAAGATTTATGTCACCAAATTTTTATTTTTGATATAAAATTCATCTTTAAATGTTTTTTTCATATTTAATCTCAATTGGATAAGTAGAGCCAAATTTATGATAGTTTATGTGACTGTCATTCAGCCAGATATAGACTTATGTCTATCCTGATGGTTCACTACCTTGTGAAATAGATACAGTGATAATTAGGTCACTAAATTTAATGGTTTTAAAAATATAAAATATATTAATATTAAAAAATTTCAAATTTAAGATCATTTGGATGAATGTATTTGAAAAGGCAAAATTTATAGTAACTACCTTTGAACCTGGAAATATCATATGCATATTATATGAGACCTGCAAAATTTAAGTTTAGAAGCTTGGTATAGAGGATATGGAAAAGAAAGTTGAGACCAAATTTCTTAGAGTTGTGATAAGGCTTGTTAGTAATATTAAGTTGTAAACACCTTACTATAATGGGAGCTTGAATCTCTAGGATCTTTTAGACTGGATAATAGGTATGGAGAAGTTATTTGACTGAGTCTATGGAGTAACACAAGAAGGTGAAATTTTATTGCACAAAGTTGAAGAGCCATGCTTCTTTATGGTGGGCTCATGTGTAGGTTGAGAGATAAATGAAAGGTAAGGAGAAGATAAAATATTTTGAGAGGATGGTGGCAAAGCTAAAGACCAAATTTTTTCATGTTGACTATCAGACGAGTTTGTTCAAAAAATTATAGAATTTGAGACAAAACGAGATCAACATCAATGAGTACAATGAGTATTTTTATAGACTCACTATAAGGGTTGGACATATATAGGATGACCATGATAAGGTTTCAAGTTATGTGAAGGGACTACATTTTTTCATACCAGATGAAATCAATTTGTTGAATTTAAGAACTAGAGAGAAAGCCTATCAATGTGTATTGAAGGCAGAGGAGAAGCTGGCAAAGAAGTAAAGTACCAAGTGAACTCAAGAGGTAGAGGAAGGTCTTATAGAGGAAGAAGACATAACAATGGTGGAAAAGGTCAAAAAATAATGGTGGAGAGGCAAATAGTTCACAAAATTGGAACTCAGGCCAGAGAGGAGGATATTCTTTTAGAGGAAGAGATTACTATGGATGAGGTAGAGGTGGAGGTTTTTGAGGTAAGTGTTTTAGATGTAATAAGTATGTTTGTCATAAAGGGTAGGATTATCCAAAAAACCCTCAGAATAATAGTAATAGAGCTGAAGGGATAGCTCATATAGCCTTTGGATATGAGAAGAGTGTTGAGTCTCTCATACATAGAGAAGAGCTAGAACAAGGAGAGGCTTTTTTGATGAATAGAGTGATGTTGAAACTAGCCAAGGAGGTGAATGAACTAGCATAAATAAAGAGTTTGTTTCAAACTATCTAAAAATATGGAGATAAGTGTTATAGAGTTTTAATTTATAATGGTAGCTTGGATAATTTAGTTTCTCAAGAGATTGTGTAAAAACTTGGTCTTAAGCAATTAAAACATCCTACACCATATAATGTTTCTTGGTTGCTTAAGGGGCACTAGGTGCTAGTGAATGAGTAGTGAGTGGTGAATTTTTAGATTGGTTTGTATAAGGATAAAGTTATATGTGATATCATGCCCATGGATGTATGTCACGTGCTATTGGGTAGGCCATGGAAGTTTGATAGGAGAGTTGTACATGATGGAAGAGCAAACACCTACACCCTTATGAAAGATGTAATGAGATTCACATTGAGTCCATTGAAGGATAAAAGAAATGAGGTGGAGAGTAGTTCTAAAGTAATATTGGTATCCGATAAATAGTTTTTAAAGGTGACCAAGGAGTAATAAACATGCTTTACACTAATTTTAAATCCTATACAAGTTGTGACAGCCACTACAATAAGTGACATACCTATTGGATTTCAAAATATGTTGAAAGATTATATTGAAATTGTGACAAGTGAATTTCTAGAGGGACTACCACCTATAAGAATTATTATTCATCATATGGATCTAGTGTCAAGATCAAGTTTGATTAATAAATCAGCCTATAGGTTAACCCCAATAGATAATGAGGAGATAAATAAGCAAGTGTAGGAGTTTTCTAAGAAGGGGTTAATTTGAGAGAGTTTGAGCCCATGTGTAGTTATAATTGTGTTGACATCGAAGAAAGGTGGAGAATAGAGAATGTACATAGATTCACATGTAATAAAAAAAATCATCATTAAGTATAGATTTCCATTACCAAGAATGGATGACTTAATCAATTATTTGAGTGCAGCAAGGTACTTCATGAAGATATATTTGAAGAGCAGGGATCATCAAATCTGCATAAGAGAAGGTGATGAGTAGAAGATTGCATTCAAGACAAATGATGGATTATATGAGTTGCTAGTCATGCCATTTGGTTTTTCAAATTCCCTAAGTATGTTTATGAGACTCATGAATTAATTGTTGAAGCCTTTCATAGGTAAGTTTTTAATAGTATATTTGGATTACATTATGATTTTCATTCATTCTAAGTAGGAACATTTAAAGTTAGTTTTGGATAAGTTAAAAGAAGAGAAATTGATAATAAACTTGAAGAAGTGTAGTTTCATGTCAGAGGAACTAATATATTTGGAATTTTTATCTCAAATTATGGGTTGAAGATGGACCCTAAAAAAGTGCAGTAAATTATGGATTGGCCTTCACATAAGAGTATGTGAAGCGAGAACTTTCCATGGGTTGGTAAATTTTTATATTAAATTGATTAGACACTTCAACAAAATGTGTGCACCCATTATGGAGACTATGGAGGGAGATAAGAATAAATTTTAGTGGACTATTGCAGTAGAGAATAGGTTTAAATTTTTAAAGAGAAAGGTAATGGAATAGCCAGTTTTAGCCTTGCCAAATTTTGGAAAAGTGTTTCAATTTGATTATGATGAAATTGGAATTGATGTAGGAGTGGTGTTTAGTCATGAGGGAAGGCTCATTTCCTCTTTTAGTGAGAAATTAAATGAATCTAAGATAAACTATTTATTCTATGAAATGGTGCAAGCTCTCAAGAAGTGGTGCCATTACTTGTTTCCAAAAGAGTACATTTTGTATATAGACAATAATTCTTTGTAGTTCATAAACAACCAAGGTAAGCTAAATCAATGACATATGAAATGGATATAATTTATTTAAATTTATTCTTTTGTTTTGAAACATAGAACTGTAAAGTCTAATAAGGTAGCATATGCCTTGAGTAGGTAAGCTCTTTTAGTGAATGGGTTGAAGGTGGAAGTCATTGGATTTGAATCCATGATAGAGTTGTAAGAAGAAGACTTGGATTTTTGAGATACATGGACAACATTTAGGAATTTAACAACCATATAAAAAATTGGTTAAATTAGAATATATGATTCAAGATGGATTATTGTTCAGTGGAAAGAATTTGTGTATATCTTAAGGTTCCATGAGAGAGAACCTATTGAAAGAAAAACATAGTGGAGGTTTAACTGGTCATTATGGTTATAATAAGACTTTAGTACAGGTAAGTGATAAATATTATTGGCCTCAGATGAGTACATATGTGAATAAATTCATGCATAAGTGTAGATTTTGCCAACAGGCTAAGGGAAAAAGTCAAAATGTTGAATTGTATCAGCCATTACCTATTGTTGATAAATTGTGGGTGCATTAAAAAAGGGCTTTGTTCTTGGATTTACAAGAATGCAATGAGGTGATGGTTCTATATTCATTTTTTTCAATATATTTTCTAAGATGGATTACTTTATAACATGTAAGAAGACTAGTGATGCCACACATATTGAAAATTTGTTTTTTCAAGAAGTTATGAGATTTCATGGGTTTCCAAGGAGTATTGTATCTGATAGAGATAAAAAGTTTGTTGGGCACCTTTAGAGGATGATATGGAAAAATTTGGGAACAAGGTTAGTCTTCATTTCACCATATTACCCTCAAAAAAATGAGAAAACAAAGGATGTGAGCTAGATTCTTGGTAATTTATTAAGATGTTTAGTTGATGACAACCCCAAATAGTGGGATTTGATGTTGGCACATGTTAAGGTTGCTTACAATGACTCAGTCAACTAAAATATAGGTTTTATTCCTTTTAAAATAGTATATATAAGAATCCTTAGAGGAGTATGTGAGTTGAGGAGTACCACTGATATGAGTAGAAATGTAGAAGGTGAAGACTATGCTCAATTTATGCATGATGTACATAGATAATTCAAGAAGAGACTTGAGTAGAGTGCTAGAAAAATACAATAAACATCATGATATGTGAAGGGGAGAATTGAATTTTGAGAATGGGGACTTATTTTTGGCACATTTACATAAGGAGAGGTTTACAAAATGTGAGTACAATAAACTTTAATGGAAGAAGATTGGACAATGTAATATTTTGAGGAAGTTATTAGTTAATGCTTATGAATTGGAATTATAGGTTGAGTAGGTATATACACATAATATTCACAAAATTTTATCAATTACTCATGCTCTTTATCTAACAAGAACTCATCGATTCACAATCTCTCTGAGTGCATGCCTTAAGGGGTGCACCGAGAAAGGGGTGGGCAGACCATTGGTGCTTCATAGGATTATTTTCCCTTTTTCCACTTGTTATCTATACATATGTTTCCTAAAAACCATTTACCTAAGCTTGTTATTCTCTCTTTTACACTCATCCATTCATTCACTACCTTTTGTACCCCTTTTCCTAACCTAAAACCCCTTTTGATAGCTTACAGTACTAGGTCAACTAGGTCAAACTTGTACTCTTATTGGTAAAACTCATTTAGGGTCTAGGTTGGCTCTTGGCCAACCTATCTTGTGACTTAGTGAGTTTTTATCAATAATAATACTAGGTCAATTGGGTCTACCTTGTTGGCCAAAACTTTCAAAAGGGCTTAGGTTTAAATCCACCTATATATACAATATCATTTCACCATTATTTAGAGAAGAGAAAAATAATTAAGACCTATTGCACATCTACTTAATTACCATTCTACTTGAGGAATAAGCTTAGGGTTTTATATTTTCTTTAGAGATACAAATATTGTCTTGTGGATAATTCTTTTGGATACATTGATAGGTTATGTAGCCTAGATCTAATTTATCCTTTTCATCCTTACATACCACAATAACCTCTTGCAGAGCACCTTGGTCAAGGGAGAGATTGAGGCTCAATGGGTTCATCTTCAAAGGTAAGTATTCCTAGCTTTGTTCCTCCTTTATAAGAGTATATAGATATGCATTTATACTTCTCTTTCATATATTAGGATTCTGTATACATTGATATGAGTATATGTCTCATATGCATGTTTACTTTTATTTTTTATTACCCCTACTTTGTGCCATAAGATTTGGTGAGCACTAGATTAGATTTATTTGCTTTACTTATTATTAGTATAGGGAATATCAAAACATAGGTCCTAGTTAGGGTTATTGTGTAATTTAGCTTGACTGGAGGCTTTACAACCCTCTCTTGTGATCTTATTGTAGTAAGAGATACCCTAATTGGGTCTAACAAATCCACATATTGGTCATGTCCCTGATTATCTAATATATCCACAATCAAAAGTGTAAGTAAGATCTATCTTCTTTAAACTATGATTTATATATCTAATGTATTTTTGATTGCATACATTCTAGTGAACCTAACGTGAATATAACCCTTACAAGTTTTCTTTCATGTTTTTTTATTTTTCTATCAATTTATTTATTATTTTTCAATATTTGTAATACTAGGTTGACAGTGTTGGTATAGTTTCTAACTTCTAAGCACATGTTTAACACATAGTCACATCAAAATTACTTTGTTCTCTTTTTAAAAGTATTCATCATATACAAGTTACTAGATCAAACAGGTCAACATATTACTCTTATTCACTTCTAGACAGTAAACTAGGTCGAATAGCTTGACATAGTATTCCAAATAGCTTCCAAAAAACATACTAGGTCAACCAAGTTGGTATAGTCATCTTAATAGGCTTCAACAAATAGGGAATTACAAAACTAAGTCAACCCAGTCAACATAGTTGGTATTAGTTTCAAGTAACATTTAAGACACTTCAATAATAATTTCACCATCATTAGCATCTTCCAACCCACCAAGGTTCCTTTCTCTCTCTCTCTTTCATTTCAATTCTTCCTTATAGTTCTATTTTACAAAGTTTACAATATTTCAAACTGTCATCATATAGCAAACTAGGTCGACCTAGTTGTATATTATGTCTTCTATCTAAAAGACTAGGTTGACCTAGTTGACATAGTTCTTAAATAGCCTTGCTTCTATAGTATAGTAGTGACACTATCAACTATGTTGTATAATGTCTGCATATATTATCATCTCAACTGACTCTATATTATGTTTCAAATTGAAAATTAACAACTATATGTTTTAGATTGAGGTAAAAGCAGGTTTTGAAGGGGCCCCAAAACCCTGTTACAAAGAAAGAAAGAAAGATCGTCCAAGACCACAGGTAAAGCCTAAAAACTACTACAAGGAAGTAGCAAAAACAAGTTTTAAATGGACCTAAAACCACCAGAAAGACTTACGGTCAAAACCCAGATTAAACAGAGATCTGGTATCACCAAAGGCAAAGGATTACAGAAAGAAAACAAAAAATAGGACAAGTTACTAAACCAACCAAAAGAACCAGATTATTCATCCAGTTCCAATATCATTTTCATAGTTTCTTTTGCTTTCATAACAATATCCTGGGTAGTGGTTTCCACCTGCATAGCTCCTTTTTGTGTAACCTTCTTTCTAGAACTTTGTCTCATCCTTTTTCTGGGTCCCTCTAGGGCTTTAGTCTCCTCATTGGCTCTTTTACCTATATTGACAGCAGCAGCACAAATATTGGACATAACTTCCTCTATTTTCATTCTGTTGTCCTTAATAAGTTCCCAGAGGTTATTTTCATAGGCTTTGAGCTTGACTGGGATCTCCCTTATCTGATTTTCCATATTGTTTATTTTGTTCCGAATAGCTTTCAAGGAATCTTCCATAGTTTCCACTTTCCTCTTGAGATCCATAATCTCCCTACACGTCCAAGAATCAAATTGGGATGATGCCTCTGCTTTACAATTAACCCAAGCCATAGGTGTGTGTGTTTCATCATTCTATTTTTTCCCTCTCCATTCTTCAGAATTTTTATTGGGACTGTTCTTGGCTTCTTCAAAGATATCCTCTCGACTCTTTTGTTCCCGCTCTTTAATTCCAGTTTGAATTTCCATATCCGTATCTTGATTAACATCCTAACCTGAATTTTCCTTTTCGTTCTTTGAAGTTGGGTCCTCAACAGGGTCATCCTGGACAAATTCATCCTCTGACACTTTTTGGTTTTCCTCCGTATCTATAGTTCTATTTGCAGAATCCTCCTCTATGTTGACATCATCTTTTTCATTCTTCTCAAAAAATTCTTCATCCTCATTAGAGTTTGTATCCCAGCTTTCAGTTCCTTCTTCTTCTTCCAAGTTTTCCTCCCTGGGGTTTTCAATTCTCTCCCGTTCCATATCTTCTTCTACATTCTGCTTTTTAGCACTAGGGAACTTTATTTTGCCTTTCCTGTTTACACTTTCACTCTTTTTGTTCCCTGACACCTTAATTTTCCCCTATTTGGGGTGCTTTACCATTGCACTATTCTTGCAGTAGCCTTCGATAAGCAGAATAAGGCCTTCATGTAGTATAGGGTGCATTTCCTTTTTCCTATGAGCATATAAACTTTGGACCAAGGAGAAGCGAAGATAAAAGGGAAAAGACAAACTAACCTTGTGCCTGAAGTGGTTAAGGAAGACAAAATGGAACTTGTGCACGCGCTTGATTCTTCCATCCAGGATGAAGTACTCCCTTATGCAGCTTAAGACATCCCTCCATATCCCTTTTATCTGATCCAATTCATAGAAATCCCCCATTCTTGACCAGCTTCTATTCTTCCTCATCCATTTTGGGGAACTTACAAAAGGCCTCATTCGAGATGCTTGTCTACTTGGAAAATTTGAGTCCATCCATAGGCAGCCCTGTAACCTCAGCTATAAAATCCTCTGTTAAGTTCACTGTGATACCATGCAGGGTGACCCTTTCATCAAACCAATTTTTGAAAAAAGCCATAGTGATATGCGGCTTTGATCCATGGAGTCTTTCCATGTAGCTCGCAACTTTTCCTTTCTGCAGAATTCTCCAGACTTCTTGTTTCTCTCTCCATTCATCACAGCTCTTGGGTTCCTATTTTCGGGGTTCTCCCTTCCTTTCGCATGCCATACTCATTTTCTTTGAATCCCAGTTGCTATGGTTTTTACACTGAACCCACCTGCTACCAAATTGATTGGAAAGTCAGCTTTGTTTGTGCTTTTTCAGGATCTGCGTCTCACTCTTGAGGGCCTTCCTCTTTAATGATTGTTTTCCTTTCCCCGCGCTGCCACTCCTCCTACTCATAATATATTTATTACTCTCCAATCTTTCCTTCCTTTGCATGGGTTGCATCATGAAGAATGAGCACCCTCAATTCCACGTTCTTTTCTAATGTTTCATGCCACCTCACTGTTTGACCTTCCCAGACTGCACAATTTGCTGGCCAATCTACAACACCATTGGCTTCACAAAAGGTGTGGGTTATAATCACTTCTTCAAATTTATTTAATAATGTTTTCATCTCCATTACCTTATCCTCTATGGTCTAAGACACAGTATTTCTATTATTAAGAATATTTATAATATTCAAAGAGTCCCCTTCAAGCCACAATTTGGGATATCCCGAGTCCACAGCTAATTTGAGGGTTTGAAGGGCAGCTGTAGCTTCGGCAATGTGGAAATTTGATTTACCAATGGGGATTGCAACAGCATCAATTACCATTCCCATATCATTTCTCAAGACTCCACCACAACCTGTATTCTTTGGGTTCCCTTTGGCAGCACCATCAAAGTTTCCTTTAATCCATCCTTGAGGAGGAACATTCCATGTTACTCCAGATCTAGGTTTATCAGGTTTACCAATAGGATTATCCGTCCTCAAGGGATTATCCACTTGGAGGGTAGAGCTTGGATTATTTTGTAATAAAAAAGTCTCCTTTAAAGCTCTAATGATGTTCTGTCCTACCACCCATCCAAGAAGTTCTTTATTTCTAAAGATTCAGTTATTTCTTTCCTTCCATATTCCCCACCAAATATGAGGAAGAGTTATTTTCCATAAAAAAAGGACTTCGAGATTCTTTGAAGGGTAGTACCAGCTTTTGAGAGATAATTCCACATTTTTGTGGTGAATCCATGTAATGCCCCACAAATTGAGAATCTCCTTCCAAACAAGCTGAGTGAAGGAACAATTCACGAACAGATGATCTCTATCCTCAAGGTCTTTTTTACAAAGAATACACCTGTTTACAATATTAATTCCACGTATCTGTAAATTATCCAGAGTCAATATTTTGTTTTGGAGAAGGGTCCAGAAAAAGAATTTGATTTTGGGGATGAGCCCCTTAATCTAGGCTCTCATCCATAACGGTTTGCTACCATTTCCCTTAGAGGAGAAAATGGACGAAACTTTAAACTGTCCACTTGGCTCATTGTGCCAAACAATTCTATCTTCTTGGTTAGGATATAGAGATATAGCATTTAGAGATAATTGAATATCCTTGAGATCTTGATCATAGTCAGTGAGGTTTACCCAAGAGTTGTTCTGCCAATATTGATTAACCGTTATTCCCACTATTTGCTTGCATCTATCTATCACATATTTATCTTGATCATAGTCAGTAATTACTTCACACTTTCAATTTTAGTTGTTTACATGCTTAGAATAGATCACATAGTCTAATTAGGTGGTTTTATAATATACCATTTATTTTTATTATTTTTCTCTTTCTTGTAAACACTACCAAATCACATAATTTCAAAATGCATTTAAACATTTTTCCACCCAAGGCCTACCTACTTGGATTTCATCACCAAGGGGGGATCTAACTTATTTTTCTAGCCAAGTATAAACATGTGGTTAATGGTATATATTGGCAAAGAACATGACACTATTATTGTTGTAAGATTGTGAAGTGAAGGGGTATGCACCAATACCAAGCCAGTACCATTTCCAATGCAAATCCTTTTCAACCTAAACATCCTAAAACCATCCATAGATTGATTTTATTTACCTACCTTTATCCAACTTCCCTATCACACTTAAACTAATACTTTATAATAATATAACAACATTCAGGATGACCATTTAGTTAGCATTTACTTTTCAATTGACTATTTGCTCTTTGCTCATTATATGTTGTATTATAAAAACTTGCATTGGCTAGCATTGGTGAAAAATTTTGTGTTGTGTGCCTCAATTGGCTCATTCTCATTGACCCAATTGAATGTGTGTTTACTTCCATTTCTTTATTTCAAGGACATTTTAAAAAATTTCCCTATTTTCAACACATTGTCATTCTATTTAACACAGTCTCTTATAGATTGTTTATTTCCCCTACCTACAATACTAAGTCCACCTAGTCAACCCAATATTCATTTTTGCCTTTTAGGTTAAAGTACTACATTGACCCTATCAACTTTGTATCCTTATTAGGTTATTTTCTATCCCAAGTAATAGTATTAGGTCAACCTTGTCAACTTTGTATCCTTGTTAGATTAGTTTTCAGACCTTGTATCCAGTACTAGGTCGACCCAGTTGACTCTGTACTCTTATCTGTCCCTTTATCTTTCCTTCATTTTTCATCAACTTTTCCTTACCTAATATATCTCCTTCATCATGAATTTCCTATTTAAAAACAACCCTAAGTTGAATTCAATGGATATGATGAGTCTTACCAACCCAAATAGGTTCTCTCATAAGTAGCTTATGGCCCCTATCTTGGATGAAATCAATATTCATATATCCACTTGCACAACAAACTATTGGACCCTTCCTCATTCTTCTTCACTCTGCAATCTTCTCTTCTCACTTGAATATCAACTTGAATTAGAGTATACACCCAAAAATCTCTTTTTCATTACTAAGTTTCCTCAACATCGAGGAAAGGATCCTTGTACTATTTACCAATTCACGATAAGTGGTCAACTTAAGGAGCCTCGTTCACCTTCTCCCATATTCTCAAATGGATTTAGGGATACTAGCTTCTTTGCTTCCCAGCATCTTCCCTCTATTTTGACCCCTTCTCATACCATGATTTCTTATTCTTTAATTTCCTCTACGTCCATGCCTAGTATCTCTACTAACATGGTAGGTTCATACATCTAGTGGGCCTCTTCCAAGACCCACTCTTCTCAATTCTTCCACTAGTGCATCATTTTCCACCCATGGTAATCATGCCTCTAGTGTTGCTTCTTCTCATCCTTCTACTAGTCCATCTTTTTCCACACAAGCAAATTATGCCACTAGTGCCTCACTTACTAACAGCTCTTTTCAAGCTCCTACTAACACCCAAGTGGCACATAAGCCACTACTACCAACTCTAATACTTCAAATAATAATGCAACTCAAACTCATCAACTACTATTACAAACTCTTAATCAAATGAATGATTTTCAAGCTAATAATGCAAATCAAATGATGCAAATGTAAAATCACCTTATCCACCTTCAAACCCAGCCTCAATAGATGCCATGGGGTAGGCATAATCAAAATGTTCCCCCACCTCCTCTTTAGGATTCCCATGGTAATCTTATCCCTCAACCTCCTCTTGTCAATAAGATAATGAAGCATCTTGAAAATGAGCCTCTGACATCTCAAATTGATAATATCAATATAGGAGGTATAACCCCTACCATTTCTTATAATGGATCAACTAATCCTACTCTTCATTTAAAAACAATTTAAAATCTATATAAATACTGGGTCAAACTAAATACCTTTACTTCTACCAATTTATTAGCCAAAACTCTCATAGGTGATGCTTTAGATTAGTACAAACAACTTAAATATCATTTTATTACTAGTTTGGAAGATTTAGTAAATGCTCTAGTTCAAGAGTTCCAAACTAGTGATCTCTTTGAGAATACCTTGGCCCATTTTATAAATTGTAAGCAAATTGAGACTGAAACTACACAATCTTTCATTTAATTATGGAAGACCTTGTCCAACAAATGTGAACATAATATGGCTGATGATAACCCATTTTATCTCTTTACCAATGCTCATTTTCCTAAAAGTTGCAATATCAGGTCCAGACTCTCTCTCCATGCACATTGGAGGAGGTTATTGACCAAGTTAAATGTCAAGATTTCCTTATGTGTCAATTTGAACCATCCCAACCTTTTATGGGTACTCTCATATTACACAAGAATATCAATCATCACGCTACCAATAATGGTGTCATGGACTCTTATGATACCATTCACACTATTCAAGTTGTTGTTCCAAACCAAACTTCAGATCAAGCTTCCCCTCCAATCTTTATTTATCTTCAACCAACAATATCAATGTTCACAAACCTTTATCCCTAGTGGAATTACAAAAAAATCTACCAAGACTTCTCCCATGAGAACTTGATCCCACTCATCCTATGAAATCTTAGTTTGTTCCCAATAAATTTTGTTGGTTTCATGTTAGTTAGGGTCATTCTCATGAGACCTGTAGGTATATTTTTAATTTGTATGTGTATATCCTTCTTGGTCCCAATTTTGACCATGATTTTCTCATTCATCAATGCTAACAATCTTATGACATTGATTTAAAGCACATGAAACACAAAGTAAATCTCAATCTTTAAATCAGGCTAATGCTTATTTTTCCATCTATAAATATCCTCTTCCAAATCACCAAGATAACCAAAACAATCCCACCCCTTTTACCAATAATGTTTATAGTCTTCTTGACCTAACTCCTAAAGATAATGTGGTTAATATCACTAATATGTGAAGGGTGGTTGTTTTCATTGATCCTCAACCCATCTACACACCTCCATTGTCTTGCACATTTCATGTTATCCAAGATTCTTCTCCAACTCACTTAAATGAATTGGGGCAAGATGGCCTTATATATTTTGATGAACCAATTCTAACATCTCCATTGGATGAAACTTCTCATACTATTTCTACCATCCATCCAACTTATTTACTTATCACCCATGATACTCAAGCTTTCATCAACACTTCTAATAATTCTCAAACCACATCTACATCCACTGATCCATCTTCTCAACATAATCTACAAACTTGTTCCCCTATTAAACCTTCTACCTAATATTAACATAAATTCACATGCACTTTGTCTCCTCCTTCCAAGGACCTCCTTCAATATTATGCATCTCTCTCCAACAATATTCTTATGGGTTATGATGAGTGGGATCCTATCATGAAACTCACTAATATCCCATCCCAAATCCCATTTCTTGAACTTAGGAGAACCTCTCCATGTCATTGTAACCATCTCATGAAACTTTTGTTTGAAATGAACATCCCTCATCCTCCCCTAATAGGATGCAAAGCTACCTTATCTGAAGATAGCATTCTCTAATAGTGTGAAGAGATGTCTATACATGTTGATGAAATAATGGACACTTCTATTTCCCTAAAATTTGTCATTATTTATATGATCCTTGATGAGATTCTATTTTGTACAGATGATCTTGCTATGTTTATCAGTGTTCAAATTGGTGATATCCAAGTCAAGCATGCCTTGATTGATGAGGGTTCTGGCACTTATGTTACCTCTCTTGATTTTATCAAAGCCCTTGAATATTTTGAATGCAATCTTAAGTCCACATGAAACATATGTCAAGGCTATGATCGAAGGCAAATGCCTCCTTTAGGAGGTATCTGGCTCCCCATTACCATCCCACATATCACCATTCATGTGAAGGTGATGATCTTCAACTTTCTTCTATCTTACAAAAAAAACTTAGTAGGCCATAGACTCATTGTATGAGATTAGTTGCCTCTTCCACCTACCAATGTGTTAAATTTCCTCAAAATAGATCCATTTATAGGATTTTAGGTGACACCAATCCTTAGAATTTCAAATAATTCCAAGACTATGGTGTATTCAAGATTCCTACCCTTGAACCCTTACCAAGTGTTCTATTTCATGAATCTCAATGGTTTAACTTTCTTGTCAATTCCGTTAGAGGTTATAATGGTCATCTTGAAATCATTGGGAATATACCCCCTAACCTCCTAGATTTTAATGATGATAAGCTTGATGAGATAAATCTCAAGATTAAAAATTTGGATCTCTCACCTCATCTCATCTCTTAGCTTCCCACTTATTTACATCATTGTTCTCATCAACCACCTTATGATGGCTTACTTGTTATCTTAACTAAGACTCTACATTTCATTCATTACACTACATTGAATGACAAATTCATCCTTACTACACCATTGATCTTCATACACTTGATTATAACAATGGTTATACCTTAGATGATCCATTCTTAGGAGGTCTTGTTTAGGCTTGAGATGCTAAGATTATTCATTATCATTCATTTTTTCTTTTATATTTTAGTATATCTTCCCATATCCCATCTTATATCTTTCTTAATTTTAGTATTTTTCCTCTTTATCATAGGGTAGAGATGGTGCAAACACATCTAGTTTCTAAAGAACCTCATAGGAGTATGCTTATGGATCATGTTATGACTCATCCCTATCACTTTTCTAGATACCATGACCCCTCTAGATTACTGATCTAAGATGCGTGTGACTATCCTTTAGCCTTTTGTGAACCCCACCCCTCCCTCAGTAAAGCCCATTTTATATCCCATTCCCACTCCTTCTATAGTTGAGTCTCTTCTTATTTCCAATCCCATTGATCCTTCAGTCGAGCCTTGTCTAGTCTCTCCACCAAACCCATCTTATCTTGGTGATGGTTCGCTCCTTTATTTCAACTTACTCCTTTGTCCACCAAATGGGTTGATCAGCCTTATTGTGACATTCATAAAGTTTTTGGTCACTATACTAGAGATTAATCCTTATACCAAGTTCCTTTAACTTCTATTTCCCCTCCTCTTATGAGTACACCTATGAATACTACTCATAGGCATATTTGTTACTTCTATGACATAAATAACCATTCATCCATACATTATCATAAGTTATGACAATATATCAATACCTTGCATCCCACCACACCTCAACCCTTAGACAAGGTTATACCTCCCCAAAAAGTATTACTTGGGTATCTTACTAAGTATGGAGAGATAAATTATCTCTAACACCAATTTGCTACACATCACACTGATCATTGTCTCATCCTTCAATAGCATCTTAAGGATCACCTCCTAACCATTCCTACACTTTTTATCATTACTTCCATAGGTTATTCTCATAAGAAGGCTCCCCCTTCTTCCCCCATCATTCCACCTCCTATGGATCCATCTCCTCATGTGGTCCCTTCTACACCTACTATTCCTCCACCTATGAGTCCCTCACCTATGGACCTTCCCTCACTCATGGATCTTTCTCCACCCATAATTCCCTCACCTATGGTACCTTCCCCTCTATTAACCCTTTCATCTCCCATAGAAACCACTCTCATACATTCTCTTGAGCATCCCCTATATGATAGTCCTCCTCAACATAATCCTTTAAGTAGTCTTACATTTGTTGTCAAGGAGATTCGATGTGAAGTATTTTCTCATCTTTCACTAAAGATTGATGACACATTAGTTGTAGTTCACATTCAACTTCATAGAGACTTATCAGATGTTATGGATAATGTGTGTGCACAAATTTATCAGTCTTTATGAACACATGCATGGTGTTCTTACATTTTCATTTGGATTAGACGTGTGTTCCAACTTTAGATTTATCTATTTTATATCATTTGGCATTGTGTCAAATTCTTATCTATCTTCCATGATGACCTTGGTTTCATACTTTATATTGCTTATGATGTCATTATGTTCTCTTATGAATTTATTTTTATCATTGCACTCTTTTCTTCTTGAATTTATTTTCTTATGATTACCTTGTTCTTTTTCATGATTATTTGTTATCTTATCTCTATAAACACAAATAATTATTATTACGACTTGGTGATACAAACCTTGCTTCCTTTAGTCATTCCTTCTTTTACCATGTGATCAGTTAGCAAACAATTCATCTCATTATAATCTAATTGTATCCATCTACTTTAGATATCCTTTTATTCCCCTTTAATCCCTTTCACAAACTAAGCATATACATGGTTGAGACTTGAGATAACAGGTTGGTTCATAGTTAAGCTTAAGTACTCTAGTTGGTCATATCTTTAGTTATTTAGCTTCCTTTAGTCTAATCCTAAAGCTCATTCGTGTGTATAACTCTATATCTCATGATTGGTCATTCCAAATCTACATGGAGTAGTAATATTAAAATCCATAAAACCATTTAAAAGCTGCATCATTTAACAATAGTCAATGATCTAACAGGCAACATTTAAAATTATCAAAATTCAAATCACACTAAAAGATGTGATTCTTAGCACATCTCTCTTTATAATCGAAGCTCAAACTCCATAGTTGGCCTCACAATAGATTCAAGGTCCATTGGGGTGTGTTAGGCCAGTAGATTAGAAAAGGAGAATTAAAAAAATTAGTGCTACCTACTTTATCATGCAAGTACCCAATCTTCACAGTAGATCGACAGCTCTGTAAGGTGTCCTGATGAAAAGGGAACACATCATGGGAAGGTAAGTCCATTTAAATTTTATTTTTTAAAATTACCAACATGAGTTGATCTTAGTAGCACACTTATTTTCCTAAATAGCTTTGTGTTTATAGAAAACATATATCCTCTATATATTGATGGTCACTAGTCACTTAGTATCTTTTCATGTCCTTAGTCTGCCTCATGTCTCCTAAGGTCATCTCACAAGATGCCTATGTTATGCTTCTTACATTCCCTTTTTCACTCCCTAAAACCTTAATATTTTTCCTTGATAAATATTTTTTTGTTCACTTATGACTCGCCTAGGGATTTTATTTGTGAGTTGCATTATAAGACCATGGATAGGACCTAGCCTTCCTCATGAATTACCAAAATTTCATATTACTATTCCAAACATCCCTTTTTATCATATTTTCACATTATTTCCATCTCATTAGTGTTCCCTTTATGAGTTTCAATGTAAGACCACAGATAGGACCTGGCTTTGCCCACAAAATTTTCCAATATCCAAGTCACAACAAAATTACATGTGTAAAATATGAGATAAGATGTGCTTGATTATGAGTTACACATCATTGACATGTTTCCCATCTTGATTTAGTATATTTTATACCTACTTCATTATCTTTCACTTGTATTTTCTTATTTTTTGTTTGCATGTAAGAATCCAACCATTTTTCTTGAGTTTTTCATACTTCCCAACTTGAATTAGTGTGATTAATTTAAGACCATTTTGCCAATTTTGTTTCTCTTTTATACTTCCCAATGTGATTTAGTATGATTTATTAAATTAATTGATTTGTTTTTCTACCATTGCTCTTTTACGTGCTTTCCATTTTATTACATTATTTTCATACTTTTCAACGTGATTTAATGTGATTTTACTTGTTTTAAATTTGGTGTGAATTTTTATAATGGTTTAAAAACAATTTTTTACCCTCTTATTTACCACTCTTTAGTTTATTATACTTAGTCATTTTTTGTTATTACACATTTCCCAATGTGAAATAGTGTGTATTATATTTGCTCTTGATTAATTATATTTTACCAAATCTCTTTTTCGCCTATTTTTTTTAACCATGCATGTGTCCTACACAATGCTAGAAAAGAAAATATAACACATATATTTCCTATAACACACAAAAAAAATAAAAATAAATGTGCTATAAATAAATATATCCATTCATCCACAATCACAACCATAAAATAAACACATAAGATCATCATCCAACAATTAAAATAAGATTATATATATATATATATATATATATATATATATCATGTGTTTTTGATACAAAAGTAAAAATATATATCACCCCAAATCTATGAAATAAATAACCATGCTACCCATAGATGCCTCACCATGCTACCCATAGATGCCTCAGACAATACCCTCTAAATAATATGTTATAAAGAGGATGTCTGAGATCTCAAGCCTACTACTTATCCCTATTTATTGGCCACCTAGGTATATACCTATCCTAGATGAATAGTGGAAGCCAAATGTGCAACTCTCTCCTAAGCCAAGGCTTGCCATACCTATGTCTTTCTTGCTCCCACCCCTGCTGGTCACTGTAGCCCATCTCTGTATATCTATAATTACCTTACAGCCTCAATGCTAGTATGAATTAGCTCACCTAAACTAGGGAAGATGGTACCATAGGATCATCTAATGTGGTAGGGTCATGGTGTTAACACCTCATCCAAGATATCATGGAGTGTTCCCCTCACCAAAGATCCCCATTTGGCCTCCTCCTCATTTACAAGATCTATATAATTTAAACCAAATAAATGTTAGATCATAGATATATCCTAAGAGATATCTATCTACATTCTATCAATCAAAATTTTATACAACTAGTCTTCTATTTTCAAATCTTAAATAAATTTCAACCATTTATTCCCTAATTAGGTGTCACAAATCACTATCTCCCCATCTGATAGACCACCGAGCATAGTCTCTCCATTGGCTCATCCTTTGAATACCTCATCCACGGGATGTTTCCCAATCAATGTAAACCCTAAGGTCACCAACCGTGCCCATCTCAAACCTCACCTTAGTGATACCTCTACTTCAATTAACTAAGTCAACCCATACCTACTAAGTTGGCCATGTTAAAACCTAATTTTTAACCTACTAGGTCGACTAGGTCGACCTAGTTTGTTCAAATTATCAACTCTTTGACCCACTAGTAATAAATGCCTTCAATATTTATTACTCTAACTCCTTTCAACCCATTTCCTAGTTTTACCTCTAGTACCCTTAACAACTTCTTGGGGTTTATTTTGGTTTCTATAGTTGGTATAATTTAAAATTTTATATAAAGAACTTAATATCAAATAAAATACTCAAAATAAATTTGAAATTCTCAGTTGCCTACATGTGCTACACCTACTATCGATGTTAGGCATCCTCCTCATCTCAACTATCATCTCCTCACCATCTTGACTATTTCAGCTTTTGTTAGGTCTCTCAAAGCTCTATTTTTTTCTTAGAATAAGTCAAATAATATAAAATGACTTTCTTTTTACCCTATTTAAAGTTATTAGTCACAATTGTTTACCTTTCAAATATTTACTATCAGATTCCTTGTTTTGATCATATCTTTGTTTTTACGAGCTCACTTTTTGAATTTTAAAAAGTTATGGAATCATGATGTGGTAGAGAATATTTTTCACTACTATATGCCTATATTTTAAAAATTTCTATTTTTCTCTCTTTTTTGCACTAATCTCTACAGGTTCACCTAATGTTCCTCACATCAGATGCCTTCACATCTCTAATGGTCTCCTTCTTTATCTATAGCACCAAGGTAATTAAATGTATTTATTTCTCAATTATATCCTTTCATTTATCTTATCTTCTCCTTATTGCATTTTAATTAGCATCAATGTTATGTGTCATCATGTTTTATTCCTAAAGCACTATCATATGTTACACTTACATGACACATGATGAGCTTCAAGTGGGGCATAAGTATACGCATAATATTTTCAAACCTTTATCAATTATTGATGCCCTCTATCTTGTAAGAACCCATTAAGTCTTAATTTCTCTGAGTGCATGCATTAAGGGGTGCACCAAGAAAGGGGTGGTAAACCATTTATGCTTCATAGGATTGTTGTCCCTTTTTCCACTTGTTATCTACACACGTGTCTCCTAAAAACCATTTCCCTAAGCTTTTTATTCTCTATTGTACACTCCTCCAATCATTTTCCACCTTTTGTACCCTTTTTCCTAACATAAAACCCCTTTCAATAGTTTATAGTACTAGGTCGACTAGGTTGAACATGTACTCTTATTCGTAAAACTCATTTAAGGTCTAGGTCAGTTCTTGGCTGACCTAGCACATGACCTAGTCATTTTTTATCAATAACAATACTAGGTCAACTAGGTCAACCCTATCGGCCAAAAATTTTAGAAGGGCTTAGGGTTAAATCTACCTATATATACAAGATCATTTAGCTATTATATAGAGAAGAGAAGAAGTAAGAACTATTACACATATGCTTATCTACCATTCTACTTGAGAAGCAAGATTAGGGTTTCATACTTTCTTTAGAGATATGTGTCTTGTCTTATCTAATTCCTATACTTCATTATGTTAGCCTAGCATGAATACATCTAACCCATGACAAATGGTTCCCTATAAAATCCTATTCAAAGCATATTTATAAAGAGGGGGACAAATCTTACAAATCAAGCAAGAAGACAAATAAATCACGAAGGCAAACTTCCCTATTTTCTATATACAGTCACCCAACATAGCTACAAACACATTCAAACCCTCATATAAGTCCCTAGCCACCTCAAGCACTCTCAATTTGGCATTTTTGCATCCACATCACACTATTTCATAAAGTACATTAGGTGGAAGAACTACATATGGCTTGATCCCTCTTTAGAGTATTGGTATGTAGGTAGTGTGCCCATACAAGGGGTGTAGATCACATGTTCAGTGCATTTTACACACTAACCCCCCCACCCTTTCTTAAGTGATTTAAATATTGTTTTATCAAGCATGATGGAGGGTCAAGGTTTGAAGATTAAAATATCTCTACAATGAGTTTCATCATGAATTAGCACTCAATATTTCACAAGCAAGCTCGCATAAGAACAACACAAAAACCCAAAAAGTTTTAGGTCTCTATGACTAGTTTGGATAACAGTGGTAGGAGTGGACTATAGCATCGGACCCAAAGTGTCTTATTTTTTATTCTCTTATCCTTTCCCCAAACAAAAGCTAGATTCAGATTCATGACACAATCCTTGTCTAGCATAGCCAATTTCAGCCTCTGTCTCAACCATCTCAATTTAGTTTCAATCTAAGTTATATTTATTATTATTCTTAGAAAGGTAAAAAAGATAGATAATTTATATAAATCAAGACTGTAATTATTATAATATTCTCTACTAATTTATTAATCTAGACCCTTAACTAAAGTATGAATAAAACTCTATTTTTCCCAAAAAAGTTATATCATGTAGCATATGACACCTAAAATATGTCTACCAATTTTTAGACCATTTGTAGCTACCACAAAGGTGTACCAACTATTCCACTAGTAGAGGTTTCCTCACTTACGGTTATGTTTCAAAAGTAATTAGATGTTTAAACTTTGTGGTAATTTATCCCATGACACTTATAGCCTCTATAAAAAATTTCAAACTATTTGGAGCTACCACAGAGGCATACTAGTTATTCCAATGATAGAAGGTTTCTTCACTTGTGGCTATGTTATATAACAAACTAGATGTTAAAACTTGGTGGTAGTTTAGCACATGACACTTACAACCTCTACTCAAAATTTTAGACATTTAGAGCTATCATAGAGGCATACCAGTTGTTTAAATATCATAATTTTTAATCACTTATGGTTATGTTTTATAATTAATTAAAATTTGAAACGTGGTGGTGGTTTAGCCCACAACACTTACAACCTATGCATAAAATTTTAGACAATTTTGAGCTACCACAAAAGTGTACAACTATTATAATATCAAAATGTTTTATTAATTTTGATATAAATGTGGTAAAAATTGGCTTACAAAATTTGTATCAGTTTCATAAAATGTATTATGAAATCTATTTTATAAATTTAAAATCAATTGGACAAGTGAGGCAAAATTTATGATAGTTTTGGTAAATTATCATTCTAGTAAGCGGTGCATTTGCCAAGTCCATAAAAGGTTCATGACCTTGAAGTATAGTTTGGTAAGAGTTAGGTCACCAAATTTTTTAAGTGATATTAAATGAATCTTTAAATGTTTTTTTCAAATTTTATCTCAATTTTATTAGTTGAGCCAAAGTTGTGACAATTTTTGTGACTGTCATTCAGCTAGAAATAAGCTTATGTCTATCCTGACGGTTCACTACCTTGAAGAATAGATGAGATGAGAATTAGATCACAAAAGTTAATGAAATTATATAAAACATATTTATATTTCTATGTTTCAAATTTTATATCATTTTTATTAACTAATTTGAAAGTGAGGAAGTTCTAGTAACTACCTTTGAACCTGGAAATGTCATGTGTATATTATGTGACCCCTAATAGTTATTCTCCACCTATGGTGACTTTCATCAACTTGCATTATATTAAATTTGTAAGGGTGATATAAAATGTATTCTATAAAATTTTTTAAAAACTTCACATCATTTGTATTAACTATGTGGAAGTTATGGTGGTTTTCATAATTGTTGCTTAGTCTAAAACATCACCTAACAATTTCTGACAGTTAAGTGTTGATCTTGAAAACAAAAGGCCACAAGAATCTTGAACATTTTCAGAATGTCATATAAGTTTAAGAGTCAACCCATGAAGTTAATAATTTCATATTAATAGTTTTATTTAGTTATATAATTCAATTTATGAGAGGCGTAAGTTGTGTAGAGCAAGGGACATGGTAGAGTAGAGCAGAATAAGGTATGTTCTATTTTTCATGTTTTATCTTATAAAACAAGCCTATATGGTAGTGTTATGTTCTATAAATGATCCAAACATTATAATTATTTAATTAATGAGAATAATTATTTTTAATTATTGTTTTTATTTACATGTTTGGTCTAAGTCTATGTCTTGGTTTGAGTGAATATCTAAGCATCACAGAATTAGAGGTTGTCCTTAGGTGGATTCCCTATTTGTGCTTGCATCAATATACCAATAACTTTTATAAATATATCACATTAAATTACTTAATTGACCATAATTACATGCTATAATTGAAAATTTTATGACTTTGGGGCACTGGACACTTAGTCTAGCACAAGACACTAGCATCGACATATGCATTTGACTAGGATGTAAGTATCTCAGAAGATGTAAAATTGGTATAGTTTCAAAACCATTATAGGATGATAATAATTAGGTTTAAAAAACATTAAAAACATATAATTCTTGGTCATAATAATAGCATAAGGTTAGACTAAAATATAATCAATAGACACAAGAGATAGTATATGTGATCCTTTTGGTAACAGGAAGGTCTTAAAACTAAAGGGTATAGCCATGAGAAGTACTTACAAAGTATATAAGACTAAGGTGATATATAATTTATATTTAGTGTTTGCACCATCAAGATCATAAAGCATCTATTACATGGATCCTCATACCCAAAATTGTATTAGTTGTTAAAAGTCATATAACTCTAAAAAATCTATTTATTTTGAGTGTTAATTTCCAATTACACCTTAAGTTTACTTAGTAAGTAATTATTAAAGGATTCATTATTTTATTATTTATAAAACAAATCCCTTTAGACATGGAATATTTCACTAAATTTCAATCTTCACATTGAAATGGACTTTATACATCTACTCACATTTATGCAACCACCTATTTTTATGAGGTTTTTCATGCTTTATAAAAGCAAGGATATCCCTCACTTTTCGCAGTGTTGTGTAATGGATAAATTAAAGTGAGAGGTTATATATATTATTTTTTTATATACCTTTATGTATTATTATTGAAATACTAGTGGTATATTATTATAACTAAATCTTTGTCTCTTTATTTTCTCGACATGATGTGAGTTTTGTCTAATTTTAATATGCTTGATCTTGGCTAGTTCAGAGTTATAACATGGTATCAGAGTGGGAGTCTTAGGCTAGCTTTTTCATTTTAAGCATGTTTTTAGGGGAAGTGTATTTTGGGTACATTTTATGATCATGTCTCTTTCATTACGTCTAGAAGGGTCCATAACCCTTAGGATGTCTATAAAAAAAATTTGGGTTACAAGTTATTCTTTTGGTCTTTGATTTGGGCCATATGCATATTTTTTCAATTTGAAGTGGATCAAACATCGATAAATGTGTTCATATAAATTGATAAATTTAATTTAGCCTTTTTTTTATCAAAATAGACATCTGTAACTCCAAACCTGACTTGTAAGCATGCATGTTGATCAATTTATAGAGAATTTATGTTTCTAGCCAAATTTGACCATACAAATACATCAAAAGTTGTTGATTTATAGGAGAAACTCTTATTTTGAGGAAAAATACCATGTTTTTATTATAATTTATGGGAATCAATCAATTAATTTTGATCATCTGTAGGTAAGATTTTTATTTATTTTTTAATTTAGAATTTTTTTTAAAAAAATTGGTTTTGTTTTTCATTTTTTTAATTTTTATTTTTCATTTTTTTATTTTATATTATTGGTAAAAAATGGTTTTGAGATGGACGCAAACCTAGAACAAAAAAAGAGAAAGATAGATCTAATAAACACCATAAATAAATTCAAAGCAAAATAAGGTAGGGCAAAAGAAGCTTGAGCAGCCTAAAACATCATAAACAACCTACAAACAGTCCAACTACAATGAAATAACAACAAAGAAATAACAAAACAACAAATAAGTGTTATAAATACCTCATTTTCTTCATACAAGAAGTAATTGACATCCTTAGCCTGTCTATATATATATCCTTCTCAACAACCTTCTTTCCCTCCTCTTGTATGTTCAAGATCTTACTTGATCAACTACTTGTTTGATGCTCCTCCTTCTCTCAAAGGACTTATTTCATCATATGAATGCTTATATCACAATTCTTGATATAAACTGAACTGAATTGGATAATTTTTTTCATATATTCCTTTATTTTACCTCTTTTAGTGTTTATGTGTTTAATCCTCTCCTCTCATTGGGTGACCTTCATATTCAAATTTTCCAAGGTATCTATTGGATTCCCATTATTTTTATGGATATTACCATAATTGTTTATAAAATTTTGAATCTTCATCATATTATCCCTAAGAGTTTCATTCTCCTTCATCAACCATTTGAACATGTTTTTATGTCAATTCCACCAAAGTAATTCTCTATTGAAGATTTTCAATGTCTAGGTAGAAATTTTCCTTTTGTCACTCCTAGTTTTAACATCAAGATCCTTGATTTGATCATGAGTAATCCTAAACTCTTCTACAAGCTTTCCCACATCATTGTCCTCACTCCCCTCTGTAGAAGATCTTTGAAAAGTAGAAGGATGGCCCTTGTCTAGAGATGAGACCTGATAAACTTCTTTATTAGAAACAATATCATCTTTGTTGGTTCCAAGACTTCCTTAAATGAACCATATTTATCTTTCTTTCCTGGAAGCATAGATTCAATAGGGATTTTAATGGAGATAAAATTGGACTCACATTATTTAAAACTCTTGTCCCCCTTCTCCCTTGCATACATAATAGGGGAAGACCTATATTTCTTGGTTTCAACCACCTTGATAATAGGATTAAGCCCATTTACTTGGTTTCTTACATAATGATACATCAAATAGATTAATGATTTATGTAAAGGAAACACAATTTTTTTTGTATTAAACATCCAAGATAAAATGTTCCACAAAAAGAAGTAAACAAAAAGAAAAATTGATCAATTTTTAATGGCAGAAATAGTTAAGAAATTCAAAATGGTAAGAATAAGCACACTTAAATCTAAATTCTAGAGTTATATATCTCATCACCTTATGGAAGAATTGTTTCCAAGGAACATGGATAAAATCTCTTAAATACCCACCTTGAATATTGATGATATTCTCATTTCCATTCAAGAAAGATATAACTTCCTCATTTTTTTCTCTTTTTTGTTTAATTTTTCTAATACTATCATAATTCATACTTATAACCATCACAATGAAGTATTCAAGGATGATGAAATAAACTCCTTGTAGTCATATAAAATGTCCAAGTTGGTATTTTGAGTGTGGCTTGTGATACCCTATCCATAGGTCCTTCTTGCATGCTCTTGTGACCCTTCCAAACACCTTTTTATCATTACTAGTCATCTATAGACTTATGAACGATCATTCCACCTTAGTCAATCTACTTTTCCTAGGGCAATCCTATCTCCTAGGTCATGAGCCTGTAGGATAGGAGTGTTGATACCTAGACTATAGTATCAGACCCTAGGTTGTCCCATTTTTGGTGCTCCTATCCCTTTGAAATTTGAGCCCAAATAATCATTTTCATATTATTCCTATTCTTCATTATGTCATCTTACTATGAATACATTTAACCCATGACCAATTATTCCCTATAAAATCCCATACAAAGTTCATTTATAAAGGGAGGTGACAAATCTTACAAAGCAAGCAAGAAAATAAATAAACCACTAAGTCAAACTTCCCTATTATATGCATACAATTACCCAACACAGCCGCAAACATATTCAAACTCTCATACCAGTCCCTAGCCACCTCAATCACTCTTAATTTGGCATTTTTGCATCTACATCAGACTATTTCACAAAGCACATTAGGTGGGAGAACTACATATGGCTTGATCCCTCTTTAAAGTATTGGTATGTAGGTAGCATGCCCACACAAGGGGTGTAGATCACACGTTTAGTGCATCTTACACACACTAACCCCACTTTTTCAAGTGATTCAAATCCTATTTTATCAAGCATGATGGAGGATTAGGGTTTAAAGATTAAATCATCTCTATAACAAGTTCCATCAACATTTAACACTCGATATTTCATAAATAGGCTCACACAAGAACATCACAAAGAACCCAAAAAAGTCAGGTCTGTGTGACTAGTTTGGATAAAAATGGTAGAAGTGGACAATAGTGTCAGACCCTAAATTGTCTAATTTTTATCTCTCTTATCTTTTCATTGAATGAAAGCTAGATTCTGATTTGTAACACTGTCCCAATCTTGCACAACTACTTTTAGACCCTGTTTCAGTCATCTCGACCTATTTCCACCTAAGTCATTATTTACCCTTATTTATTGATATTATTAGAAAGGTAAAAAATATGGATAAATTACACAAATTGGGACTATAATTATTTCAATATTATTTACTGATTTATTGATCTAGAACCTTAACTAAAATAGGAATAAAACTCCATTAATCTCAAAAAAGTTAAATCATTTGGTGAACCTGACTTCACAACAATTTTATTTTATTCAAATTTATTTTAAAACTAAAATTATTGCAATAATTTTCAAAATTTCTAAAACCCCAACCCAAAACCCTAGATTGCCAAACTAGGGCCTCAAACCCCAAGCCTTCCTCCCTTATAATTTTTAGATAAAAAATTTCAGCTTTTTGCAAATTATTTGGAGTGTCGAAAATAATTTCAAAATCTCTATGTTAATAGTTATTTTTCCATTTATTTTTTTAATATTAATTTTCCATATTCTCTTTTGTAAAAATAATAAAATGGCAACTAAGGCACTGCTTCCCTCTCATCCCATAGATAAATTTTTTAAATTTTTCTCATAATTATTGTTAATGAATAGAAAAAATTGCAAAATTGCACATTAGCCAAAAATATGGAAAATGATTTCATTTACAATGAAGAAAATTATTATTGTTGTAATGAGGAATATGATGATGCACATGAAAGTGATAGTGAATAAAAATTAGATGCACCTTCTTCTCTTAAACCTATCTCTTTTCTTCCCTTTTCTAAAGAAAATAATTTTGATAAATGGGAAAGTTAATTTTCAACTCATTCTCCTATGCACAATACATCAAATGTATAAATTAGTCATAAAATTCCAAGTAAACCTCTCATTGGTGATAATTTTCTTGCATCTAAACCTAGTTTCTCTCTCTCTTTTGCTATTTCTTGCCTCAAATTACAATAATATAAAAATACAATCAAAATTTCAATGCATAATTCAAATGACCAATCTCATGTTCTTAACTCTACTTTGTCATCTCAAATAATGATAAAAGAATGTTTAAATGATAACTCTCTTACTCATACTTCTCATATTGCAAATGAAAATAATGCATGTACTCCATTCAAGGATAACATATATGCACATCATATTCTAATTTCACATGACAATTTATTACATATTAGAAAGAATTAGCATCTTCTCTTACCCCTCTCCCTCATGATAATGGAAGTGATAATGAGTATCATAGTGAACTTCCAAATGAATATGACAATGAGAGTGAATATGAAAGTGATACTTCTACTTCTCCTATTTCAAATGAATAAAATTTTGATTTTGATAATGCATGGACTAATGATAAATATTATGCATATAGTGAAAAAGAAAATGTGTCTCATGCTTCTAACTCTTCTCTCACTCCTCTCAAACATGATGCATTATAAAATGTTGCTTCTAATTTTATGCATGATTCTATTTCAAATGAAGCACATGTTAACGATAACATCCCATCTTCTATTCAATTAGAATGTGATTCACTAAATAATAAAGATACTAATAAATCTCCCACACCAGCCCCTACTACAGTAGCACCTATTTCTCACTCTTCACCTAAAGAGAATGGTAGCCCACATCCCTCTACTAAGGTCCAAGTTACCATTCCTCCAAAGGTTCAAGTGAGCACACCCCTTCTCTAAGATTCAATTGCTAAATGTAGCATTTTCATGGCTAAAATAAATGGTCAAATTCAATGTTTAAATGAACCACTTTAAGATACTAACATACCATCCCAAGAGATTATATCTTTAATGCATGTAATTGGTGAATTACAGCACCAAGTACATCTCCTTACTTTGGAAAAAAAGGCTTATAAATCTTGGATGGATGCCAATTACTTACATGGTAACCCTCTTTCAAAGACATTTATCAAAGCTTCATTGACTAAGCATTTTCAGATACCATCATTACCTCAATTTGATAGAAGTATAAATCCATCTGTACACCTTCAAGCCTTTTGAAAGTATTTTCCATCTCATGTAAGTCCTTTGATTCTACTTAAGTTATTCCAGTAAACATTAGTGGGTAATTCTTAGAATTGGTTCTTTCATCTACTCCTTGTTGGTTCCTTGCATACATATGATGACTTAGAGGAGGTATTTGTTAGATATTACATATCAAATATGGGCCCTCATGTTACAAAGTCCTCTTAGATAATATATTATATTAGACAAAGTCTTCTTTTAGGCACTTATATTATACAGTTTTAGCCTTGGAGAAGAAATTGGGATTGATTAAGTTATATTTAGGTGATCAGCTTACTCTAGATTTCATAGCATTACCTCCTTCTATAGCTCCTGGTACATAGCATTTACCATTTCCTAAATAAGATAGGAGACCACAACTAGAAAAATAACTAGTTCAAAACAAAGAGCCATTTCTAGAGCACCACCTACAATAAATACTACATAGAACAACAGCAAGGCATCACTATAGTTTGATTCAGAGTGGGATAGCAAATATGTTATATTATCAGCACTACTAGATAGGAGGTTAATCGCATTGCCTTCTACTCATCATCAAGATCCACATCTCTTACACAGGTAGCTACATCATCCCTTTTGTAACTATGATCATATCTATGGACATAGAAACAATTATTGTTATGGAATTAGGGATTACATTAATAGATGTGTTGATAATGGCATCATAGCATCCACACTGAGGGCACTGATATCTTCTCCATCATGGATCCATAGACCTTATTCCTTCCTGACTGAGTCCTCCCAGGACATTCCTTCATAGGAATCATCAGTTACTCATCATGAGAGTAATGTGGTTTATAGGATAGAGCCTCATAAAAGATCTTCTATCTCACCTACTCAAAGAGGTTTGGAGACTAGTATAATGAGAATAACCTTCATATAGCAATGTAGTCTATGGAGTACATAGTACAATTTTATATACATATCCAACATAATCATAGGCATCATAGTAGAGTTTTAGGGTCCTATCTCACGTAGTAACCCACTACAGTTAAGATTAGATGAACCCACATCACATAGTACTTCTCTAGATAGATATTCACTACAACTGAGTTTTTAAGGTCCTATCTCATGTAGAAACCCACTACAGTTAATAATAGATGAACCCACATCACAAATTACTGCTTTAGATAAATATTCACTATAGCCAAGTTTTTAGGGTCCTATGTTACATACCAACCTGCTATGATTGAGATTAGATGAGCCCCCATCATAGGTACAATTCCATCTTGATATATTACTCAGTTATACACATCACAATAGAGACCACAGGGTATTATTTCATGTAACAATCCATTATGATTATGGATAGATGAGCCTCTTTTATAGCACATAGTTTCAATTGTGTATCCATTGAGGTTGTGTCTTACAGAGTCTCCACGTATAGCTACAGTTAGTATGTTATAGACAACATCAGATATAGGGTATGTTCCTACACAACATGAGTAGTATTTTTGCTTGTTTAGTTGGCCATCAAGGTTTAGATAGTGATACATACATAGTCAAGGTGTCCCTTGTTAGCATAGAGAGTTCATTCACTTCCATGGAGGCTTGTTTTAGAGTAACCATAGTTTTTAGATTCTACACAATTTTTAGCTATAATATTCACACCCAGAGCAATATAATTAAGATCTCATGAATCTACACATAGATCACATGTTAAGAGAACTTCCTCTATTACCAAATAGGTGCATAAGAGCCCCATAGTTACATACACTTCTTAGAGTTACATGGGGACCCCATAATTAGTTTCCACTACAAATATTTTAGAGCATTTATAGCATACATAGCTTTCAGAGCCATAGTCTCAACCCTTCCATTATGTTTCATAGTCATGCATGATCCCTCTCCTCAATATAGGACATCATGATAGGTAATCTCTTATGAGACTCATCGGTTAGTATCATTAATTCTCAGCTTACTTGTACATAGTTTCTTTATGTTTGCTTGCACATAGCTTCTTTTCAAATTCTTATACATAGTTTCTTTATGTTTGCTTGTACATCGCTTATATTCTAAAATATAAAAACATTAAAATATTCCAAAATATAAAAACATTCAAATATGTCAAAACACAAAAAGCATTTCAACTGTATACATTATCCATGCTTTACATTTTTACTACCATGCTAGACTTACATTTTGCTATTATATGTTATTATTTGTCAATTTATCTACATTACCATGCTTCAATTGATCTTATTTGAGTGTGTGTAGTAACATCCATATCCTTGATTTCTTCACTCTACCCAGCATCCTACTTTATACATTCAAGAAATGCATCAACATATCTACCCATCGGGGGTATCTTCTACATGACTACACCATCCAAGTTATGTCATTCCTACACCACACACTATATTTATAATAATGATGTAAATTACTTCTTAGCTTACACAGATTACTCTTTTTACACTCACTAGTATATAACACTTGTGTATTTCTTAGCATCTACCAAGTCTTTTACTACATGTTTTGCATACTTTCACTTCTTGTTTTGATTAGTTAGATGTGATAGTATTTATAGCATTTACATGCCTTCCTTTCTTACTTTAGGTAGCTAGATGTGATTGTATTTCTTAGTTCCTATTTTATCTCTTGTGTGTTCCTTGGGACATTTTCCAATGTCCTTTGATTCTATTCTTGTGTGTGCCTTAGGACATTTGTCGATGTCCTTTGCTTCTACTCTTATATGTTCTTGTGGCCCTCATGCCAACCTTGTTTGTTTTCAATTATATGTGTATGTGGAATTTGAACATGCCTTATGTGATTACTTTCCTAGTTTGAGTGACATGTTCCCATGTCCCTTATTTACTTGGCCCCTTGACTACTTTTGTATGCTTCTTACTTCTTGCCTTGTGCGATTGTTTGCTTCTTATCTATTTACAATGCCATGATCCACACCACGCATTATCTTGCCTTCTTGGATGACATGATGGAAATCATACTCCATCTCTCCTTGACAACTAAAAACTAACATTTCTAGTTCCATTTTAGTATATTACACATGTTATTACATTATTACATCAATCTAGGCATGCCCCTATTGATTTAATAATATCCAATACAAACTATGATATATCTTGACACAAATTTTTTATTAACATTTTTATATCATGTACTTTGTAGCATAACACACTTGCAAGGCTCTTTATTTTGAAGGCAATCATTGTAGGGTCTTCATTCCTATGCTTAGAAGAAGGGGCAAGAAACAAGGGTTTTATTCTAGAGATCAAAGCCTTATATCGATCAAAAATCAATTTTTAGAACATTCAAAATAGCAACCAAAACCCAAACCAAATAGAATAGACCAAGAAAATAGTAACAAATATAGAAAAATGATCAAAAATAGCAAAGGATAAGAGCACCATACTTGGACTACAGCATCAAATAGCAAAGTGTCTTATTTTTGGTGCTCCTGTCCAAACAGAAAAAAACTCAGATTTTCCAAAAATAGATAAAAAGGTAAGTTCAAGTATAGTTTTGTATGCTATAGTATAGTTTAGAATCAGTAGTTTTAGTATAATTTTTCTTAGAGAATCTAGATATATGGGCATCATGCACAGTATGATGGCTCTCACTTCCAATTTTAGATTGGGCAGTTGGTATAACTTCTAGATCAAAATCCATGTTATAAACACCAGTGATTGGGGGGGAATGTGTGTGGCACATCTAATTTCTTCTCTTATTAGTTCATTTCATTACCTAGGTATTCTCAATATTTATATGCCTTATTCCATCTATAGGTGGTTGGCCTCATTTTGGAGTGGCTTTCATATAAACCTAATTCCTAGTTTCAAAGTGGCTTTCAATACAAGCCTGATCTCCACCTTTTAGAGTGGCCAAGATTGGCCTAGTTCTCAGTACACATTCAACTATCCATGCCACATTGTTAGAATACAGATCATTCATGGGTTTCAATAGCCTTCTCATACAACACACATTCATACTGATATCAGTTCATAGCTTCACTTATTGGGTAACAATGGAGCTAAAGGACTAGCTATCATTTGTATTCTTGAGCCACTTAGAGGGATTGGATACATAGTCCAAACATCGATTATCACATGCATGACCACATAGCTTCACTTAGTGGGAAATGATTGATCCAAAGGGCTATCCTTTACATTCTTGAGCCACCCTTAAGGAATTGAGCACTTAGCTCAGTTCATGATATTACTCTTGGTTTAGCACATACCCAACATCACTCAAACATCACTCAACATCATAATAGGCTTTGTATTGGTTCATGTACCCGGTGAGGTTTATTCATTACTTTCTCTTCCTTTCTCTTTTACCTATCTTTTATAGTTCTTATTTTAGACATAACGTATCTAGTAAGAACTAATCTATTATTTGTTTTCTCTTGAATATTCATGTTTCATGATGTGCTCTCTTTATTCACATTTAACATCACACATCTTCATGGGCTTCACCCTTGCAAATAAGTTCAGGTACACTTTCTACTTTTCCTTTATCCTAGTATTTCACTTTGTTGCATCACTAAAATAAAGAGGTGGAAAATGTAGTCATATAAAATGTCCAAATTGGTAGTTTGAGTGTGGCTTGTGACACCGAATCCATAGATCCTTCTTGTATGCTCTTGTGATCCTTCTAGACACCTTTTCTCTCTTTGTTAGTCATCCATAGCCTTCTAAATAGTCATTGTAGCTTATCCAAACTCTATTTCCTAGGCCAATCCTATCTCCCTAGGTCTAGAACCTATTGGATAGGAGAACCATACTTAGACTATAGTGTTAGACCCAAGGGTGTCCTATTTTTGGTGTTCCTATCTATATGTATTTTGAGCCCAAATAGTTATTTTCACTTGATTATTATCCTTCATTATGTCAGCCTAGCGTGAATACATTTGACCCATGACCAATTATTCCCTATAAAAGCCCATTCAAAGTTCATTTACAAGGGAGGTGACAAATCTTAGAAAGAAAGTAAGAATACAAACAAAGCACTAAGGAAAATTTATCTATTATCTACATATAGTCACCCAACATAAATGCAAACATATTTAAACTCTCATACCAGTCCCTAGCCACTTCAAGCACTCTCAATTTGGCATTTTTGCATCCATTTCACAAGCACATTAGGTGGGATAACTACAGATGGCTTGATCCCTCTTCAAAGTATTGGTATGTAGGTAGCATGCCCACACAAGGGGTGTGGATCACACGTTCAGTACATCTTACACACTAACCCCCCTTTCTCAAGTGATTCAAAGATTATTTTATCAAGCATGATGGAGGGTTAGGGTTTGAAGATTAAAATAGCTCTACAATGAGTTTCATCATGAATCAACACTCAATATTTCAGAGGTAGGTTTACATAGGAATAGTGCAAAAACCCAAAAAGTTTTAGGTCTCTATGACTAGTTTGGACAATAGTGGTAGGAGTGGACTATAGTGCCAAACCCTAAAGTGTCTTATTTATGGTGCTCCTATCCTTTCATCAAATGAAATCTAGATTCTAATTCATGATACTATCTCAGTCTTGCATAGCCAATTCTAGGCTCTGTATCATCCATCTCATTCTAGTTTCAAGCTAAATTATATTTCTCCTTATTTAATGTTATTTTTAGAAAGGTAAAAAAGATAGATAAATTATATAAATCAGGACTGTAATTATTGTAATATTCTTTACTGATTTATTAATCTAGACCTTTAGTTAAAATAGGAACAAAACTCCATTATTCTGAAAAATGTTAAAGCTATGTGATAAATGTCAATGGCATAGTAACCTAAAGCATGCACTATCACAACAATTGTAGCCTATTATCTCTCCATGGCCATTTATGTTATGGGGGTTTTATCTTATTAAAAATATAAACTCTAAGTCTGTCGATTGACATAAGTTCATCATTATAGCTAAAAAATACTTTATAAAGTGGGCAAAAGCCATTTCACTTCAATCTTCCATAGGTGAAGACATTTGTAGCTTCCTCATGACTTATATTATTTCATGCTTTGGCTTACCCACAGCTATCATTTTTTATAATGGAACATCATTCAAGAACAAGACTCAAGAAATTTTGCATAAAATATAAGATTAAACACATGTTGTCCACTCTATACTACTCATAAGGAAATGATCAAGTGGAGACTACCGATAAAACCATCAACAACATTTTGAGAAAAATAGTTACTAAATTTGGAGATGATTGGCACAATCATCTTGTCTTTGCATTATGGAATTATCATAGAAGTATTCATATGCCCATAAGAGCCACTCTTTATTCACTCATTTATGGTATAGAGGCAATTTTACCATTAGAATTAGAAATTCCATCTCTATGTGTCTCCCTTAGGCATGTCCTCACCAATGACTAGTATCATGAAAAGAATCTACACCAGCTCAACCAGTTAGACCATACACACATTCAAGTAGATAAACATCTTAGAATCTACCAAAAATGTATACAATGATCCTACAAAAAACAAGTTCACACTTGAGAGTTTTAAGTTAATGATCTCATCCTCAAAGAAAATCTTTGCAATGTTAATGCCAAAGAAGAAATCAAAGGAAAATTCAAACTAAACTGGCTAAGTCCATACCTCATTATCAGAAATCTTAGCCCTAAAGTGTACCATTTAGCCTCTCTTGAAGGAAAAAAACTAAAAAATCCAATAAATATTATGCATCTACATAGATTCTATGTATAGTATTTCATTACACGCATTTAATTGTACATAGTTTGTTTTTGCTTACTTGTACATACTTTCTCAATTTACTTGTACATAGTTTCTTTTCAATTTCATGTACATAGTCTCATTATAATTGATTGTACATAAATTATTTCAAAAATATAAAAACATTCAAAAAACATTTCAAAATAAAAAAACATTCAAATAAATCAAAAACATTTCAACTGTATGCATTATCCATGCTTTACATTTATAATACCATGTTAAACTTACATTTTTTTGTTTTATGCTATTGTTTATCAATTTATCTACATTAGCATGCTTCACTTGATTTTATTTGAGTGTGTATAGTGACATCCAGATCCTTGATTTCTTCACTCTACCCATTGAATGGGCATCTTATTTCTACATTCGAGACATACATTGACATACCTACCCATCAGGGGCATCTTCTACATGACTACACCATCTAGGTTATGTCATTCCTACACCACACACTCTAGTTATCATATTGATGTACATTACTTCCTAGCTTACATAGATTACTCTTTCAACACTTACTAGTATATAACACTTGTGTATTTCTTAGCATCTACCTAGTCTTTTACTCTATGTTTTACATACTTTCACTTCTTACTTTGATTATTTAGATGCGATTGTATTTCTAGCATTTACATGCCTTATTTTCTTGCTTTGCATAGCTATATGTGATTTTTTTTCTCAGGTCTTATTTTATCTCTTTTGTGTGCCTTAAAACATTTTTTAATGTCCTTTTCTTCTACTCTTGCATGCACCTTAAGACATTTTCCAATGTCCTTTTCTTGTACTCTTCTATGTGCTTGTGGCCCTCATGCCAACCTTGCTTGTTTTCAATTGTATGTGTATGTGGCATTTGAACATGCCTTGTATGCCTATTTTCCTAATTTGAGTGACATGTGCCCATGTCCCTTATTTGCTTGGCCCCTTGGCCTATTTTATGTGCTTCCTACTTCTTGCCTTACATGTTTGTTACTTATTTACTTTTCATTATTTTCAATGCCATGATCCACATCATGCATTATCTTGCCTTTTTGGATGCCATGATGGACATCATGCTCCATCCTTGATAAATAATAACTAACATTTTAATTTTTAGTTAAATATACTACACATTTTATTACATTGTTACATCTATCTAGACATGCCCCTATCAATCTAACAATCTCCAATACAAACTTTGATATATCTTGAGACATCTTTTTGATTATCATTACTATATCATATATTTCACAGCATAACACACCTGTAGGGATCTTTATTTTGAAGGTAGTCATTGGATGGTATTCATTCCTACCCTCATAAGAGGGGATAATAAACAAGGGTTTTATCACATAGATCTGATCCCTCTATCGGTCAAAAAATCAATTTTTAGAACACTCAGAACATTATTCAAAATTCAAACTAGGTAGAATAGACTAGAAACACAGTGATAAATATAGAACAATAATTAGAAACAATCAAGGACAATAGAACCATACTTGGAATATAGTGTTAGACATCAAAGTGTCTTATTTTCATTTATCCTATCCAAACAACAAAAAACTTGGATTTTCTAGAAACAAACAAAAAGGTAAGTTCAGTTATAATTTTGTCAGCTACAATGCATTTAAGAATCAATAGTTTTAGTATAATATTTTTTAGAGAATCCAGATATAGGGGAATCATATGTGATATGATGGCTTTCACTTCTAGTTTTAGATTGGGTAATTGGTACAACTTTTAGATCAAAATCCATGTTACAAACACTAGTGATTGGGGGCAATGTGTGCAAAACATCTACTTTATTTTCTTTTTAGTTCATTGCATTACCTAGGTATTCTCAATAGTTTTGTGCCTTATTCCATCTGTAATTGGTTGGCATCATTTCAAAGTGGCTTTCATATAAGCCTAGTTCTCAGTTTCATATTGGGCTTCATACAAGCCTAATATCCACCTTTAAAAGTGGCCAAAATTGGCTTAGTTCTTAGTACACATTCGACTATCCGTGCCACATTATCAGATTATAGAGCATTCATGGGCTTTAGGAGCCATCTCATATGATACGCATTCATATTGGTATCAATTCATAGCTTCACTTAGTGGGAAATGATGGAACCAAAGGACTAGCTAACCTTTGTATTCTTGAGCCACCTACTCAAAGGGATTGGACACATAATCCAAACATCGATTAACACATGTATGATCACATAGCGTCACTTAGTGATTGATGATAGAACCAAAGGGCCAACTTTTGTAGTCTTGATCCACTCTCAGGGAATTGAGGACTCAGCGTTGTTTATGATATTACTTTTGGTACAGCATATACCCAACATTACCCAGTATTACCTAGCATTACTCAACATCATTCAGCATCACCCAGCATCATTCAATAGCACACATCTTCATGGGCTTCACCCTTGCAAGTAAGTTTAGGTACACTTTCTATTTTTCCTTTATCCTACTATTTCACTTCGTTGCATCACTAGAATAAAGGGGGGGCAAATGTAGTCATATAAAATGTCCAAATTGGTAGTTTGAGTGTGGCTTTTGACACCATATCCATAGGTCTTTACATGCTCTTGTGACCCTTATGGACACCTTTTTACTCATTGCCAGTCATCTCTAGGCTTCTAAACAATCATTCCACCTCAACCAAGTTACTTTTCCTGGGTGAATCCTATCCCCCAATTCCTGAGCCTATAGGATAAGAGTACCATACCTAGACTATAACACTAAACCCTAGGGTGTCCCATTTTTAGTGCTCCTATCCATTTGCAATTTGAACCCAAATGGTCATTTTCATCTGATTCATATTATTCATTATGTTGGCTTAGAATGAATACATATAACCCATGACCTATTATTCCCTATAAAAACCCATTCAAAGTTCATTTATAAAGGGAGGTGAAAAATCTTATAAATCAAGCAAGAATACAAATAAACCAATACGGCAAACTTCCTTATTCTTTGCCTATAGTAACCCAACATAGTTGTAAACATATTCAAACTTTCATACCAGTCCCTAGCCACCTCAAGCATTCTCAATTTGACATTTTTACATCTGCATCACACTATTGCACAAATCACATTAGGTGGGAGAACTACATATTGATTGATCCCTCTTCAGAGTATTGGTATGTAGGCATGTACCCACACAAGGGGTGTGGATCACACATTCGATGTATCTTACACACACTAACCCCCCCTTTTAAATTGATTCAAATCTTGTTTTATCAAGAATGATGGAGGGTTAGAGTTTTAATATTAAATCATCTCTATAACAAGATCTATTGACATTCAATACTCAAGATTTCATAGATAGGCTCACACAGGAATAACATAAAGAACCTAGAATAGTCAGGTCTTTATGACCAGTTTAGACAACAACGGTAGAAGTAGACAATGGTGTCAAACCCCAAAGTGTCTTATTTTTGGTGCTCCTATTCTTTCATAAAATGAAATCTAGATTCTAATTTTTGACACTATCTCAATCTTACACAGCCAGTTTTAGACCCTGTCTCAGTCATCTCAACCTATTTCCAGCTAAGTCATTATTTTTCTTTATTTGTTGCTATTATTAGAAAGGTAAAAAAGATACATAAATTACACAAATTAGGACTGTAATTATTGCAATATTATTTATTGATTTATTAATCTAGACCCTTAACCAAAATAGAAATAAAACTCCATTATTCCCAAAAAGTTAAATCACTCCCTTGATAGTTGTGAAATGAGCTAACTAAAATTTTGAAAATCTACTAATATATGAGGATTAAAACCACTGATTCTTTCAATGAAGGTGGAAATTCCTCCCCACCATAGGATCCTCCAAACTATAGCATTCTTCTTCACCATTTTTAATACCAAGGGTTCTTAATAGCATTCTTATTTGTTTTTATTACTAAAAGTAATTTTGATAATAAAAAATTAGTTTAACTAGTGGAAACTATATTTTTAATTACAATGTTTTGGGTTAGTGTTTTTTAAATTATTTAAAAAATTGTTAGGACCGAATAAATAAGTAAATGTAACAAACTACATTTTAAAATTGGAAAATATTTGCACACAATGGCAAAATCTTGATTATTGAATATTTACAAAGGTCCTATGATTTATAAAATATTTTATGCCATTTATTTTATGGACAACCCCAATGGGTTCAACCCAAATTAACTTACTAATTGCTTATTTACTAATAACATTATTAATTAACAATTAAATACAGTAACTTTGGATCAGCTAACCCAACAAACCCCCCGATCTAAAAATGGGTATAGAAAATGAATTGGAGTTATGACTATAAAGTCATCAAAAGTCTCTAACCACACCTATAATTGACACATTATGCATCGTGGTACTGATCAATAGATGTTGCTTCTAAGAAGCTTGTTATCCCACAAATTGTGGCATGAATGATGAACATGATCAATTTATGTTCAGTTAATGGTTGTAGTTTAGGGGTAAATGTTAGATAAATCCACTTATTTAGTAAACCCCTTAAATTGAAATAAATATGATGATAAACAAAAATAACATAAAATAAATAAGTCCAAGTGTCCAAAAATGATCCACAATAAATGATACATAGAAAATTATGAGTTATTGAGCGTGTTTGGTGATAAAATGAACCTAATAACTTGACCCTCTAACCGTTATATATCATACTATAGTATAACATGATCAAGGCCTATTCAACCACATTGATCCACATAAGGTCTCACATAAAAACCCATCCAAGTGACTATTTATTACTATGTATGGCACATCTCCTTGATGCCTAATAATGTTGACAAAAAAATTCTCAACATTATGGTACCATAAACTCTTTTTCCAACACATATAATCACCAAAGAATGATCAAAGGCCATGTATTATCTTCCCCTATCAGGGGAGAGGTGAGATGTCCTTGTAGAGAATGAAATCTAAACTACTTTGTCTACTCATCACCAGGAATATTGATGAAATGAAGAAAACCAAAATGAACTGAAAGTAACTAAATCCAAGCCCAACTTATCATTATATCAAAACCCTATCTCTGAGTTATCAACTCACTCAATATGGGTGGATCTCGTTGCACTCAATATAGATCATCAAGTCCATCATATCTATAGACCTCAGCCATGTAAGATGCCTCATAATCAGATAAAGTGTTAAAATAACTAGAGTAACTAGAGTAACCTAAATAATCTCAACTAGAATGATCAACATAATTTGCTTTAGCTTTACTTATGTGTTGGGATAGTTGTATTTGATAAGGACATACATCAATAATATAAGCAATACCATTGAATTTATAACATCTAGGTTATTTATGTGTTTGAGAGAAATAGAAGATGAGGAATCACTAGAACAACTACTAGATTGAGAAGAATGCTTATGTTGATGTCTATATTTTTAGGACTCTGGATAATGCCATGAATAATGCTAGTAAGAATGTCTTGAAGAATGTTTCTAAAAACACCTTTGTTCATGTCCTTTTTGTATCAGGTTTTTCCCTGCCTTTGTGAAGTAGGCATATTTTTATGCTAAGTTTTATTATTTATGAACTAATGCTCATGTTGAGTGACTCAATTCATAAATATAATAAAATGTTTATCTATTCAAATTATCACTAAGCTACAACATTTCTACAAAATTTGTATAGGAAGAATTGAGGCCATTTAAAGTGATTGAAATGAGCATATCATCATTTGTTTTACCACCTATGGTACAATATTATTGATTCAAAGTTTTCATTTGTGAGATGTATTTAGATACATCTTCATCATCTTTTAGTTTATTATTTAATAGTTGTATGATAAAATCAATTTTCTTGTATGTAGGTTGTTTATCATATAAGTTTTCTATTATTTTTCATGCTTCAATTTTAATAGCTTTTATATGAATGATAACTTACACAGAACAAGATGACATCAATAATTCAAGTGTTCATTTATTATGCTTGTGAAATTTAATCAGTTTAGTTTTTTTAGTGAAAGGTGTGTAAATTTTGTCTATGAGTTCCCATAAGTCATTAAAAACCAAGGTTTTATTCATAGTCATTCTCTACTCCTTATAGTTTTTAGGATTTAGTCACCCATTTGATGAAATGGGACTTGTGATCTCGACCATAATGATAAAAAAACAAGATAATATTAGGTATATTGGAGCTTTGACATTACACTCAAGTAAAACCTAATTACAATATTTTGATTCTGGTCCCTATCAATTTTTACATGTAAGAGTCATAAAAAGTCACAAAAAATAACCCTTCACACCCTTATATCGTAAGTGTCAATATATTAGATTGAAAAATAATATAAATAATATTCAAATCATAAAATTAACTATTTCAATGTGTTTTAAATGTCTAAAAACCAATAAATTTACTAGTCACATGACCACCTTCATATAAAATAGTGAATAGTCAAAAAATTATCGCAATACAAGGTACACAAAGACAAATGCCACAAAATGAAATGTGACCAAAAATAATGCTTTGGAGGGTTTTAAATATTTACCTCTCTTTATAAAGTGACTTACAAAATAGGCTTGACCAACTCCACTACAAGCTTAATTGAGATATTAAATGAAGATCTAATTTATAAGCTTAATTTTTCTAATATTCACAAAAAAAATATTGGTGCATGTAAAATGTTTTACCCTACTATTCACTTGAGAGTGTAAATTACATTTTTCTCACTTGGTTCCCACATTAATAAATTAATGGTTAAAATCAAACAAATTTTCAAGCTCAAAAAAAGTATTTATTTTGTTATATTTCTCCCCAAGACGTCATGAGGCTCAAAAATGCACTTAGAGGCTGTGAAATTTGTTGAAACTATTATTAATGTCATATAAATCCATACATGTATAATAAAAACTTTTTTTTGTAATGTTTAATCTATACAACAACATTCAATCATCAGTTTTCTAATTTTGACATAAAAAGGTCGTACTAGCTCAAAAATTGTTGGTTTAGGGCATCATTATTATATATTGTAGTAAATAGAGTTTCACATGAGATAAAAAAATCTTAAATTTGGTTTGAATGTTGTAAAAAATGAATATAAGGTTAGAGATTTGAATGTAGGCCATATAAAATGAATTTTTAGTAGTGTCTTGATCCATTAGGCCCTACAAATGAAATGTTTGATATATTTGGTTGTACAAAATAGTTTAATGGATCATATACCTCTATTTACCCAAATTTGGATTGGGGAATCATACTTGGGTAGATAGGATTAAGGATATATAAATGATAGGGCACAAGGGTGAATGTCAAATCTACAATAGGCCAATTAATGTGCTAAACTTAGATGTACCATATGTTGAATTTATAAAATTGAGATAGGCTATTAATAGAAAGTACAACTATGCTAGATATAAAAATAACATAAAAGAGAGTACTTAGATGGTTTTGATTTTAATACAATACTGGATTTAATATAGGTAGAAAGTAGGTAGGAAGATAGTTCTAGATCAATCATCAGATTTTGGATCTAATGCCTTGGACTCTCTAGACACTTGTATTATCCTAAGACAGTTGTATCAATGCTAGTGTTTAAGTTTGATACTATTATAGTGTAATAAATATCTACTCAAATATGATACAACCACCTAGATGCTTATGGGTTTTGGCTTTACCTTTGCTCTGGTGTATTTAGATCTAGGTCATGGACTATCATTCCTAGTGAAAGGGAAAAACCCTAGCATTCCATCTTCAATATGACCTTAGGTAAAAATGGGTTAGAGGTCATATGGTGTCAAAATGACCTGAAATGACCTCATTGTCAAAGGGCAATGCCTACATATCTAATACTCCAAAACTGGGCCTCAGACTCATGCAATTCTCCCCTATTGTTAGCTTGTGTGTGAATCATGTAATGTTTAAAATAAGTAAAATATTAAATTAGCTTGTAACTTGGAAAATATGACTTTATGAATACTCATTTAATACTTCACACATGTAGCTCAGTTGTTCACTTGATTGATATCAGAATAGGGTAGAGTAGGAAAGTTTTTGGTAACTAGAATGTTATTTTGGTCTGATTGTTAGGTGATGAATGAATGAGGGTTGATATTTTATTTATACAAATCCCATCAAGAGATAACTCACATTAAATCACTTAGGCCAACCATTTTAATATGTTTCATTTGAAAATTAGATGACTTTAGGGCACTTGAACACTTGTGCCAGACCATGACAATAACATCGATGCTATTATCTATCATAGATGTTAATATCTAGGGACAAAAGAGTAGGCACATGATTAGAAATTATAGAGGTGTAAGATTAATATATTTTAAGCATTATTAAAAATATGGGATGCTTATGTCATCAAGATAAGTTTGTTCATACTAGGAGATAGGCCAAGGGGCACAAGATAGAGCAAATGTGAGGCTTGTAGAGGCAAGGCATGTGTAGAACTAAGAAGAAAAACCTAGGTCTGAGTTTTCCAAGTGAACTACATTGAGGTGATACATAATCAAAAAATATCATCTACATTTCCCCCCCTTTAATCTAGTAATGAAACTATTAGTTTAAAGGAAATAAATAAGTACTTGGGTGTGTGTGCACACCTTGTCTTTGATTGAGTTGAATTTTATTGCTTTTCTAGAGTTGAATTTGAGTGTTTTTTGGATTTAAATTTGAATTATTTTGATAGTGAGTAACCTAAAACCTATAACATGTTATAGTTTATAATTAGTGCATATATTCTGGGTTAAAAGTACTTGAAAGAGATTAAAATTGTAAGAGCAAGGTTTAGGAGTACACATGTGTGTCATTGTAACTGCCTTGCCTATTGGAAAGTAATTTTTTCAAAAGATGTATCATTGTAAAGATTTGAAACTGATATTACACTACATATAGATAAATATTAAAGTGTATATATCATATGAGATAGAGAGAGACGTAGGAAGGCATATGCCCCAACTTTAGATTAAAAGTGAGTTACCACCTAGCAGTTGAGATTAGCTCAACTATGAAACCCAATCATACTTATAACCTAGTGAGTTTGGATGATTAAGTCTAAACTTAAAAACTTATAAATATTGGGTGATTTAATCACCCCAACCATACCAAAATGTGAACCAACTAATATAATATATTGGCTCTCTAAAGTCTGTAAAAGTCTACAAGGTATTAGTATGTAAAATAGTTTTAAAATCTAGGTTTGGTTTGGATTTTACAATATTAGGCACATGTTGCATAGCATATGCACCTTAGATATGTCTCATGCTAAAATTTTGTGTAACAATGGTACCATGTATAGAATTTTTCCACAAATATGCATTTAAATCATATAACTGTGTGTTTTGGCTAATTCAAAAAACTAAGTGTGGAGAACATACTTCAAAAGCATGCCCCCACTATACATGGATAAATTTGAAATTGATATAAGTACTAATGTGGAGGGCATGTTTCCAAAACATGCCCCCACTATAAACTTGAAATGTTGAATACTGAGTAGGTGTGGAGAACATGCTTCCAAAATCTACCCCCATTAAATATGTGAATTATAAGTACCATACTAAATGAATGTGGAGAACATGTTCCCAAACATGCCCCTACTAAATCTAAAAATGTGAAAGTGTGGAAGCCATGGTCATATGAGATGCCTCAACTAAATATGTAAACTATCATATAAGTACCAAAAACTAAATAAATGTGGAGTACATGATTCCAAAGCATGCCCCCACCATAATCTAGAAATTGTGAATGTGTGGAAGTCATGTCCATATGACATGCCCCGACTGAATCTACAAACTAGTGTAAAGTGTGGAGAACATGCTTCTTGATCATGCCCCAACTAATATTCCTCCCATTTGAGGTGAGGTAAAAATATTACCTAGAATTTAACTCACCTCAAAAGGTTAAGACAACTATAAAATATATTAATGTAACCATGTATCATATAGAAGGAAACATGTCTAAGTAAATGTATCATTGAAGCACATAAAACCAATGTGATCACATGTAGGCCTAAGATGCATGATAAATATCATGGAAATGTATAGATAGTAACAATACAATCTCAACTAACTTATGTTCCACCTAGAATTGGAGCAAATTTGAGAAGAGACTTGAAGTAGCTCATGGATCCTATCTGCACGTGACTCCAAAATTTGAAATTAGTTGTCGTGAATCCAGCGGATGGCATGGCTATGGTTACCACAATGGGTGGGGCTTCTTTTACTTGTGGGGGGAGGGGTCATGCCCCTAAAGCGATTTCTTCTATGGGGGAGGGCGCTATTCTAGCCTTGCATTCTATTAATGGACCCCATGCTCCTGGTTCAGGTTTTGGACCTGGGGGAAGAACTTTTGCAGATGTGGCAGCCTTCGAAGCTGGTCTACATGATGCTCCACCTCATACATCATCTGGGCCTTCCCATTTATCGCATGTAAGTGCTTTAAAACCTATTAGGGTAACTCTAGATCCTGAATCAGTGGAAGATATCTTCCAAATGGAAGAACGATTTTCCTCTTGTGCTGCTATTTTTTGTTTCCATGGTTTTTGGCCCTCTCTGGCAGATCTAAAGGGTTGGACCTCCAAGATCTAGATGCCACTTAATGAAAATAATGCCCAAATCCTCCCTTGTGTCAGGGGTTTTTTTATAGTATTATTTCACTGCTCTGAAGATAGGAAGATTATTTTGTGCCACAATAATTTTTCTTGGCAGGGCAGATATCCTCTCATGGCCAAACCTTGGCATAAGGATTTTAATCCTCTCTCAGAATCCTTTAACAAGCTCCCCATATGGGTGTGGCTCCATTATCTTCCAATACATCTGTGGCATGAGTCAGTTTTTAAAACCATTGGAAATGCTATAGGGGATTTTTTATTTGTGAAAGAAGGTATTACGGATTTCCAACACTCGACTTGTGCATGCTTTTTGGTAGATTTGGATGTTTCTAAGGGCCTTCCTGAGGTGATTTGCCTGGAATCCCCAAGGGGCACCTGGACACAAATGTTGGATTATGAGGGGATCCCTTTTCGATGCAAGAAGTGCCACCTAACAGGTCATATTGCTGCTCATTACATAGCTGAGAAATCCAAATCCAAATGACCACCTTCTTGGTGGCCTGAGGCTTCCTCTGAACATAACATTGTCAAACAATCTATGGAAGCTCTAACTGATTATGACTCTGAGACTGAGGAAAGTATTCAATCTGAACCAGAGGTTGAGGAGGAATCTTTGGTGAAACTATCTAATGAAGCTCCTGCGGAGGTTGTGGTTAGTGATATTTCTAAGCCAGTGGTGGAGGAGGTGGTCTCCTCCCCTATTTCAGAGGATCCTCCTAAGAGCTAGACTGTGTCTGGTTCTCACAAGGATTTTGTTGCAGCTTTTGTGCCCTATGGGCTTCAAGGATCATTATCTTCTGAGGTATGGGTTGCTGAGGCAGCAAAGTTAGAGGATGGATGGACAGCAGTTAAGAGAAAGAAGTCTAAGCATTTGGTCCCCCCTCTAGATATGAATCTTTGGTCATGTAAAAAAAAAATGTCAATTCAAAAGGAATATCTAATGATCCCTTTTGTTGACTGGTTTTTTGGGGTAGTAAACTGGTTGCTTTTCTGGTTTATTGGTTACTGGTCTGGGAGGTTGTTTAGGTTGCTGATCTAGTCTGTTAACTTTCAGATCAGTGTTTTGACAGCAGTTTTATCTGATCATATATGTTGGTAACAGGTCCCTGTAAAACCTAGTTTTGGTACTTTACTATAAACATGTTCTTTTATAAAACCTGGTCGTGCTTTATGGTTTATCTTTCTCCTTGTTGTGCAGGGTTTCGGGGTCCCTTCAAAACCTATTTTTACCTTAATCTAAAACAATACAATCTCAACTAGCAAATAAGCACATACACAAGAGCACTCAAAAATAAGTCAAAAATTAATGGTACAAGGAGACCGTAAATAAGGGGCATGTTCAAATCCTATAAAATCAAATGGACATGACCTAATCAAATGTCCACAAAAATAAGGAATGACATATTTAAATATCCATATAATAATCAATGACATATTCAAATGTCCAATAATGTAATGACATATTAAAATATCTAAAAAAGAAAACATAGGCATATGGCCTACATACAATGGATCATATTCAAATACTCAAAAAAGTAAGACAATAGCAGGTCAAAACACTCAAGGGAGTGTATAAAGGAAAATCATAAGCAACTAGCATAAACATGTCATAGTGGACCATGGCTTGAATGTGAAAACAAAGAATGTCAAGTAATTAACATATCAAGTACCCTTTATAATTTATAATCATGGATAATAGGCATGTATAAGTACATATGTAATCTTAAACATGATAATGTAGAGTGATCATCAAAACATATAACTTGTGTGTATCAAGATCGTAGATGGATGCCCCCAACATCTGGATGATGTGAGTAAAGAGAAATCCCATTACCCATAAGTGTATCATGTATCTATGTATGCCTGTATATGTGTATGTAGGATTAAATGATATGTTAGTCCTCAATATGGAACTAACACATAAATGTCAATGAGCCAAAAGAACATGTGGGTACTGAAAATGTTTTTGGATTTTTGAAAGTTTTTTTTATTTTTTGGTATTTGTAAAGAGACAAGATCATCCTATGATCTCAAGATAAATATGAGAGTATTCAAGGTGTGTTAAATATAAAACTTGTCCTAAATGATATGTACAATATGTGTGTATAGTAGAATAGGAAAGGGTATTATGCTCTTTTGGTAAGTTTGTACTTGGTATCTTTGCTACAAAGTTATTTTCCTTTATTGATAATAACTATCATTTGCCAAGTTTTACATTATATTTTTCCAAAAAAGGACTAATATGTAGACTAATAGATCTTGATTTGGATTTTAGTGTGAAATTACATTTAAAATATCTAGTACAAAGGTCAGATATAGTAGCTTTATTTACATGTTCATTTCCATATCCCAGAGATGCAAAGAATTTTTAGGTACATATATTAAATTCACAAGTTGGGTCAAGCATGATATTTTGAGATTGCTTTCTTTCTATGTAAGGTTCAATAATTTTATGTTTTGAGGAATGATTGGTAATTTATTCATGTGAAGGCACGCATTTTACATTACCCATTTTAGATAATTTTTGCTCTTTTTGGACTTGTCCTTTATGTACGTTATTTTCATTGGTAGGTTCCTTCTCTTTTTGGTGTTTTGGAAATATATCTTGTTTTATTTATTCCTTTGTCTTAGATTTTATTTCAATTTCAAGATCTTATTATTTTGCATTGGATAAATGTATCTTAGAAGGATTTGCATTAATATTACCAATATAGCCCAAGCCTTGATGGTCATTTTGATCATGTGTGGAAATGGGATGAATGATGCCTTGGGAATGTTTTCCAATTCTTGACCATGATAACCAAATGTTTTCAAATATTTCTTTCCAAAACCATATTTTTGGAAAATTGAGTACCATTAATAAGATGTAAATTTGAATCCTTTTCTTGATTATTATTTTTTTTTTTAACTTTTTCTTGCTCTATGTTTGATGTTTACAATTATTTTTGTTCTAAATTTTTCTTTGGTACCCACATTTGTTGTTCTAGCACTTGTGCTTTAGATAAGTAATTATATTTTGAGTGGTTTTATTGGTAGATATATCAATGATAGGATCACCACTATGTTTATGAATTTGTATTTAGTTCTTTGATGTGAAACAATAATTTGTATGATGTTCGTGCATTATATGATATGCATAATAGTATTTGGATTTGCATATAGGATGTATAGGAGGTAATTTTATCACTGTGTCTCGAATCATTTCTCTTAGGATTTCACTTGACCTCTTGATAGGCTTTTATTCACTTGTAAAATCATTTGTTTTGAATGTATTCTATTTTAAAATTTTATTTGGATAAGAAACCTTATTTGGTACAACATTGGTAGATGAAGATGCAAACACATGATTAACACTAACATGTGTTGGATTTTTTAGGAGTGCAATATGATTTTATAATAATGTGATATTTGAATTTAGAGACTGATTTTGATTTTTTAGCTCTTGCATTAACTTGTTCATAGTATTGATTTGTTCTTGTAGGGTTTTCTGGTTACCCTCTTTTGGCATAATAAGACGATATACCTTACCCTTTTAAGGAGTGATAAAATAAGCCCAATTAAAGGGATGATAGTTATCACCATCCTTAGGGTTAGGAGAATTAATCTTAGTTTTATTAATTTGAATTTTTTTTAAAATTGATATGAGGACAAGATAGGAAAGTCTTACAAATGTTAAAGAGCAATCAACCATAACAGTAAAAATATATAAATTTTAGGCTATTAGCTAAGTTTTTTATAAATATGAGATAGGTTTTTTTCTAAAAATAGTAAATAAAATGAACCTAGAAAAAAACAAAATAAAAATACATTAGATCTAAATTTATTAAAAGTAGTAAATTTCTAAATTTGGTAAATTCATAAACTATTTTGGAAAACTAAAAGAGGTTTATGTCTATATCAACATATATATGATAATCCTCTTAATAATTTTAATTTTGATCTAATATGAATCATAAATATGCCAAATAATTTTTGAATGCTTCACAGGCAAACCCTATAATATTCTAAATAAAGAATCAACAATTTTGATAAATCAAGAATATTTTTCAAATATATGAGAGAGGTGTTGGAATAAAATATTATTTTTTATGAAACCCATAAATTAATTTCAACATAATTACACCATTCATCTTGCATGTCAATATTTACTAAAAATATTAAGTTGTAAAAATTGAAAAAATCCATACCAAATTTTTGTGAACAAAAAGAATGTTTTGCATATAATAATATGATTATAAAATACCTCTGAGTAATTTTTAAATGAACATATTTTGAGGCTTAAATTCATCGATCAATGAAAAATCTACTTATGAGCATTTGCACATGAAGCCCTTATGACCAAAGGAGGGAAACCCTAGGGTAATGCTTCGGATCTAAAAATTCATCAAAACAAGCTGAAACCTTAAGAGGCTTGGAATCCCTAAATCATAAAAAAATGCATATTCACATATGTAAAGTTCACCAAATATTTAAACCTAATTTGGATTGAGGAATCCTACTTCGATAGATAGGTTTAAGGATATAGAAATGATAGGGCACAAGGGTGAATATCAAATCTAAAGTAGGCCAATTAATGTGTTAAACTCAAAAGTACCATACATTAAATTTATAAAATTGAGATAGGCTATTAATGGAAATTACAACTATGCTAGATACATAAATGATATAAAAGAGAGTACTTAGCTAGCTCTTATGCTAATATAGTGTTAGATCTGGTACAAGCAAAAAGTAAGCAGGAAGATAGTTCTAGATCAATCATTGAATTATAGATCTAGTGTCTCTAGCTCTTTGAACATTATGTTGGCTTGTGATAAATAGGTCAACGTTAGTGTCTAAGTTTGATGCTAGTGTATTATATAGAATATTTACTCAAATAGGATGTGACCACCTATATGCTTCTAAGTTTTGGCTTCACCTTCACTCTGGTGTATTTAGATTTGGGGCATAGATTGTCACTCTTGGTGAAATGGGAAAACCTTAGATTTCCATCTTTAATGTGACCTTGGGGAAAAATGGGTTAGTGGGCACATAGTGTTGAGCTAACCCACAATGACACTACTATCAAATGGTATTGCATACATAGCTAATACTCCAAGAGAGGGCCTTAGACTCATGTATTTCTCCCCTATGTGTTGGATTGTATGTGAATCATGTAATATCTAAAGTAAGTACAATAGTGCCCTACCTTATAACTTCATAAATATGATCTTATGACTTATTTTTTAGTAATTCAAACATGTATTTGGGTTGTTTTTTGAATAATATCATAATAGGGAAGAATAGGAAAGATTTTGGTAACTTGAGTGTTTCTTAAGTGCTTTTTAGGTTTGATTGCTAGGTGAGGAATGTATGAGAGTTGATATTATATTTATACCAATCCTATCAGGATATAACTCAAATTAAATCACTTAGGCCAACCATTGTAATACATTTCATTTGTAAATTGGATGACTTTAGGGACTAGACACTTGTCAGGGCAAGACAGTAACGTCAACACTACTGTCTATCCTAGATGTTAGTGTCTAGGGAGAAAGAAAGCATACATAGGCACAAAACTGATAGAGGTCTAAGATAAGTATATTTTAAGCATTTTGTTATATATTAGATTTATGTGTCATTAATATAAGTCTATTTAGACTAAGAGATAGGCCAAGGGGCACAAGATAGAGTAGATGTGATGCTTGTAGAAGCAAAGCATGTGTAGAACTAAGAGGAACAACCAGGTTCTGAGTTTACCAAGTGTATAAGATTGAGATGATACTTAATCATAAAACATCATCTAAAACCTCATAAAATTATAATGTTTTATTTGATCTTGTTGTAAATATATTATAAATTTCATACCTATTTATTTTTCAAACCATATAATACAGTAAACAAGGTTTTACGATATAAAAAATGAATGCTTAGACCTTCATATAGTTGGCAAAGAACTTGATTTCTATTCCCTTCACTTCATGGCTTCTTCCATGTGATAAACCAAGCTCGATACCACTTTTAGGACCAAATACATAGGTAAATGTAACAAACTACATTGTAAAATTGGATAATGTTTGGACACAATGGTAAAATCTTGATTATTGAATATTTACAAATGTCTCGTGCTTTATAAAAGCTTTTATGGTAGTTATTATATGGGACAAATCTAATAGGTTCAACCCCAACTAACTTAATAATTATTTATTTACTAATAAAATTAGTAATTAATAATTAAATAAAATAACTTTGGATCAACCAACCCAACCAAAATAAATAAATAAAAATTCATAAGACTTTATGTAGGTGGCCTTTACCAACCCCCTTCCTTCCTTTACATGCCTCTCCTCCCTATCCACCTCCCAATAACCCTATCCTCCCCATCCCATTTCCCACTTTCAAATTCTCTCTGATAGCTCATCCACCTATTGTTTCTCTTTGCCCTCCACCCACCAACCACCAATCCTCCTATCTCACCTCATTATTGTGTGGCCTATCATGTACCATGCATTCTCATCATTCCTCCAATAGTACCACCCTAGAATTGTGCTTTTTCAATCCTTCCCACTAACACTTTTGCTTCCCCCCACCTAACCACATCCTTACATAATGGCCACCTCCTTCCCTCCACCCACTATATGGCTTGGTCCTAGCACCACCCATGACATAACCCTTTGTGCCACCTATCCTCTGCCTTACTTTGCATGCTCAAATCTCTTAGTATACAGACCAACATTTCCTTTATTGGTATCCCTCACCCAATTATTGTAACCTACTTACAATCTCCTGCTTGCATGCACTTGGACTTGAAGTGTTTTTGTTTTTGTTTTTTTTTTTTTTTTTTTTTTTTTTTTTTTAATTAATTAATTATTGGCATTCGATTTGGCATTGTATGAATATTATTGAGTTTTTAAATATATGTTTTTTTTTAAATAATGGTAGCCACCACCTAAATGTCTAGCCTATACCAAATAGTATCCTTTATGGACTTCCCTCCACAACCAATACCATTACCCATCAATAATTTTTGTAAAAAGGGCTTTACTTTTTTATTAAAATAAAACTAAAATTTTCCAAATGAATATTAAATTTGTACGTTTGGCCCATTGGGTAGCTTATTTTGGATAAAACCTTAATTTTTGAGGGGAGGTCACAATTTCAACCCCCCACAATTTATTTCTTACACTAAGGGCATTACAAAAGGGCACCTTTTCTACCACATGAAGATCAATAAATGGGGCCCAATTTGATAGGTGGTCGGAACCCACCATGATGAAACCTATTTTTTCATCCAATATGGTGCTTCTACCACATTATCACTCACACTTAGAGATTTTGACCTTCATTCTCATTATTTTTCATTCCACTAGACCCCTCACCATTGAGCATTTTTATAAATACATGTGTCAATTTGCTCATATATTGAGAGTCACCAAACTTCAAACTACATTATCTTCTTACTCATGATACCTTTTAAGGTGCCCTTTTTTAAAATTACATTTTATAAACTAAAATCCATATTTGTAACTAAAATTTAGTCATTTTTTATAAAAACAAAATTTATTTATATTTCCCATTTTCATCTCAATTTTTTAGAAGACTAAAAAATTGTAAATTGCAACATTATAAGCAATTAGGGGGTATTATTTTATCATTACACTCCTTATAAATTTCTTAAAACTTTTTTTGGGGGTAAAAACTTGTATACATCACTCTTGAGGATTGTACCTTGTTCTTATTTTAGTGCACTTGTGGTCCACACCTCATCCTTTTCTCTGTATATTTATATTTTAGAACATTTGTGGTTTGTACCAACTCTCCTTCAAAGCCTCTTTCTTAGTGGCTTGCCTTATTCTTTGGAGGATCCTTCAAGGCCCCTTTTTTAGTGCCTTTTCAATCTATTTCTTATAATATCTTCATACTCTAATGTATTGTAGTCTCTAAAATTTAGTCATTAATACTTGATAATATCATTTTTGGCCCTATTTCACTTAAATTGACTTGATCACTTAATCTAGACCTATTTTTCCATCTCACTATATCCTTAAAAACTATTTAGACATATTCCTTTCTAAATTGCTTACACCTACAAAAATATTCTAAACTATTAAAAACCCCTCTAAACATCTATACAAATATCCTAAGACCTAAACTTCATGTGTTTCCCTTAATGAAAATATTGACCAATAAGAGACAATAGTGTCAAATATTTTATCCCTTATGGATTTATCATGACCTTAACCCTTCTAATAGTCACTTTTCAAATTTAAAATATCCCTTATAAGATGGTCTGTATTTTTAGAATAGGTACTGTGAAGTTATTTATTTTTGAATTTATATAAAGGTACACTTAACTCACCTATTCTACCACTACAAAGACATATTTATATTATTGCACATTTAACAAAGATTCTCTATTTTTCTTAAATTTTATTCTAATCATTTGAAATAGTTCTCAGCTAAGTTTAGAGTCTATTTTATTGAATCTAAATAAAATTATGATCAAGTATTCAATCCATATTTAAATGTATTCATATAGTCAAAGGACTAAAATTACACAAAACACTCTAAGTGGGAAAACTACGTGTGCTTGATTTTAATCTTCAAAATATTCAATATGTAGGCAATGTTCAGTCATCACAAGAGTGATAGGGGTCAGCTTAGCCCATTACACTCCTTCCTTTTTAATTTTTAGGTTTTTAACCATTACAAGTCCTATTAGGGTTTTAAATTCGAAGAAATCATTTTATGCTATTTCACGTGCATTCGAAAGTCAAATTTATCCATTAATGGTGATTTAAGTTGTCATAGATGATTGTGCCCTGATTTCCTATGATTTTTAGCAAATGACAGAATAGACCAACTCAAGACTATAGTGTCAATTGATCTTGTCCCAATTTTGATGATCATGTCCTTCATCAGTCTTACTTAGAGTTTATAAACACTTGTAGATTCAATCTTTGTTGATCAAATACATTTTTTGTGTAGTTTCACACAATCAAATCATAGATGATAAACAACTAAGTATTCTTTAATATTCATAGTTAGTCTTATTTCAATCAATCAGCGTTTATCAATTTTGTTAGGATTACCCTTTATTTAGGATAATTTATTTTATCCTCAATTTCTTTTTTTGTGTGTGGAATTTTTATTTATGTGAATTATAAATTCACACGAATCTAGATTTCATGAGGTGTCACTACCTCTTTGTTTCCCTTTAACATTTATGAGTTAATTACATAAGTAAACCCTTTCCCTACTTAGCACACACCTCCGTTAACTTTTAATGGACTAGGCCATAACTAGCACACACAAAGGAGGCTTGTAAGGTAATCATGGGATTTCTTATAAGTCTCTTTTTTTATCTCTATAAAAGAGCCTTTTTCTACTTATTTTCTCAATATAAAATCATACCTCTCTTATTTTCTAAATTTTCTCTTGCTTCTAAATTTTACTTGTGGATATTTTGGTGGTAAGCCTTCTTATAAGATCACATGGGTTTTTCTCTGATACGTTTTATTTTCTACTTTAAAATTCTTATCTCATTTGTGGTTTGCACCATGATAGTTAATACTGCTTTGTGATTTATTTATTTTCGCACCTTCATTTATCATTGATGACTTTTCTTGGGATAATTCCTTCATGGTATTAGAGCTAAGTTCATCTTATTGATATTTTTTTGGAAGTGTGTAGTTTTTGAGAGATATTTCAGATTTTTTTACAAGGGATCCACCCTTTCTCTCCATTCTAATTTATTTCTCTCTTTTTTTTTTGCTTGAGTTTTTTTGTTGCTCTTTAATCAGTTGTTACAGGATGCTCCCAATGAGCTTTTTCAACTCTTTACTAGTTTTGAGAGGCCCTCCAAGTAGGGGTTTCTCTTTTATGTTTTTTTTAATACAAGCACACCAAAAACCTTTTTTAAAAAAACTCTATGTTTTGTATTTTTTATCAAATTTTTTTCACTCATCTTATTTATATATTTCTATATCAATTAAATCTATCTTAGATTTCATTTGTTTACATTTTATGTATACTTTTGTTTTTATCCAAGACCATAATATATATATTTCTACTTTCATTTATATATTGAATATCTCAGATTTATTTTCATTTTTGAGTAGTTTTTTATCTTTAAAAAAAATTCAATACATTTGTTCCAGATCTCTTTTTCTGAGCATTTTATATTTTTAACAGTAATAATCCTATCCAAGATTTATTTTAAATTTTGAGCATTCTCTTTGTTTTCTATTCAAGGATTTAACTCTCTGTAAGTTTTTTTTCCAACAAGATCATCATTTTTTTTTTGCTTCTTTATTGCATGGTACGATGCCTATTTCTCTTACAACATCCTCTACTAATACAATGATTTTTTTCTCATGTTAGAGTCATACGACCTATGTTAATACTTGTTATTTTTTCATACCTGCATCATCCATCTTCCTTTTTAGCATCTAGATGGTATTTATCTTCACTCAAGGTCCTTCTCCTCTCACTTTGGTGTCACCCCTCTCTACCTCTTTCAATTTTACAACATCTCTTTCCTTGTGTGGCATCTCTTGTGTATCTTCTAAACTTGCCAAGTTATATCACCCTTGCTTAGTGCCACATTTTGCTACCTACTCAACACCTCTTTTTGGAAAATCCATTTTATTTTTATCTAACTATCGAGTTGTTATCTTTTATTTATTCTCAAAGCACGTCACTTCTTTTTAATCTTTATATAATCAAATTCAAAAAAATAAATATGGATTTTTATTTACCCCTTGTCCCACTTTATATATTTAACACAAATAAATAAAAATAAAAACCTTTTTTTCAAGGTTGTATGATTTGTTTAGTTCTCCTTCTTGAGGAACAATTTTATATATATATATATATATATATATATATATATATATATATATATATATATATATATATATATATATATATATATCACATAAAAAATAATTCAATAATCAATAATATAGAGATTTTGTCATTTTTATTATTGATATTTATAATTTTTTTATTCACATGGTTGTATGTTAAATGCAATTTCAAAATCCATTAAAATATATTAATTTGATGTTCTGATGTGGGCTTACATTTAATTCACCTAAAAAAAAAATTGCTTATTTTAATCACAACATAAGCTTATAAAATAATTGATATTATTTTTTCATTCAAGTTGAAAGACTCTTATAGCCATCTTGTTATTGCTAAATTATGTACAATTCTTAAAACTTATGACTCTTGTTTATTCCTTGATATTTCTTTTGCACTTTAGCTAAGTCTCTTTTTTGGTCTTCTTGTCTCTCTTTTATTTGAATTGTTTTTTTTTTGCCTATCTATTTTCTAGATATTGGGTGAGATTTCAAAGTACAATGACTTAATTTTTATCTAACTTTAAACTCGCATCCACCAATTACCATTTATAAAAATTGTATATGAAATATATATTAACTTTTAAACACTTGGTGCATGTAGTAGATGGTATGAACCCCAAACCTGATGAAAAGACTACCACCACTAAAATTCAAAAAAAATTACAAGAAAATAATGATAAGGCCTTAGGATTGGTTGGCATGGCCATAACTCCTAAATTGCATGTGCATATTGATGGTTATATTTTTGCATCCACTGCCTGGTCTAAGCTAAATAATGTCTATTACATTGTTAATGAATCTCAAAAAAATAAAATTCAAAGTTAATTATTTAATTTAAAGTACAATGACTCCAAACTATGGATGATTTTTTGATTAAAGTTCATTATTTACATACTCAGATTACTACTTTAGGCATTAAACTTTTAGATTTGAATTTAATTCATATTATCATGAAAAAATATTTGCATCGACCTTTTACATAGTTTATTACTAATATTCTTTCACAATTAGATTTTCCTACTTTATTCACTTAGTTGACATTTGAATTATTTTGCACTTTATTGCATCAATAAGAACAAAAGTTAATTTAATTTGGTAGTCTTAAGACTAATGAACATGTTTTTATTTCTAAACATCAACACAAGAATGACAAAGAACATGCTAAGTCTAATAATACACATGACAAAAAAGATCAAAAATCTAACTCAAAGCCTAAGAAAATGTTAGAGTGAATCATTGTGATAAAAATACTCATGATAAAGATCACTAATTTAAGAAAAAACATGATATTAAAAATAAAAAATTTAAAGTCAAAGACAATGCTATCACTAATAACACTAAGACTCAATCTAAATAGAAGTCTAATATTCGAATAAATTTTACTTGTGTTTTATGTGCCTCTCTTATTGAATGGATTGTTAATTCTAGTGCTACTAAACATATGACATCTAATACAAATTTATTTACTTATTTAGAGCCAAATCATTCTAACAATCATTTAATTCTTGAAAATCATGTTTTTGCAATGTTGAAGTCATAAGAACTGTTAAAATCCTTAATGGTGAATTGCATGATATTTTACTTGTTCTTAATTTAAAATTAAATTTTCTTTCCATTCTTCAATTATGAAAACAAAACTATAAAATATAATTCTTTAATGACACTTGTTATGTTAAATCTACTAAGCAAGATTTTCAAGTAGTTGCTACTGCTTTTCTAGACAATGATAATTTATTCAAATTTACTAGATTCTCTGCTTCCTCCTCTGCTTATGTTTTGCCTGCTTATAATGATGATAACTTGTGGTATGAAAGATAAGGACATATTAATTACCAAAGTATTACACTTATGAATAAAGTTAATATGACGCAAGGTTTCTCTGAAATATCTCCTACTTATTCTATTTGTAATGGTTGCATGGCTAGTAAAATACATAGAGAATATTTTCCTAAGAATCAATCTTAACGTGCTAATAGAAAAATTTACTTAGTTCATAGTGATCTCTTGGGCCCTATACAAACTCCTTATATTAATGGTGTGAAGTATGCTTTAACTTTTGTTGATGATTACACTAGGTGAATTTGGATTTACTTCTTAAAAACTAAAGATCAAGTTTTAGACACTTTTATTGAATTTCATGCTTTTCTTGAAAAACATTCTCATTATTTTTTATGCATATTACGAACTGATAATAGAACTAAATATGTTAACAATGATTTTTTTTCATATTTTAAACAACATGGTATTAAACATGAGAAAACTATTTCTTACACACATGAGCAAAATGGTGTTGCTAAACATAAACACAAAACTATTACTAAAATGGCTAGGTGTGTGTCGCATGTTAAAAATATGTCTTATAAATTTTGGATTGAAGCTATGTATTGTGTTGTCTATATGATTAATAATACTCCCACTAAAGTTATTTTAAATATTACTCCTGAATAAATTTGAAGTGGTGGAAAACCTAATCTTAACTATTTACATGTTTTTAGTTATGATACATTTATTCATATTCCCATATAAAAATGAAAGAAATTAGATTATAAAGTAGACACTTTTATCTTTGTCGGTTATGATGAATCATCTAAAACTTATAGGGTGTATGATCCTCAAACTAACACAATCAAGATTAAAAGGGATGTTAGAATTGTTAAAAATAGTGTACTTGATTGTGCTTCTAATTTCAACCCATTCAACCCCAACTCTAGTGAGATAGACCACTCACTCTAGATAGGTAGATGGATAGATAGGATCATCTCATGAGCCATATATCTCTATGGGTGAGAAGGGAAGGGTCTCCTATCTAAATATATGGGCCCCAGATAGAATAATAGAGGGTCATATCACATATTCTCCTCTATCTCTCTGATCTCTCGATATAATTTTTTCTTATTTTCCTTTTGAATCAAGTGATGATCATAATGATCTAGTGCATAATGATGTTGTTCCTAAATTTCCTTCTCCTTCTTCTAGTCTTTCTCCACCTAAATCTATGCCTAAATGGGCCAAGACTACTATAGAAACATCTAGTATTGATGTAGATCCTAACGATACTCGTAGAACTAGGTAATAATTTTGTAATTATGCTTTCATGTTTAAACTTATGAACAAATAATGATCCCATAACACTAAAACAAGTTCAAATCCACCCTCATTGAGAAAAAGTAATGCATGATGAATACAACTCTTTGATTTTCGATAACACTTGGGACTTGTCCCTCCCTAAATGACATCATTTGGTAAGTTGTAAATGATTATTTAAAACTAAGTTCAATTCTAATAGTCAAGTTAAAAAATATAAAGCTAGACTAGTTGCTAGAGATTTTTCTCAAATTGAATGAATTGACTATAATAAAAATTTTGCACCTATTGCTAAGATGCCTACAATTAAAGTTGTTTTAGTTTTAGTTGCTCCCATGCATTTGCATATTTATCAAATGGATGTTAAGAGTGTTTTCTTAAATGGTGACTTGCATGAATAAATTTACATGTCTCGACCCCATGATTTTATTAAGGTAATGAAATTCTTATTTGTAAGTTAAACAAAGTTCTATTATGGTTTTAAAAAATATCATAGAGAATGGTACTCTAAAATTTATCAAATTTTTATAGCTCAAGGTTTTACTCGTAGTTCTAATGATCCTAATTTTTTGTAAAAATCACTCCAAATGACATAGTCTATTATAACTTAATCATAACTAATAGGTTTATTGCAAAAAATATCATAGAGGTCTCTTACATTACTTTTTAGGTACTCTAAAATTTTATCTTGTTAAGATTTTTATAGCTATTCAACTTGGTTTTACTCGTAGTTCTAATGATCCTAATTTTTTGTAAAAATCACTCCAAATGACATAGTTATCATTGTTTTGTATTTTGATGACTTAATCATACCACTAATAGTAATATTTTAATGGTTTATTGCACTAAAAATGCTTGAATAATACCATGAAATGACTGTTTCCATTTAGGTCTCTTACATTATCTTTTTAGGCATTCAAATTTGGCAAAAAAACCCAAACAAATCTCTCATAATCTTACTCTATAACCTTATCAATTAGCCTTTTTTTATAACCATTTTTATTTCTAAGTCTTAATCATCGATAGTTACCCTATTGACATCTCAATTACTAATAGTCACTATGGCACAAAATAACAAGTTATTCTACTCTATCAACCCCCAACCAAATATTGTTTTCAAAATCTCTACCTATTCACATATCCCTAACCTATTTTTTGAGCCATACCCAACCTAAGCATTAGTATTGACCTACTCATAATTGATCAATTTCATCTATTATTCCATCAATCACTTATTATATTAGATTTAAGTATCTTATGTTATCTATGCAAGTACTTTATCTTTCAAAAATTGATTGTTTAAAGTATGGATTGACAACCTCTAAGGAATCTCATGTTTCTTGGATCTAGCTTGCTAGGTAATCCACCCTACTATATAACTGATCAAAGCATTCTCTTTCAGTGCTTTATTATTTACAAGTCATTCCTCCCAAGCCAAAAAGGAGTATATACATTCATCTGGATCAATACATGCATAACCAAATAGGTTTTTCTACCATACTCGTTTCTAGTTTCTTTTTTAGAATATAAGCTAAAATTCTCTAAAATATTTTGGCACACCTGATGGGACCCTTGAGTCTTTTATTAGGTTCATAGATGCATCTAGGTGTTTTCTTATTCTTATCTCTCTACTCATATAATGAAATAAAATTTACATTTTGGGTTTAAAATCAATTACATACATTGATTGCTTGCAAGTTTAGCTCACTTATTTAAATTAAATCAAAGTAATTTGATTGTAGCATCACTTATATGACACACACAAATCAAACCACTTACATCAATCAAACATCAAAATAACTTGACATAAGGGCCAACTAAGATTTTATCACCTAGCGATCACCTTACCCTTTCCCGATGATCCTACTTAGAGATCATTACCAAGGGGAGAACCAACTCAACTCTCTGGTTGAGTATAAACTTTGAAAATTAGTATATACTAGCTAAACACCTAACACCCTTATCATTGTAGTGTGTGAAGTGAAGGGGTAGGACCCAATACCAAGCCACATATTGATTTATAATACATATCTTTTTAAGACCGTTAAATCTCTAAAACCAACCATAGACTTCTTTTCTAGTACTCACTCTACAAGCCAATTTGAATCATGTAATTTATTACAAAGCTTAAGGCATAACAAAAGAGAGACCATCAATTTTTAGTGTGTGTTTAATTTCCTCGTTTACCTCTCCCTTATCCATTTCTAACTCTCCAATAGTGAGTATGTCTTTGAACCAGAAAACTCTCCTCATCCTTAGAGAAGTGCTTCTTTCCCTCAAATAGTTCCCCAAAGAGATACATAATTTGCCACTTTCTTAGATAACAATCATGTGACCCTTCAACATTATCTTAGCACCATGCCTTACCATACCCTTGATTCAGTTCCACCTATGGACCCACCTTATGACATGCCTCCCTACTTTATAGGGAATACTTCTATTGCCACAGTCACCACCCAACCATTGACTACCCAAGCATCTTCATCTACCAATAATCCCTTTGATACTACTATGTAAAATCAACCCAATTAACCTACCAATACCCTTACACCTTCCACCCCCACCAATAACTCCTCTACCTTAGGAGTAACCCAACCATTAATCATTTATACTTCACTCACTATTGAAACACCTACCACTAGTGTTGCTGACCTTTCTTTGGTTACACCCAATCCATTAGTCACTACCCCACTTTAAAACCTTGTGGTGTCTATACTTTCTACCCTACCACCAATCAGTACCAAGGTCACTCCCTATCCTTTGACTACAAACCTAACCATAACTCCTACCCAACCCACCTTGATCCCTCAATAGGTATCCATTACACCAAACCTGGTATACATCCTTAACCCAAAAGGGCATGTACCTCTACCCACTACCTAACTACCTACATCCACCTACCCCTACATAGTGTTTTATTGTTTTCATAATATTAGAGTTATATTCCTAACTAATAAAGGGGATGAGTAATGTAAATTAGTAACTAGATATGTAAAAATTAACATAATTATTTGTGTAAATAGATTGTATTTTTGCCTTTTCTAAATATAGTAATAAGTGAGAGAGATTTAAACTTAGCTTATTTTAGTTGATCTGGACTAAGATAAGGTTTGATACTAGAGGAACAAGACTGTGAAATAGTAAAAAATAGGTCTCTAAACTTTCTTTCTTGGTTGGATAAGAGTACCAAAAATAAGATACCATGTTATTTGATGTTGTAGTCCTATTCTAGCACTATTATTCTGAGGCTGAAAGCTTTCTTGGTTTTATCCAGAATCCCTGTGTTACCCTGTCACAAAAAAATTAGGGTTTGGGACCTCACAGAGCTCACTATGTGCCTATTTTAATCTTCAAAACTCTTAAGATATTTCGGTGCTTAAACTTGAATATAAATTTAGGAAATATAAAAAATGGGTTAGTGTGTAAAGGATATGTTAGATGCATTTCACACCCCATGTGTGGACACACTACCTACATACCAATACCTTGAAGAGGGATCAAACTAATGTAGTTCTTCTATTGAAGTGCTTGGTGTAATTTATGTATGATCAATGAAACTAAAATGTGAATTAGATGTGATTCAACTAGCTATGTACTAGTGCAATGACTTAAGTAGGATTGAAATAATGTTGGAAGGCTATGTGTAAAGAATAGGTAAGAGTGCTTGAGTGTACTTACTTGTATTCTTACATCTCTCTTGAAAATGAGTGACAACCCTTCTAAATGGCCTTTTATAGGGAGTTAGATGATCATGGGTTAAATGAATTCACATGAGGCTAATAGAGAAAAAGATAAGGAACCAAAAGAATCTGACCATTAGAGGCAAAAGAGAACTTGGACAATAATGCTAAAAATAAGACCCCTTGAGTTCTAGTGTTCTTATCCTATTTGGGTGTTGTTGTTCAAAGGGGATGAGACCTAGGGGGAAGGGTTTAGGCTTGAAAGGGTTACCTAGTTCTGTAAGGGCTAAGTCTGAAAAGCTTTGGATGATTGGGAATCAATGAAATAAGTAGCCTAAAAGGGTTTTGTGAGCCAACAGGAGGACCTATAGATTAGGTGTCTTAGTCATATTGAAGTTGTACAATTTTATATTTTACATGACTACATTTGCTCCCCCTTTATTCTAGTGATGTAACAAAGCAAAATAATAGGATAAAGGAAAATAATAAGCATACTTGAACTTACCTATAAGGGTGAAGCTCATGAATTTGTGTGATGTTGGATATGTATAGCGAGAGCACACTTATGAATTATGAATCTGAAATGAAAACATAAAATAAATTTGTTCTTACTAGATATGTTATATATAAAATAAGAACATACAAGAGCTGAGTAAGAGGAAGAAAAATAATTAAATATACCTCACTAGATACGCAAACCAATACAAGAGCTATTGTGATGTTGGAATGTGTTGGATGATGCTAAGTGTGTGTTGAATCAAGAGTAATATTATGAATGAAGTTGAGTGCTCAATTCCCCATAAAGTGGCTCAAGAATACAAAGGCTAGCCCTTTGGCTTTATCATCACCAACTATGTGAAGTTAATGAATCATGTGTGTGTTAATCAATGTTTGCACTGTGTGTTCAATCCCTCTGAATAGGTGGCTCAAGAATACAAAGGTTAGCTATACCTTTGGCTCCATCATTGCCCCATGAAGTGAAGCTATGAAGTGATACCGGTATAGAATAGATGTCATATGAGATGGATCTTGGAGCCCATGGATGATTTTTAAATTTGACAATGTGGTATGGATAGCCTGAATAAATGCTAGAAACTAGGCCATTTCAAAAAATGGAGGTTAGGCTTGTATGAAAGCCTCTCTGAGACTGATGTAAAATGTCTATGTGAAAGACAACTTGGGAACTCAAGTACTCAAAAATCTAAACTTGTATGAAATTTTAACTCAAATGTGATGCCAACCACCTGTAGATGGAGTAAGGCATGCAATTGTTGAGAATGCCTAGAATAAACTGAACTCAAAAAGAAAAGAAGATCAATGTGTCATGTACATTGCCCCTAATCACTGATGTTTAGAACATGGATTTTGATCAAGAAGTTATGCTAACTACCCAATCTAAACTAAAAGTGAGAACCATCATGTCACACATGATAACCTGTTGTATATAAGAAAATTGTACTAAAACTACTGAATTTGACTGATCTAAAAGTGCAAAAACTATCCTTGAACTAAACATTTTACTTATATCTAGAAACCCTAAGTGTTTTCTACTTGCATAAGAGCACCAAAATGTGGACACCCCTATGTTTGGCACTATTGTCCATTTTTGGTGCTATTATCTAGTGTAAAAATTGACTGTTGATCTAAAATTGTCAGTATTTTTTTACTCTGGTTTGACCGATTTGACCTCTAGATTTGGTACTGAGTGTTCTAAATGTTGCTATTTTGAATATTAGAAGGTTTGATCTCTATGACAAGCCCCTATTTGGTGGCCCCTCTTTTAAAGGTAGTAATAGTGAACTTGTAATGATTGCCCTTAGAATAAAAGAGTCTTGTAAGTATGTTAAACTATATAGATATATGATATAGCATTGATATTTGACAAGATATCTATGGATATAACAATGTTTGTATTAATAGATTGTTAGATCAATAGGGGTATTCCTAGATAGATATAACAATGTAAGAACATGTGCATGATACTAAACTAAACTAATAATGTTAGATATTAGTTGTTAGTTGTTATTTATTAGTTTGTTAGTAAGCATGGATGGTTGGAGAATGAGGTCCATTATGGCATCCAAGAAGCAAGATAAATACATGATTGGAATCATGGAATTATGCATAGTGAAGAGAAAACAAGCAAATAAGCATAAGAAGCAAGAATCAATAAGCATATAAGGGTGGCCAAGGGACCACACAAATAAGGGACATTGACACATGTCACTCAAACTGAAAGACAAGCATGAAAGGCATGTTTAAATGCCACATACACATACAAGTGAAAGAAGCAAAGTTAGCATAATCACCACAAGCACATGAAAGAGTAAAAACAAATTACATTGGTAGATGTCCTAAGGCACACACATGAATAGAAGTAAAGGACATTGGAAAATGTCATAAAGCACAAATAGAAGATAAGCAGGAACTAGAAATGCAATCACATAAGCTACACTATGTAAGGAATGAAAGTAAAAGTAAGAACTAGAAGATACAAACACATTGAACTAATCATATCAAATGTGAAAGTATGCAAAACATATGTAGTACAAGACTAGGTATATGATAAGAAATACACAAGTGTTAGGTACTAGTGAAATGTCGATGTAGTAATCTATGTAATCTAGTAAGGAATGTGCATCAGTATGATAACTTAGCATGTGTAGAGTAGGAATGACATAACCTGGATGGTGTAGTCATGTAGAAGATGCCCCCAGTGGGTATGTATATCGATGTGTGTTTGGAATGTAGAAGTAGAAATGCCCCCTCGATGGGTAGAGTGAAGTAATCAAAGAGTCAAGTGAAGCATGATAATGTAGATAAATTGACATACAATAGCATGAAACAACAAATGTAACTCCTAGCATGATAGTAGTAATGTAAACATGGATGATGCATATAATTAAAAAAAAAATTGGTGTTTTTGCAATTTTTTGAATGTTTTTGTATTTTTTACAATTTTTGATCTGTACAATCAAACAAGAGAGTCAAGAAGATCAAGTGAAGCATGATAATGTAGATAAATTGACATACAATAGCATGAAACAACAAATGTAACTCCTAGCATGATAGTAGTAATGTAAACATGGATGATGCATATAATTAAAAATGTTTTTGGTGTTTTTGCAATTTTTTGAATGTTTTTGTATTTTTTACAATTTTTGAGCATTGTAAAATCAAACAAAAGAGTTTATGTACAATTGATGCTAAAATGAAATTATATTAACTGATGAGTCTCATATGAGACCCCCTTTCATGGTGTCTTATATCAAATAATGGAATCATGCATGATTGTGAAGCAAGATTAAAAGGCTAAGAATATGACTTTGTATATTTGAATTCATCATCGATATCTGGAAAATCATAATAACTTGTATTGTTCTACTCATCATTATCATCTTGATTTTAAACCAATACAATGTTAGTGTTGACTATAGTTGTATATGGATATTTTCCTTTGATAAATTATGTCTTTGAATAATTTTCCTTAGGATATTAAATAAATCCCAAACCCTGGTGACAAACATTATCATCTGGTAGAATAGGAGTAGTAATGCCTTGAGCATGATTGCCCAACCCTTGACCTTGATAATCAAACTATTGTAGATATCTTTGACCAAACCCATACTGATTTAAAATTTGAGCCTCATTTTGGAGAGATATATTTGTATATTTTTCATGCTTGACATGTGCTTGTGGTACTATTTGTTGCTCTAATTTTACTTGTTGATCCTTTATCCTTTGGTAACCACTTTTGTACTATTTCTAAATTTGACCCTTTGTGAATGTGTTCCTATGTTGTTGTGGATTGTTTGACTGATTTACCTTGTATAAGGTCCTCATTAACAATTGTCTATTGTATATGCTTTTCCAATTCTAAACATAAATCTATGTGATGCCCATGCATTCTATGATATGCACAATAATATCTAGATCTTGTCACTGGATATAGAGGAGGTAGTTTGATCAAGTTAGATTTAATTATTTCCCTTAGTAGCTCACTTGAAATCTTATTTTTTCTTTGAATGCTTTTTGAATCACTAGTTATAGAGTTACTTTGTTTTGATTTGTTGTTTTGATATGTAACATTGCTTGCAACCAATTGAGTAGGTGAAGGTACATATACATGATTGGCACTAGGGCACCCTTAAATATTTTGTATTGTAATCTAATTTTCCAATGTTTTAATATATTTATGTAATAATTGATTTTGTTTTTGTAAATTAGAAAATAGCTTGCTCTTGTTGGTGATTTTATTCCTTAGAGTCTCAAAAGTACAAACCTTAGTTACTTTCGATTGGACATGTAAGCACATATGTTTAAGAGGTTTTGAAAAAGTGGTAGGCTAAATGTATGCATTAGGAACAATAGTAGAGGCTACCTCACCTTTTGGAGGGGTGATAGCATGACCTAGTTATAGAGAAAGTCGTTATCACCCTCTTGAAGGAGAGGAGGAGAAGGGATTTCTTTCCTCTGCATAAAATATGCAATTGAAACAAGAGTACCCCAAGAGCCATATACATCTAGGTTTAAACTATGCATATAGGCTAAATCTCATATAAGTGGAATTATAAATTATATAACAATATGATTATAGAGAACATTCCACATGAAAGATAGCAAACAAGGGATAAAAGGCATGAATTTGTGCATGTATGCATAAGAAATTGTGACATGTGTTATTACATTTCTAATGTGTTTAGCATGATAAACTTGTATATTTTTCCCTATGAGAGATAGAGAGAAAAGGTTAGAGAGCATGGATTTGTGCAATAATGCATAAATATATTTGACATGTATTATAACATTTGTAATGTGTTTAGCATGATAAGCTTGAAATTTCTTCCTTATGAGAGCAAAAGAAATATTGAAATCTTGTGCAAGTTTAGCAATGAATTTTGTAATATCATCCCTTATTATGAAACATAAACATGAAATTAAAAGGATGAAGCTTTGTACTAACATATGATAGACTTCATCATTCATGTACATGATAGGGCCAATTATGGTTTCCTTGTTATTTATAAGAAATGTAAGAAAAGTTTGTAAATAAATGAGCATCATTTTTGTAATTTGACTATGGATGTTAGGTGATACCTCAAAAAGCAAAAAAGAGCTAGTACATGCAACATGGGATTTTTTAGAAATATTGGTTGCAAAATACTATGATCTTTTGAATTTGTAATTTGATTTTCTGATTTAGATATTCAACTAAAATGCAGAAAATGATTGAAAAAAGCTTAGAAAATAATTGAAAACTAATTAATGCAAATAGGGTTTGAAAAGAATTTTTTTCAAAATTAGTATGATAATTTTAAAAATTTGTTATGAATTTGTAGGATTTAGCTTGAAAATTTTAGAAAAAATCTGAAAATATTTCTAAAATTAGCAATATATTTTTCCTAGTGGTTTGAAAGTGTTTGTATGCAAATAGGACCTAGTATGTGCAAACTAGGGTTTGAATAAATTTATTGAAAATATTTATATTAATTTTTAGTTTTATGATTTTTAAATTTATAAAAAATCATGAAAATATTGCAAAAAATCATAAATAATTAACCCTAGGGTTTCTAGGGTTTTTGTGTGAAATTTTGAAGTAAATTACGTTCGCCAAATGTTTTATTATTTTTGGAATATTGGAGTTATATTCCTAACTAATAAAATAGTTGAGAAAAGTAAATTAGTAAATAAATATGCAATAATTAACCTACTAATTTGTGTAAATAGATTGTGTTTTTGCCTTTTCTAAACATAGTAGGAAGTGAGAGAGATTAGAACTTAGCTTATTTCAGTTGATCTAGACTGAGACAAGGTCTAATACTAGAGGAGCAAGACTGAGAAACAATCAAAAATAGGTCTTTGGACTTCATTTCTTGGTTACATAGGAGTGTCAAAAATAAGACACCCTATTGTTTGGTGTTATAGTCCTATTCCAATGATGTTGTCATGAGGCTGAAAGCTTTTTGGGTTCTGTCCAGAATGCCTGTGTTACCCTATCACAAAAAATTTAGGGTCTGGCACCTCACAGAGCTCATTATGTGCCTATTTTAATCTTCAAAACTCTTAGGAGCTCTTGGTTCTTGAACTTGAATGCAAACTTGGGAAAGAGAGAGAAGGGGTTAGTGTGTAAAGGATAGGTTATACGCACTTCACACCCTATGTGTGGGCATGTTGCCTACATACCAATACTCTGAAGAGGGATCAAGCTAATGTAGTTATTTCATTGAATTCCTTCATGTAATTTGTGTATGATTAATGCAACTAAAATGTGAAATTGGATGTGCTTCATGTAGTTAGGGACTGGTGCGATGACTTGAGTAGGCTTGAAATAATGTTGGAAGGTTGTGTGCAAAGAATAGTGAGGAGTGTTCAAGTGTACTTACTTGTATTCTTGTGTCTCTCTTGAAAATGAGTGTCAACACTTCTAAATGGAATTAGAATGGCCTTTTATAGGAACACATATGATCATGGGTTAAATGAATTCATGTGAGGCCGATAAGGAAAAAGATAAATAACTGGAAGACTATGACCATTGGAGGCAAAAGCGAACTTGGATAATAGCACCAAAAATAGGACAGCCTAGGTTCTAATGCTCTTGTCCTATTTGTGAACTATTGTCCTAAGCAGATGAGACTTGGGGGAATGGGTTTGGGCTTGAAAGGATTTCTTGGGTCTACAAGGGCTAAGTCTGAAAAGCTTTGGATGATTGGGAATCAGTGAAATAAGTAGCCTATAAGGGTTGTGTGAGCCAACAAGAAGACCTAAGGATTAGGTGTCTTAGCCATACTAAAGTTGTACAATTTCATATTTTACATGACTACACATAGCATCTACCCAGCCACCTATGTTCACATATCAATACATGGCATCTACCCAACCACCTGTGTCCACATACCAATATGTGGCACCTTCTCAACCTTCCACCAACTATCAATATATTACCCATCCACCATAACTATATGTACCTCATAAATTTTTAGGCACACAACCCCAAATAGATCTGATGAAAATGCTAATGGATAAAATGATAACTCTAGAATCATCCATTTCTAGATCTCACAACATTATATCATATGACTAGATCTGTAATGAACCTATCCACCCATCTAGCCCTATCAGACCATATCCTCTTTAGTTGGAGCTCCTAGAATTTACTAAGTTTTATATCAAGGATGACCCCCAACAACACCTCAGGACATTTAAGAATTCATGTTATTTGATTGTTTATGATGATGCTTTCCTTCTCTACACCTTCCCTATGTCTTTATCAGGGCCACATTGGATTGGTATAGTACCATAACCAAATATTCTCCCTTCTCTTTCATCCAACTAACCTAAATTTTATTGGATCACTTTTCAATAAGCATCTCCAAGAAAGTTTTCATCACTGACCTTTATTCTATGCGGCAATTTGATGAATTTATTATTGATTTCATAGCTCATTAAAGAAGCCTAATCAATTAACTTTCCTTCTCTCTACCCCAACCTAAACTAATAGAACTTTTTACTCAAGCATGTGACAAGAACATCTCTTTTACATTGCATGTTTAGAGATTTAGAACCTTTGATGAAGCTTTTACCATGACACATAAGCTAGAAATAGAGCCATCGATGAAGGAAAGTTAAAGTTGAAAAACAAAAACTCTACCTTCAAATCCAATGAGGCCTCTTCCTCTAAACCAAGGAACCAAACCAACACCACTGACAAGAGCAAGGGAAATACAAATTTAGTTGTCCTTAAGACCACTCCTCCACCATCTATCAATCAACTAAAACTCTTCTAACTCCTCAAATCAAAACATGAGGAATCAAAACCAAAACAATCAGAAGCAATTTACTCTGCTTGGGGAATCTTCTGCTTCAGTCCTAGAGAAGTTTTTGAAAGCTAATATCATAAAACTTCCTCCCATTGCACCCCCTCAATAATTTAATTTTTCTCATCCTGCACCTGATTGGTATAATGAGAATGACCTATATACTTTTCATCAAGTAGTTGGACATGATGTTAGTAGGTGTAATACCTTAAAAAAATCATCCAAACCCTTATTAACAAGGGGGAACTTGTGTTGGAAAATCAAAACACACCTCCAAACTGAGCCCTTGACAATTTATGAAAACCTTTTCCTAATCATGCACCTACAAAAAATGAGAGCAATAAATCTGGGTCTTCTCATGACATCCATACCGTCAATATGGTTCTTGACATGTTCATTGCTAAAGAACCTACCACCCAATATCCCTATTATTTTCCCTTTCCACTTATTGAGATAGTTGAATTATATTATCTTCCTTTAGATACCTAAACTATAAAATTAAATTTTTCACCTCCTTCACTTATTGAGGTAGTAGAGTCATCAACCCTGCTTCAACTGACATACCAAAGCAAGCAATCATCACCACTTTACTTCCTCCCTCGATTACCAAACAATTCACTTTCCCTTTGGATATCATTCCTAAGGAATAAACCACCATATTTACATCTCCCATAGAGGAAACACCCATCTAAACCTTGCATATTTTGATTGAGGAAAAGTATGAGGTCATTATTCCCCTTTCTCAACCTATGGGTTTCTCTTTTGAGTCCACTGCTTAGGGAACAAGACCGGTCTATAAGCCATTCTCTAGACTAGTTCAGAGATTGGAATTTATCTCCACTAACATGGATCAAGCCACCTTTTGGAAGCAATTGGGGCTCCCTTATATCACTAAAAAAGAACCTCCAACCACATCTTTGATGGACCAACCCACCACTTATATTATCCAACACGCTATTATGTCAATTAAACCAATAAAAACCTCTACCAACCCAACCATTTCTCAACCATAAAAAGTAACCAAATCCCAAATAACCAAATCATCCTCTATTACTTCAACCAAATCAACCGGAAACCTTGGCATCTTCTCTACACAGAGCCTTAATCATCCATCCTTGAAACTAGAGCCAACCTCACCAGACCCACCAACCAAGCACCAAACCAAATAAATGAAGGAGGTAAATCCACCAAAAGACTAGAAGGATAGAGTTATGCCTCCCTCAATCTTGCCCTCTATTTTAGGGCCTCATTCCTCTACTTTGATTAGGAATACAATTATCTCAACCAAAACCTAATCACCACTTTTGGTTACGCCATCACTCTTGCTTTTTGACACACCTATCTTCATCGAGCCGTCAATAACCAAACTAGCTACCTTGAAATATTCTACCTCCAACTTATCAGCTTTCTCACCTAAGCCAAAATCATCAATTAAGAACACCACCTTATGTACGACCTCTACCACCAAGCCTATTTCTAAAAAGACCTCCATCTCAACCACCAAGCCCAAAACCTTTTAACCCTCGCCACCTTTAGTTGAGTCTTACTCAAATATTTTCCAAAGGTTACTTCAAGCTTCTTACTAACCTTACCTCTTATCAGACCATTTGACCCTCTTGTTCTAAAACCAGTCTATTGTAATGACCACCAAGTATGTTCTTATCATAAGACACCTAGGCATGACACAAAGAATTTCAAAGCTCTCCAAACCATAATCCATTAGCTCTATGATGAGGAGGATCTATTATCAAATGAACCTCCCTGAGCCTACTACCAATCCAACAAACAACAACCAATACCCAACACCTACCTACTCTTCCACTCTCACCTTAGAGTGATGGGAAACCAAACAATCTCCTACCCTAACTCTTTCCTCTATCCATACTATTCATGTGGTCACACGATCACACGTTCAACAATAGGATAAGGGGAAGGTGAAAGTGTCTATCCCATGGACATACCCATCCTCCACCTCCTAACCAAGTCAAATTCAAGCATCCTCACCTTCAACCAAACCCAAGGTATCTATCTTGGGTACCTTTCAATCTAATCCTTTTGAATCAATCAAAAGAGTGGTTATCAAAAAACTTCACCAAACCCCAAAAAATATGATCCTATATTAATTAATTACTACCTCACCTCATCATCTCCAAGCAATGATAAAGGCATTACAGTCAATAGAGGTCTAACTTGAAGACCCTCAATCTTTGGCAACCTTTATTGGTGCTCTCCAAATTTCCAACCTTGTCAACTTCAAAGATTTGGAAATACCTTCTATCCACCTAGATGACCTAGATCCCTCTCTTTTCATCACCACCTACATCAACCAAACTCACATAAAATGAGTTATGATTGATGGGGGAGCCAATATTAATATCATCTCCTCTCATGCCTATGATCAACTTGAACTACCAAATAATGTCATGTCTGAAACCTTGGTCATCCTTTGATCTTTTAACAACACCATGGCCACTACTCTGGTAACTATTATCCTTCACATTCACTTAAGACCTCGCACACTCCCATATCTCTTATATGTAGTGGAATTTTAATTCCAGTATAATATTTTATTGGGACAACCTTGGATTTGCTCCATGGGTTATGTACCCTCTACCCTTCATTATTGCATCAAATTTGAGCACGAAGGTAATTTTATCACTCTATAAGCTAACCTAAGTCCTTTTTCATCATTCAACATGAATTATCAACCCAACAACATCCTCTTACCTCCATCTAGCACACACTCATCAGTCAAAGACAAGCCCTCAACCATAAAAGATGAAACCATATCTTCTTCTACCAATGAGGCATCTACTAGCTCATCAATCCCTTCAAATTAACTCCCCACCATAGACCCCTTGGAATGAAAATTCCAATGTCTTTCACTTGGGTAATATCAACTCTTGACCCTTGATGCCTTCCCTACTCCCCATGACTATGGGCAACTTAACAACCAACCCAAGTATGACCCCAATATTAGAACTATTATTCTCCTTGGACCTTCAAAATGCCAAACCTGTTTCATCTATGGGGGACTTGATAAACCCCTAGGTACTTTCACCACCTCCTTTCCACCTTGACCATTCACTTCTAGCTTCTCTTATCTAGATAAACTAGAATTTGATAAAACATACCTTTACAAATGTGCTTAGAAGGGATTTGGCCTAGGTTAGTATGAACATGGGTTGCATGAGTTACTTCCAATCAATACCCAAAAATCACATGAAAATCATGGCCTCAATTTTATGCCACCTAAACAATAAACCAACCCACCTCCCATTACCATCATTGACAAGCACATCTCATCCTCATCGTATACTCCACCAATGACAACTAAAGATTTTGACATCATCCCCCCTAAATTTTTTTCATCAACATGATCATCCTCGAACCCCTAACTTATCAAAAGGATAGGGAAACCATAACCATTCTTATGATACATCTTGCTATGATAGGAGATGAACCTCCTACCATTTATACCATTTAATATCAGGATGATGATTCCATTCTCACCTATCTTGGTGTACTAGATTATTCCATCCATAAATCTCTTCTTCCTGAGACTTTGACCATGTTAAATGAATCCACCATAGGTATCAACTTGGCCACTATGGATAACACTTGCATTATCAAAATTAGCCAATCATTAAATTTCCAAGAGCTTCAAAACTTCCCCTCTTTCCTGTAATAAATAGCAAAACATTTACTTGGTATTGTAGTGATATGTCAAGCATTGACCCCTCCATCTCTACCCACAACATAGTCACCAACTATGATACTAAGCCCATTAGGTAGAAACATCAATGAATGTACCCTTGCATAGCCCTTCTCATCAAAGAAGAGCTTCAACATATCTTATCCATCAATTTCATTCAACCCATTGACTACCCCCAATGGGTCTCAAACATCATACCTGTCACAAAAGCCATAAGGGGACAATGAATTTATGTGGACTTTCATGACCTCAACCTTCCTTTCCCAAAAGATGGCTTTCCTATACCAAGCATTGAATAGCTAGTTGATCTCACAGTCGGCCATGAGATGTTATCTCTTATGGATGGGTTTTTAGGTTATAATCAGATTCTAATTACCCCAAAAGATCAATATAAAACCACTTTTATCACCCCATGGGGGACCTTCTACTATAGGGTCATGACTTTTGGACTGAAGAACATTGGTACAACATACCAATGCGCTATGACCTACATCTTCCATGACCTTATCCATAAAATTGTTGAAGACTATGCTGATGACCTTCTTGATAAATCCAAATGTCATAAAGATCATTTGGTCATTTTCAAAATTATCTTTGAACACCTCATTCATTACCATGTATGCCTTAACCCCAAAAAGTGCATTTTTAGGGTCTTCTCAGGAAAACCCCTCAACTTCATTGTATCTCTTCAGGGAATCAAAGTTAATCTTGCTAAAATCAAAGTAATTCTTGAAATGCTTTCTCCAATCAACCTCAAGAAACTCTATAGTTTGTAGGGGAATCTCTAATCCATTCATCACTTTATCTCCCAACTCTCAGATCGATTCCAACCCTACCATCACCTTTTGAAAAAGGATGTGTCCTTTAAATGGAATAATGACTATTAAAAGGCCTTTGATTCACTTAAAAAGTACCCTTTATCTCCACCTATATTTACCCCTCCTAAGGATGATCAACCTTTTTACATTTATATCTCAACCACTGACCACTCTCTAAGGGCAATGCCTGCTCATCAAGATGATCAACATAAAGAGCAAGTCATCTACTACATCAATCGTATGCTTGTAGAATACAAAACTTAGTACACCCATACTAAGAAAATTTACCTAGATTTAGTCTTCATGGCCACCAAACTCCACCATTACCTTCTTAACCACAAGACTGACCCAATACTAACCCACTCAAGTATATGTACTCCAAGCCATACCAAAATCAACATATGACCAAGTGGATCATGCTTTTAGCTAAGTTTGACCTTGAGTTTATTTATCAGAAGTCAATTGAAGGTAAATTCATTGCTAACTAATTGGCTAAAGCACCATTAGTAGATAATCAACCTACTCTTGAGTTTTTTGATGAGTCCATCATAACCCTCTCTCAGGAAAACTTCACCTATCAAGTGACTATGTTATTTGATAGATCAAAGTGTCAACGTGGTTGGGGAGCTGACATTATTCTTATTCCCTTTCAAGTTGAACCTCTTCCTTTATCTTTCAAGATAGATTTCAAATGTACCAAAAATATGGTTGAATATGAAGCCCTAGTCATAGAACTTCAAACTGTGTTATCCGTGGGAGTAAAAAAGGTCAACATCTTTAGTGACTCTCAACTAGTGGTCAGTTAAATTAATGGCTCTTACTAATGTAAGAATGATGTTTTGCAATAATACAAATAACTAGTTGATGAGATCTTAAGATCATTTGAACATTACCATATCCAAACCACCCCATGATCTATGAATAAGTTTGCCAACACCATGGCTTCCCTCACCTCTCAGATCCTATCTGCACCCTCTGACTCCAAGCTATCTATCATTATCCATAGACCTACCCAACCCTCTTATGTCAAACCAAATTTTCCCACTATCTTTAATGTGAAGCAGACCCAACCTGATCTTTGGTATCAATAGACCTTCGACTATCTTCACCTTGTCGTCATTCCTTCTGATCTTTTTAGGAATGATCAAAGAGAATTTATCTAGATTAACTCACATTATACCATTATGGGGGTAATTATTTATAAATTCAGCTTTGATGGTCTCCTCTTCCACTACTTATGCAGTCATAAAGCCTCTCATGCTATCAAGGAAACACATGATGGGATCTGTGGGGGACACTTTAGTGGCCTCGTCATGGAAAAATACATCCTTTACCTTGGCTATTTCTGGCCTACCCTTAACCAAGACTATTATTATTATGTGATAAAGTGTGTTAAGTGTCAACAACATGCCAATTTACATCACGCACCTAATCATAGTCTTCACATATCTATAGATTTTTGGGCCTTTTCATAATCAGGTCTAGACCTTATTGGTGAAATTAACCCACATTATTCATAGCAACACCATTCTATCATCACTATGACCAAATATTTTACCAAATAGATAAAGGATATTCCTCTTGTCTCAACCAAAGTTGAAAAGATTATCGACTTCATCAATCGTCACATCATTTATTGTTTCAATGTTCCTCATAAAATCATCATCGATAATGGAAAATCTTTTAAAAACAAAGAAGTCCAAGGTATTTATGATGAATTCAGCATCAATTTAAGTTTATCTTCACCATATCATCCATAATTTAATGGATAGGTTGAATCCTCCAACAAAACTCTTACCAACATGCTAACAAAAATGGTCAATGCATTTGGTTTGGATTGGAATTTGCACATCCCTTTCACTTTATGGGCATATCATAATAGAATACAAACCCCTATGGGTACTACCCCATTATCTCTTATGTTTTTAGGGAGCTTGTCTTACCTCTCAAAGTCCAAATTCCTTCACTTCGCATATCCCTACAAGATATTATTTCTGAAGATGATTATCGTCAACACCGTTTAGCTCCACTTGAGCTATTTAATAAACATAATTTAGCCTCTCTCACCCATATCTATGTCTATAAAGAGTGCATCAAACAATTTTATAACAAATACCTTAAAGTGAAAGAATTCAATATCAAAGATATCATCCTAAATTTAAATCAACATGTCACCAATATGAAAAGAAGTGATGCATCACAACATCATTTTTAAAGAATTCACAACTAGTCCTCCAATATTTATAGGGCTTACTAGGCATAAAAACCACTCAAAAATACAAATTTTAGTATATTAATGATTAAAATTGTTCATGAATGTTTAAACAATTGAATCACAAATACAAATTCTTCTTTAAAACCAAGGGTTTAGGCTTATTTAAAGACCCTGTCTGATTGTAATTGATGTATCTTTTTTTATAATTGTCTAAATAACATAAAATAATATTAAATATAAAGATTAAAAAACTCATATACTTCATCCCAAACTTTTAATACTTATACATAAACCATTTATAAGATACATAAGTTTTACTACTATCTCATGAGGGTTTACACCTTCTCAAAAGACTATAGGTCTGTGTTTGAGGTTTTGCCTAAACTAAACACCACAAAATATCCTAAAATTTGATAAAAACTTATATTAATTCCCTAAGAACATTATCATAAAATTTAAATTTTTTTATATGGTTAAATTTTGAGATATGACCATTTTTGTGACTCAAACCATAGTTTGCTAATGACAAGGCAGTAAGCACTACAAATTATATAACTTGAGTTTTGATTACTTTAAAGACTTGATTCCATATATAAATGGTCTATAAAATATTTATATATAACCTCAAATTATATCCAAGTTTTAGATAACCTAAAAAACATTAAAATATTTCAAAAATCAGATCTGCATTACACAAAATTATGTGTTTCTTACACTCAGTCTTAGGAATTTAAGGCTTTAGAGAAAAATATCACACCAAAAAACATTAAAAATTGTGTAGAAGCCCAAAAGGAATATATGAAAACATTTAAATGTCAAAACCCACTCTCTTTTATTCAAATATTTTCAAATTATACATACAATTGTATAGACTCTCATTCACACACACAAGCCTAAAGGCCTTCCTTTACTCCTACCAAGTCTCCTCCACCATTTATCTAACTCTCATTTTCTTTCTCAATATATTATCATGATTTTATATCCTCCTTGGAGTATTATATATTCATATTCCACATTTCAATCAGTTTATATCTTCATGTAGGATGGTTTTATCTTCATTTAACAATTTTCTATTCTTAATTTTCAACATTGTTTTCTCTACAAAACTTGCTCAAAGCTTATCTCTACTTGCTTATTTATCCTCCACACCTAGAATAAGTCTTATCCACAATTTACATGGTGCTTTTGAATATTTTAAATTTAAATTACAAGTACATTTATCTTATGGATACTATTGGTAATTTGGCCTGTCAATCCCAAATTCCAACCCTAAATTCAATTTTTTTAGAAACCGTCAATAGCCTCTACAAGCTAATAAAACCGGTACATTTTAGTTTAAAAAACTATTTTTTAGTCTTTAAAATATAAAATTGGTTTCAAAATGTCATTAAATTATTTCAAATATCTTTATTTATATTCAAAAATATAACTTTAGCCTTATCCTAAAGTTTCATGGCTTAAAAAAGTAATTTAATACAATTTTTAAGCCAAAAAAGGCTTATTTTGGACCCACATGTGCCAAAATTAATCCTAAAATGCATGAAAAATTCAAAATTTTATTTATTAACGTGAAATATCTTATTTTAAATCCATATCACACATTATCTTGGCTTTGGAAGCTTGAATTCTTTTTTTAAAAAACAAAAATAAGCTATTTTCTTCACTTTCAACAAGAGAAGTACGGATCTGTATGGATTTTTTATATCAGGGGAAGGTAAAATAAATAATATGTTATTAAAAACATTAAACAAAAATTTCATGGCATTTATATTCATAAAAATCTCAAAACTATTTCATACAGGCACTCCTCCTAGTTTGCACATAGTGACCTGCTTGCAGGTTTGATGATGCTACGATCATATAAAAAAAGATACAAGTCTAGATTTTTGGTTGTGAAAAATATAAAAATATTAATTAATCATGGATAAAGTAGTTTTTAATTGGATTTTTCATGCTCATGTACCATCAAGTTTAAGACAGATCAATTTCTGCAGCATTACAACCAAAAAAGCAACACAATTTTTTCAATTTCTCCTCATTTGAGAAGGGTTTCATAAAATTTCAAGTTGTTACAGAATACTAGGGACTTAATATATCTCTAAATTTCATACTTAATATATTATTCATGCATTTCATGGTCTAACAGAGTGAGTAAAAATAATCAATCAAATCTGCAAATTAGCATGCTTTCAAGAAGAGTGTAGGGTTGGAAAGAGAAAATAGATTTTTTCAAGATTACATTTTTGGATATGTTTTATAATTTATTACATGTATCAAAATATATTTCCCAAATAAATTTTCTAAAAAAATCCATTATTTGGTAAATCTTGGTGCTTCCAAGCTTTCAAAAGGGCCTAGTTTAGCATGGTTTAAGGAAATTTTGCATGTTTTAAGGTTTTTTTATGGAAAACCATATTTCAATAGACCATTTAAATAATTTAATATTAATTTTATCTATGAAAAATCTATTACCAATGAAATAAAATCCAAAAATATGCAAAAATACATTCAAGTATGCACACATTCCATGCAAATGAGGCATTTTTGAGGAAATTTAAGGTTTTTGGCATCTACAAGTGGAGTTTTGAATCCAAATTTGGTGTGTATCATAATAATGAATTGATAAATCATCCATAAAAATTTTAATTCCATTGTAAAATTGGAGGTTCTTGTTATTTTTACACAAATTTAAACCTCTCAAAACACAGTCAAGAAGAAAGCAAGCTTGAGAAAGACGAACCTTCTAAGAGCAAAATTCAAGATTTTGGTTGTTTATAACCCTTGTGTGAGTTTTTTAGGTATATAATAGTGTTTTAAAATATTTAAAAATGAATATAGAATCATCTCTTGTTGTTTTAAAGATTTTAGGAAGCTTCTAAGAGACAGAAGTTGGCTTAACAGGTCTTTTTTATCAAACAAATAAATGAAAGTTAGAGTTGAAATATATATATTAGAGTTAAAATAGAGTTTTATATATGATATATCTATTTTTTATGTGTAAATATCATTCTTAACTGAATCCATAAGTTCCATTTCATGTAAGTTGAGTTCAAGTGGAAGTTTACTAGTCTTTGAGTCCACATCTCTTTAGTTGACTAGTTTGACTAGTTTCATGCATCTCCCATGCTTTTCATGCAAGATAAGGACATTAAAGAACTTAAAATCACTTTAAAAATAGATTTATATTATAATTTATAGCATTATTTTCATGCAAAAAATGTTGACAAGTCAACATGGGCCCACCACCTCCAATTTTATGCCAAAAGTAAAGGCCATGTAAATTTTTGAAGACTTGAAGAATTTGTTTAATATTCTAAAATGAATTTATTATTGAGTAATGGCATGGATTTTCATACATGTTGACTTGATTTGACATCAATATGGGCCCACCACTTTTCCAATGCTAAAAAGAAGGTTTCTTGTAAGATTAAAAAAAGAGATATTTAAAGAATATGCTAATTAATTTGAACTCAAAAATTGACTAGAGTTAACATCCAGTTAATATTCTCTTTTTTTTTCAACTCCAATCTTGGATATTGATTCTATTTTCTATATATGTATGTTTTTTAGCCATTATTTTTTCTGGGGGATCCCTCTTTTGACAAGACTAGACTCTACCAAAATTTGAGTTTTGTAACATTTTTAGAGAAATAAAAGATTGTTTCATATTTTCATTACTCTGGTATAGTGTGTTAATATCATTTTGATTTGAATATATGGTACAAATATCTTCCTTGTTAATTCTTGATGTCACCTATCTACTGGTATGATATTATGCAGGTCATGTTTAGTGTTTAATGTCATTTATTTAAACTGATAGTGGAAAAACATTGTCTGGTTAGTGCCTTAAATCAGGTCTATTCCACTATGTTCTTCAAGATTATATTAACTGATAAAACTTCTTCATGAAATATTGATGCATAGGAGTCAATTGGAGTTGTAGATTTAATCTTTGCTTGTCTAATCAGTGTTTTAAAAACTCAAATAGAGTGGATGAACCATCAATATAGGTGTATCACCAACCATAGAGTAGGATTTCCCTTTCAGTTTCCTTCTCTCTCTTTTCATCCCAACAAATAGTAGTTTAGTAAGCAGTGCAAAATGATACATCAAAGGAGCTAGCCTTGGCAAAATTTAGAGGTTTGGTCTGAGTTCAGGTGTCTTACACCTCAGATCATTCTAATATTAGTCCAGATGTGAAGGTTTCAGAGCCAAATCTACCAAACCTTCAAGTAGGGTGTTATTTGGATAACTAACAAATACTTCTAATGACCTTTTAATGGACTTAAACCCTTCATATGACTCCTTAAATAACATTTTGTCTTTAAAATCAAAGCTTATTAACTTACATAAACATTCAGTTACAAAATGTAAAATGATGAGTTGATGCTCCTACATCAAACTCCTGGGATTTAAATCTTTCATGAGCTCCTACTCATGAGCTTTTTGATGTTGCCTTATTGCTACAAATATTATTTGTTTATTTTCTCCAATTATCCACTCATACATGTGGACATGCTCTCAACTACCACACATGTACCTTGTCTTCTTGGTCGCCTTCATGCACTCCTTATTTTGTATTTCTTTCATTTTACCCTCTTGAATGAGGATAACCAACTTTCCATACAAGTGGATATGTATTCTTGGTCCACATTTTGTATTCTTCCTTAGAATTTCACCATTTTTTTCTTAAACTCTTCAAATTCACCTATACAAACATAATTAAACAAATTTTCAAGAATAAAAACTTGGGTCTCATTACATTCTTCTTGACTTCTCACTGGCTCATTCACTAAGCTTTGTTTTTCAATCTTCTTCTCTTCAAATAATACATCATTATTTATGGTATGTTTCAATAATGCCATCTCTTCCTCTAATTGTTCTAAATTTACATAAATAAAGACATTATTACAAGACAAATTTTCATTTTTGAATTCTCTTTTCAAATATTTTTCTTGAAAATCAGATATCTCCTTCAAAAAGTCTTTTTTATGAGGAATGTTCTCCTCCTTTATTTGTTGTTCCATCCCTTTTTTTGGCAGTGCCTTATTAGGTTCATCTTCACTTTGTTCTTGACTATCTTCTTTTTTATCCTCTTGCTTGAACATCTCCTTCTTTTCATTATCTTATTCAAGCAATAAGGCCTCAAATTGGCCCATTTGTTCATCCATCTTCATACCCACATATACACACTCAAACAAAAAATCAGATTTAAAATCATGACGCTCATTTACCTCTTCTTCTTTTTCAATCTCATTTTCTATCATTGATCTTGTCTCTGGTTCACATATATATACTTTTAGATGCTTTCTCAATAATTTCTCTTCTCTTTTCAAGTCAATTTTTAACTTTTGAGTCCTTTTTTATCATGTGTTCAATTGGCCATTTCACTTTATTTCTTATCAACAACCCATTCCTTGGGCTCCTCATGTTCTCTATTATGAAATTAATTAAATCTATTTGTTGCTCTATCTCATGTATCTCCCTTTTAAAGTCTTCCTCTTATTGCTTATTTATCATCTCTATTTTCTTTGCTTTCTTAATTGATCCTTTGTCTTGGGCAACTCCTTCAACACTCTTCTCACCATCTCTACTTTCTCAAACAAACCTATTTCATCTTGATCCATCTTTCTTGTCTCGCCCAAATATATTTCACCTTGATATTTTGACAATTGTCCAAGTTTCCTCTACTTTGAATATATTTAGAAGAGAAACCTCTATGCTCTCTTATTTGTGAAGATTCACAAGCTCTTCACTATATTTCCAAGCCTTCTTGGCTTTGTACCTTCTTATTAAGCTTCAATGAGCTTTTTTAATTCTTGTCAGGGTAAATATTATTGTTAAAACATCCATTTCAAAAACCATTATAATCAATATTTATGGGAGATACACCTTTAACCACTTCAACACCTTGTTTATTTCAACATCAACTTAATTCAACTAATCAAATCAACAAATTTCATTATCAATTGAATAATCACTTTGAAAATCCTAAATTTTCCAACTAAGAAAAATATAAAATACTTTTTAAAATCATTCATTAAAAATTAATTAGTCTTTTATTTAAAACCAAAACACTTTCCTTAGGCTCTGATACCAAAATGATGCACCACAACATCATTTTTAAAGAATTCACAACTAGTCCAATGCTTATGGGGCTTACTAGGCCTACCAACTACTCACAAACACAAATTTTAATATATTAATCAATTAAATTGGTCATTAATGTTTAATCCAACCCATAATCATGAAATAACTGAATAATAAATTTGTAGCTTTCTATTTGAGCAAAAATACAAATTCTTCTTTGAAACCAAGGGTTTAAGCTTATTTAAAGACCCTGTCTCACTGTCACTGATGTATATTTCTCTATACTTATCTAAATGACATAAAATAATATAAATATAAAAAAATATTATAATTTATCCCAAAATTTAAATACTTATACATGAACCATTTTTAAGATACACAAGTTTTACTTTTATCTCATGAGGGTTTACACCTTCTTAAAAGACTATAAGTCTATGTTTTGAGGTTTTTCCTAGTCTAAACACCAAAAAATGTCCTAAAATTTGATAAAAATTTATATATAGTCCAAAATAACATTATCCTAAAATTTAATATTTTTCCTATGGTTAAATTTTGATATATGGCCATTTTTGTGACTCAAACCATAGTCTGCCAATGACAGGGCAACAAGCACTACAAATTGTATAACTTGAGTTTTGATTACTTTGAAGACTTGATTCCACTTGTAAATTATCTATAAAATATTTATATATAATATAAATTTATATTCAATCTTTAGATAATCTTAAAACATTAAAATATCTCAAAAATCATATCTGCATTACATAAAATTATGTGTTTCTTAAACTCAGTCCTAGGAATTCAAGGCTTTGGAGAAAAATATCACACATAAAAACTTAAAAATTTGTGTAGAATCCCAAAAGGAACATATGAACACATTACAATTTCAAAACTCACTCTTTTTTATTTAAATATTTTTAAATTACACATACAGTCCTATAGACTATCATACACACACACAAGCCTAAAGGCCTTCCTTTACTCCTACCAAGTCTCCTCCACCACTCCTCTCTCATTTTATTTCTCAATATATTATAATGATTTTATAAAATACTTTTAGTATTCTATATTCATCTTTCATGTTCTAATCATTTCCTATCTTCATGTAGGATGGTTTTATCTTCATTTAACAATTTTATATTCTTAATTTTCAACATTGTTTTCTCCACAAAACTTGCTCAAAGCTTATCTCTACTTGCTTATCTATCCTCCACACCTAGAATAAGTTTTATCCACCATTTACATGTTAATTTTGAATCTTTTACATTCAAATTACATTTACATTGATCTTATGGATACTTCTAATGACCATTTAAGGGACTTAAACCCTTCATATGACTCCTTACATAGCATTTTGTCTTCAAAATCAAAGCTTATTAACTTACATGAACTTTCATTTACAAAATTTAAAATTATGAGTTGATGCTCCTACATCAAAAATCAAGTGAGGGAAATTTTCTTTCAATTGGCTTGGACCTTATATCATAACACACAACTATATATCATGAGCTTACCGATTGTCCTCTCTTGAGGGAAACCTAGAGCCTGAGCCCCTCAATGCTTCGCATCTGCATCCTTTATTTTTTTAAAGAGGATCAAACTCACCTTTTTGTATAAATTAATCTCATCCCTTACTTTCAAACCACATTCAATACCCTATTCTAGGGGTAATCTATTAAAACTGAATCATGGCATTATCTGTTATAATCATAGCCTAATCTTGAATAATAGGTACCACAGCTCTACCCATGGCATGATTCTCATGATACTTTACGCCCATTTTATAGGATATACTCCCATGATCATTATCACCTAAACTTATCTACACCTAATCAACCTTCTTGTTCTTTAAATTTTGTCTTCATAAAGGTCAACCTTTAATCTTATATAAGCAAGTCTATGTCAAGCAAAAAATCAAATAAGAAAAAGCAAAGTCATAACCAAAAACAATCATGGGTCATTCCTAGCATTTACAGACTACTCCCTTGAAGGATAGCTATTGAAAACATATCAAAAATTTCTCAAAATAAGGTATACTACTCCCTTGAAGGATAGCTATAAGGACATTAAGCAAAGCACACAAACTTTGACCACTCCCTTAAAGGATAGCTGAGTATAACATTTGTCAAAGCATAGCAATTTATTGGAAGATTTCCACATCAATCAACTTCCCCAACCCTCTCAATTAAGAAAAAAATAAGAAAAATACCCATTATCAAGCATCAATAAAATCAAAATAATTTTGAAAGCCACAATCAACTTTCATACGCAATAGTTTTGAAATCCGCAATCAACTCTCATGAGTAAGCTTCCCACATCGATCAGTCTACACCTTACATGACATAGAAATACTTATACTGACTCTTTGGTAACCTCCTAAAGGGGCATGCTAGTCTCACAAGAAGGTTCTATTTTCATCTATCTCCCATATATACACTGTAAGTAAGGGATTTTGAGCTCACTTGACACCATGTGATCAAGACACCTTTTTAACTAATTAACAAATGCTAATGTGAAGCATTTTATGGGCTTATGTTCCTTAAGCCAATCCAAATATGATTTTATTTTAGTCCTTGCCAAAGAAGAAGCATATTTCCCTCTTCTTATCCTCTCATAACTGGTTGATATATTCACTTAGACATTTTGTCTCTTGCTTATCTTCTCTTTATCACATCTAGTTCTTTTATTCAACTTTTTTTATGTGTTATACCTTAATAAAAATCACCATAATCATAACCACATCACATTCTATCAGCATATATCATAAACAAAAATAGACATCATTAGCATAAACCATATCCATGAACATAATCATATCCATCAACATCATAGCATCAGTGAACAATAAAATAATAAACCATTTTTTCACCACATGTCTAAATCTAAATGAGGAAGCATATACTCACTAAATCTTAGCATCAACATCATCATCATATCAATGGTCATCTCAAAACATGAAATTTGATCATCACATCCATCAGATTCATCATCATAAATAATAACAAACAAACCATAAATAATAATCCATATGATTAACATCATATCATTGTCTATCTATCACACAACCCATTATCATATCAAACATATAAACTATAACCATCATCTCAATATTACCATGAACATAAACAAAAAAAACATATCATCACATGCCTATCTAGGTGAGTCCATAAACAATGTCATCATAAGCATAACCATAATTAATACCACATCATCAATGATCAACATGAACATCAACACCATGAACAATATATAATATGCAAAGATTGCAAGTCTATAATCATAAATAACCACATAATCATCATGTATACAATAAATATACATGTATCTCTCTCAAAATATACATCTCACCACATCAACTCGCAGGTCAGTATCAAAATTATATACATCAATAAATGTAATATCTCATATCAAACTATGCCCCTGGGGCACCACTGTCTCCTAGAGCGCCACTACCTCCTGGTGTCTATCCTCTTGAGGTACTTGCCTGTCCACCTACAGAAGTAACCCACTACCCTTGTGTCACCATGCTAGCACCACCTACCATACCTTGCATGTACTCACCCCATCAGGGCTCATTTGGACATCACTTGAAGACTATAGCCTCATAATAATGAAGTTCCTCCACTATGTCTATGTATTGTGCCATGGGGATAGTGCACAATGGTCCTATAGGTGTTGCAGCTCCTCTTCTAACCTATATCAAGGAATATCTCTCTTAGGTAACCAAGGCTAGCATAGCTCTAGCCTGGTCCCTCTCACCTATAATGGTGACTAACTGACCCTATACCACTACCAACTAACCCTGTAATGTTGAAATAGAAACCTGCACCATAGCTAATGTTTCTCATGCTTGATCCCTCTTTACAATCACTACTTTTACATCTAGGGAAATCCTCTATACCTAATATTTTTGATCACCTCTCCTAGTTGAATCCACATCCATTAGTTTCCTACCACCATCATCACCCCCAAAATTAGTTTTATCATAAAGTGCCTAGTACTATGCAAGGCACCCATCTACAAAGCCTACATCATCTATTTCAGCCCTCGCTAGTAGTTCCTCATGATCAATGAAAATTTAAACTGGTTGTGGCTCTGGGAATAGAAGCTTTGCATCTTCTAGCCTATACCTTGAAAATGGACCTAGGATACCTTGCATTAGGCCAAACTATCACCAAACCCTATCAAAAAGAATGAGCTCTGTCTCACCCTCTTTCTTACCAAAGATCTATCTATAGCTCTATAGGGCTAATGTATGCCTCCTATAATATGCCCACTCTGAAAACCTAAAGTATGGCCTCCAAATCACATCACCAACAACCAAGACATCTAGTGCCCCTCTAAACCAATCAATATCATGAACCCCTCACTTGGTCCTAAAAGGAAAAAATCATCTCTCTACCACATGAATCCAACTTTGAACTCCATCTGTGCATACCCCTCTCATGGTAGCCCCATCAGCTTCAACACTTGAATGTGCTTGTAAGCCCAATAGTGTAGAATAAATCCTACATAATATCATACCTCCTATGAGCTCTAAATCCTTATAGCTCATATATATCTGAACCAACAACATAGGCACCTAACCAAACACTATGTATCACATAACATCTCAATTAACACCCCAAGAAAAAAGTAGGGAAACCTCTCATTACTTGAATCTGATAAGACAAAACATGACACCACCATCATCATCATCATAAGCAACTGCCTTTCACCTCTGGCCTTCTAATATAGCAAAGTGTAACTAAAACCTCTAGTTTGCCACCTAGTAAAATCATGGTCATCTCCATACAGTAGCTCCATGAAATCATCTCTCTCCTCCCTCTCAATGTGATAAATCACATCACCCCATATGGGTAGCTGAGTAATCTTATGAACATCCTCAGGTAAGATCTTCATCTCACCTATCGATATAAGGAAGGTGTTTATGGTGGGATCTCAACTCTTGATGAGTGTCACAATCATCATCACATCTCATGACACGTGTTGGTAATGTATCATAGCACCAAGGCCCACCTCATCCATATGTGCCCAATCAACAATAGTCATACCTTGATGATCTCAATAAAGATCTAAGGCATCTGATCCTACATCTGGATTTGCTCCCATACTTACAAGGTTTGAATAAAAACAAACTTAGTTCTTTATATTATTTTTTCCTATGAACTTAATCTCTTATACTTACTTCTTATGTTACTTAAAGCATTCACCTAATTTGATATTATTATTGGAAGACTTAGTTGAGCGATGGATGAAGGCGAGCAGGAGGGTGCAATAGGACAGAAGGCAGGGCATAGCTACAAGAAAGCACTTGGATTGCAGCAGGCATCCCAGAGAGCGAGCAGTAGTGGGAAGGCTCCAATTTTACAAGGTTTAGGATCTTTTGCTGCTCTTGAGAAACCAAGTATGCATATTCCCAAAGTCAACGGTTGTTTGGAAAGATGCAAGGAGAGGCCCAAGCTAGCCATACCAATGGAAATGATTGCTGAAGATATTGAATACTATTCCAATCACTCTTTATACTGCAAGTTTTTGGGGCTTAGGACGTCACTGTTATTCCTAGAAGCATGGGCTCAGAGGACGTGGGCACCAAAAAGAGATGGATATTACATTACTGGCCAACAACTATTTCACGGTCACTTTTACCTGTATAATAGATTATCAATGAGTATTTGTTGGAGGTCCTTACTTCCATAATCAAGTGGGTCTGTTTATCAAGCCCTGGCATGCCAGTTTCATACCTTCAAAGGAACTACCAAACCGTGTCCCAGTGTGGGTGCGTCTACCCTGCTTTCCAATGGAATGTTGCCGTGAAGACACCCTCCATTTACTTGCATCCTTGCTGGGAAGGCCAGTAAGATCTTCAATGTCACTCCTAGCAAAAAGGTAATGACTTATGCCGGCATTTGTGTGGAAATAGATCTTAGTAAGCCATTACTAGATGCTATTGAAATGAGTGTGGGCCCTTTCACATGGGTACAATAGCTAGACTATGAAACCCTCCCTTTCCACTGTCATTTATGTCATGCTTATGGGCATTTGCAGTGATGGTGCCCCACCTCAAAATCTATTGCATCTTAGACAGCTCAATCTATTCACACTCCTAGTTCTGACAAGGAAAGGGGTCTGATTCCAGGTGAGAAACCTGATACTAACAGTTTTATGCCGGTTAAAGGCCGATATAGAAATAGAGGCCAAAAATAGCCCCTTAAGGAAAGACAATTAGATGACTCACTCAATAGATTTGAAATATTGGACGACCTCAATCAGTAGGAGGTGAATCCCGGGTTGATGATCTTTGACCAAGGGATTGAGGGACCAGCTTAGGAGACCAATGCTTCAAGGGCTTTAACTGAAACACTAGATGTTGGAGATTGTCATATGGATATGGACCAGTAGCTGATAATTTTGGAAGGAATTACTTTCTCAGTTGTTCCCCTCAAAGAAGACAAAAATAGCCCCTTATTGGGAAAATTGGGGATCCAGGGGCAGCAAGAAGCAGCAAATCTTTTCCTCATCTTGGACTTCAGCAAAAAGATCTTAAGAAAGGAGGGGGAGAGAAATCTGGCAAGCCTAGCAAAAAAAAAGACCAGGAAAAGATCAAGCTAATGGGAGAGATTTTGGTGGAGTCGGGGTCAACAAAGACTCTGGATGCGCACTTTTTGAGCTCTCTAAAATGATTATAATATCTTGGAATGTAAGGGGTTTGAACAATAGCCCCAAACAAAATGTTGCTCACAACTTGATTAAAAGTCATAAGCTGGATGTCCTTTTCTTATAGGAGACTAAGCTTTCAGTTGAAGACATGTCCAGACTTGCACCCAAGTTGTGGTGGCAAGGAGAATGTCAATGCATTGGTACTACCAGGTACTCAGGAGGACTAGCTTGTCTGTGGAACCCACACAAGTTTGGCCTCATAGGCTGGCTGACTTCTAAGTACTCCATGACTATGATTGCTTTTAGCTTTGAGATGGGGGAAGTCATTCTCTTCTCCAACATCTATGCTCCCAATGATTGGCGGGGTAAAAACTCCTTATGGGGCCACATAAGTTTTATTTGTAGCCTGGCCCCCTTCCACCCTTGGATAATGGTAGGTGATTTTAACACTATTCTTGATTTGACTGAAAAGAGTGGCGGCACAGCAAGGCTAGACCCATCTGCTTTGCTAATGCACAATTATATTGAAATCTTGAATTTAGTTGACGTCAAGCCTAATAATGGACTATTCACCTAGAACAACTGCAAGAGTGGGAAATATTGCATTGCTGAGAGACTTGACCATTTTTTGGTTTCAGCTTTTTGGGTTGGAGGTATATGGTCTACAAGGTCTGAAATTTTAGACTGGAGAGGATCAGACCATTGGCCCATCAAGCTTAATTGTGTCTCATAGCTTCACCTGTGCTCTCCTTCCTTTAGATTTCAATTCATGTGGTTGCGGGATCAATCTCTACATGAGTGTGTTGCCAATTGGTGGCGTTGGGGTAGGCCTACCCATGGTACGGTGATGTACATTTTTGCCAAAACTCTGCAATATGTGAAGTACAAGATTAAGTGATGGAATCACCAAAGTTTTGAGAACATTTTCCATGCTAAGGCTACCGCACAAACCAAGCTTGATGGTATCATGAGAATAATAAGGGAAGAAGGACTGACTAAAGACTTATTGCAAGAAGAAACATAGGCTGTGAAAGACCTGGAGGAATGTGAGTTATGGGAGGAAATCTTTTAGAAGTAGAAAACTCGGGTTGAATGGCTCCAGGAGGGGGACAGAAATACATCCTTTTTCTTCAATTTGTCCAAAGCCAGGAGACATGGCAATTCTATTTCAGCCCTAGTCAATGAAAGAGGTGAGCAGCTTAACTCCTTTTCAGCAATTTCAAAGGAGGTAGTGCAGTACTTCTCTATTCTCTTCAGGGAAGATGCTAACGGGGAATCTCCAGAAGAAGCTCAGGTTCTCTTCTGCATTTTGTCGTTGGTGATGCGTGAAATGAATGAAAATTTAATGAAACCAATCACACTTGGAGAGCTTGAGGAAACCATTGTTTAGATGAAAAAAGGGAAAGCGACTGGACCTAATGGCTTCCCAACTGAATTCTATCAAGAGTTATGGGATATCATCAAACTCGACCTGTTAGCTGTTGTCCAAGAATCTCAGCAGAATAAGTAAATGCTTAAGGCTACAAATGTGACCTATCTTGCTCTCATACCCAAATGCGAAGGTACTGATAGGCTAAGCCAATTTCGCCTTATTTCCCTTTGCAATGTGGTTTACAAAATTATTTCTAAAATCATTGTAGATAGGTTAAAAAGAGGGTTGAGTGCTGTGATCTCTAAAGAGCAGAGTGGTTTTGTGCAAGGTAGGCAAATCCTGGATGATATTTTTTATTGCTATTGAGTCCATTCACTCCATGGCCAGCTCAAAAGATAAGGCGATGTTCATTAAATTAGACATGGCCAAAGCCTTTGATAGGGTCAGATGGTCATTCCTGTGGAAGGTTCTTCGTGCTTTTGGCTTTGCAAATGAATGGACTCAATGGGTCATGAGCTGCATTTCCTTGGCTTCCTTCTCAATGCTTAGCAATGGAGAACACACAGATATTTTTGGTGCAACAAGAGGGCTATGACAAGGTGATCCTCTATCTCCATACCTTTTTCTTCTCCTTACTGAAGGTTTGGGGTGGTTGATCAGTAGGAACAGAGAGGAAGGACATATTCAAGGATGGTGATGGAGAGGGGAATTACCGGCTCAATCACACCTATAATTTGCTAATGACACTGCCCTTATGGGCATAGCCACAATGACTGAAGCTGTTAATTTACGCAAGGTGTTAGATGTTTATCTTATGGCCTCAGGTCAAAAGGTAAATGAAGATAAGTCATCCATCTACTTCTTTAATACTCTGGGCCTTATTCAGCAGTGGATCGCGAGGACTCTTCATTTTCAAATTGGGACTCCCCCCTTGACTTACTTGGGTATCCCTATCTCGGCTGGCCATACATCCAAAGAATCTTGGTAGACTATTTTGGATAAATTTTGGGTGAAAGTGAATCATTGGACACACAGGTGGTTATCCTTTATGGGCCAAGTTCAACTTATCCAATCTATGGTGTAGGCTTTACCCATTTACAGGTGTATGCTCCAGGTTGCTCTGATGGGATTCGTTAAGGAGTTTGATTCGGTTACCAGACAATTCTTATGGGCTAGTAGTCTGAACTCCACTAAATGGAGCCTTATTAGATGGGAGATTGTCTGCAGCCCCAAACAATATGACAGGCTCGGTCTAAGGCAAATGGACTTAAATGGTATTGCTTTGGCAGCCAAAATTTATTAAAGATGGTGCACCGAACAAGACAAAGCTTGGGCCAGAATTCTCTCATAGAAGTACTATTCTGGAACCATTCAGAGGGACATTCCTCATTATCCACTTATTGGGAAAGGTTCGGCAATATGGGGTACCCTCAAAAAAGGGGCTGCTCTCATCAAGAATGGCTTATTCTGGATTTGTAAATAGGGATCCAAGGCTCTCTTTTGGTCTAACTCTTGGGATGGATATCCTCCCATCATTTCTTAGTTTCCAAATTTGTTGAACCTTTCTCAGAGATTCCTTGATGCTGGCTGGTCTCAGGTGAGTGACTTCAAAGCTTATATTACTCAAGGATAGGTGGAGGTAGCTCACTAGAAAGCTCCCAAAACATGGCATGTTAATGGGACGCAGGAAGAGAATGAGGAGCTATAGTGCATCCTTTCTAGGTGCCACTGTAGTCCTCTTCAAGAGAGGATGAGCTAGCTTGGTCTCCCAATCCCAAGGGAGCGTACACAGTTTCATCTGGATATCAGGCTTTAATTCTTCAGAGATTGGGCAGGGGGAAGTGCATTGGTGGAGATAGGTCTAGAATAATTTCACATGGCCTAAATGTAACTATTTTGCTTGGATGTTGGCCTGGAATAGGTGCTTGACCTGGGACAATCTCCAGAAGAGAGGTTTCCAAGGCCCTTCTATATGTGTTATGTGCAGAGCAGCTAAGGAGGATTCAACACACCTTTGTTTGTGATGCCCCTTTACCTTGCAACTCTGGCATTATTAATGGGATGTTTGGCAGCACCCATGTCTTCATGCTCAATCTATGGTCAATTTTTGGAATGGATTGGGAGATCCCCCCTCAAGGATGCCCTTCCTGTAGGACATATGGCTGGATGGCCCCATTTTTTTATTCTGGCTTGAGCAAAATAGGAGAATTTTTCAAGGGGTGAGAGTCATGGTGTAGCAAGTATGGTAGAAAGTGATGGGGATGATCCAGAAAACTGTCTAAGCAAAGAGCGTGATCTACCTTCCTTTGACCAAATAAGACGCTCAGGTTGTGGCGCGACTTGGATTCCAGCAGTTAACTAGTAACCATGCGTGTGTCAGGTGGAACAAGCAGGTCAAGGAGCAAATTCTCAGGACTGGTCAGTGGTAGCACCCCCCTAGCAAGATTCTCAAGATCAATACGAATGGTTCCTCCAGAGGTAATTTGGGACCCGCAGGTACTAGAGGGATAGGAAGGGATTCTGAAGGGATGGTGATTTTCCTTTTTGCAATTCCTAAGGGGCTACAGACCATTAACATGATGGAAGGCCAGGCCATTCTTTATGCCCTTGAGAAGGCCCAGGTGTTAGGTTGGTATAGGATTATCTATGATTCAGACTCTCAAGTCTTGATTAACCTGCTCATCAAGAGGAAAGTGGTGGACATCAATTGGCATCTATCTCTGATTGTGTAACAGATTTTGCGGATTTGCTCACTTATGGATAGCGTTACTTTTGCTCATATTCTACGAGAATGGAACAGAGCAGTGGATTTTTTAGCTAAATGGGTGTTTGACCATTTGGATGGTGGACACATTGAGGATTGGGGGTCTCTCCCCCCGCCGTTGTGTTCTAATTTGCAAAGAATTTTGGAGGCTGATAGGGAGGTTCATAATATTGTCTAGTTGGGTGTGTGCCTAGTGTTTCAATTTTTGCTACTTTTTTCTGGGGGTTTCTACCCCCCATTCTTCTTGTAATGCTCTTTTCTTATTAATATTATTTTTACCCCTTTTTATTAAAAAAAAACATTCACCTAAATTAACCTATACCTTTGACTTACCTCCCAAGCTAAACCCCTAACCTAATCAATCAACATTACCTACCAAACATTAACCTTAACTATTTATACCTTCACCTATTACCCTTACCTTAACCTAAGACATGACCCTTGACCTTAACCTTTGCTATTGACCTTTAATTATTACCCATTAAACCCAATAATATTAATAGCTAACTATACCATTCAAAAAATTCAAGGTCAATAACCCATTAAACTTAACCTTAATTATTATTATTATTATTATTATTATTATTTAAACCACATCCCTATTGGCTCGACCACCAATGGTTATGGTGACCATCGATGATCAGACAACCACCTTTCATCAATTATTGATCGTCAACAGTTGACACTGAACATTGATGGTCAGGTATGACCACCGATGGTCACTGTGTGTGACCACCGGTCGAATACCTAAACTCTAGCCACCCAAAAGCCCAACAAAACACCAAAATTAAACCCTAAATTTCTACCTAATCCTACCTCTACCCTCACCTAACTAACCTACCCTAACCAATTTTGAACTTTACTCATAAACTTAACCAAAACTATCAAACCCTAAAAACTAGGTCAAACCCATCTACATCCACCAAACAATGACAAAAAAACCAAATTCAACTTATAATGCATTTTCCAAGTTAAAATTATGCTATCAATTGAAAGCAATCCCTACCTCATTCCTTGACCATCGTCGAGGAGGAATCCTAAGACCCACTACCCAACCACATCCTCATTCACCCTGCATCTAGGGTTAGTCAACCCTACAACACTCAATTAACTCAATCTAACTCAACCACTAGCCTACTTAGCAAACATCAATAGTCTCTCACAAAATTCCAAGTAGTGAAATGCCAAAGTCAAATTGTTCAAATGAATGAAAATGACAAGCAAAGTCACTTTTGACTTCATCCTTTTTAGGGTTTAAACTTGACCATTAATGGATAAGGTGACCATTGATGGTTGACTTCAAAACCCCTGACCATCGATAGTCATGAGGTTAGCATTTTTACTTTTACCTCAAGCAATTACTTTTTAGAACACCAAATCCAGTGCCTCCCAAGGGATTACCTTCTCTGCCAACCATACCACCAACCACATCACCTCGTCGTTGGTCATTTTTTTACCCACCTAGCACGTGTTTTGTGATGACCTTACCTTGGTCCTTTTGACTGCATCAACAATAATTAACATGTTGAACTTTTTTGAAATTTCACTATCTTGCACACACCTGACCAACTTGTGTTTTCTCAAGAGCACTTTCTACCTCAGATACCTATGATTACACCAAACTAATTTGTGTTTTTCTTGGGAGCACTTTTTGTCTTGGATACCCACAAAAACATAAACCTTGCTTAAGAGACTTGCATTTATGAGTGTTCCCAATCATCATGCTTAAATGCAGTCACACAGTCTACTTATCACTTATCCTTTTAGCACTGACCTTAATTTTTACCAACTATGACAACCTAGCCAATACATGATCTTAGCTATCACACTTTTGTTTTACTTTGTATGTGTGTTCACACTTCAGTGCCCAAACTGTCACCCACCTTTTATCATCACCTTCACCACTCATCAAACTTGTACTTAATTATGTTTTACTTCATCACTGCCTGATTTGAGGGAGAACACCTCCTCTCATGCTCAGGATAACTAAACCTTTGACCTGCACTCCATTTTTGTTTTCTAGTTTGATGATACAAACTGCATAACAAAAAAGGGAAAAATGTAGACACCAAAAATATGCACATGAAAATTCTAAATGTCATAACTCCTTTGTACCACCTCAGGACCCCCTTAGGACCAAACTTTATCGTTCGACCATAAACTATACCTAACTCTAGTCATTTTGACCTACTACCTAAACCCACCTTTTGAACCCAACTTGACCATGACCCTTGATTGTTGATGATCACCCTAACCATTGATGGTTACCCTGACCATTGACGGTCAAGTTTCACCATCTGAACCACTAACTACCACATCACTTTGCCTTATTTTTTTATAATTAGCACGTCTAATTCATATGTGACCCAATGCATGTACAAGTTATATTTAGATAGCAAGTTTAAACCTACACTTTCACCTCTGCTTTTTGCCTATAAGAAGAGAGGGGCAAGAGGTTAAAATGGATCTAAACTATTAAGAGCCTTTGTATCTAGAGTTTATTTTGCAAGTGTTCTTCTACCGATCCAATAATCCAGCCATCATGATAGAGAGTTGAAGTGTTGTCATCCATTATCCAATAACTAAGGACCATTACTTTGCCAAAATCACTCCAGACTACATCAATAAGTTTTCTACCTCAACCATTCATCTGATCAGCCATCGATAAGCTAAGCATCTATTTTTAATTATTCAATCACTTTGTTTATACTTTGTAATCAGCTCAGTCCAAACCAATCTCTCAAAATCTTATTATGAAACCTCATCAATCAACCTTTTATTACCCAAACCTAACCCACAATAACCATTGATGGTCACCCTGATCGTTGACAGTTACTCTATTCTAACTACCGATGGTTACCTTGACCGTTGATAGTTACTCTAACCACTGATGATCACCTTAACCATTGACGGTCACTATGGCAAAAAGTAACAAGTTATTTTACCCTGTCAACCCCCAACCAAATAATACTTTTAGAACCCCTACCTATTCATAGAACCCCAACCTATTTTTTCAACCACACCAAACCTATTTAGCATTTGTATTGACTTGCTTATTACCATAATTGGTCAATTTATTCTATTCTTCCATCAAGTACTTCTTTTATTAGATTTCAGTATATCCTATTGTTATGCAAGTACTTTATCTTTCAGAATTTGATTGTTTAAAATGTGGATTGACAACCTCCAAAGAAGCTCATGCTTCTTAGATCTAACTTGTTAGGCAATCCACCCTACTATATAACTAATCAAACCATTTTCTTTGAGCATTTTCTTATCTACAGATCATTCTTCCCAAACCAAAGAGGAGTATCTATATTTTTATGGATCAACACATGCACAACCAAACATGTTTTTCTACCATACCCGTTTCTAGTTTTTCTTCTTCTTTCTGTCTTGCAATATAAGCTGAAAATCTCTGAAACACTCATCTTGATATTACCTTTTCTTTTGGATTGGTTTCTTATTTTATGTCTAAAATACAAGCTACTCATTTTAAAATTGCTAAAAGAATTATTCGTTATATTAAAGGTACTCTAACTTCGTGTATTGAGTATACCTTTAACAATTTTTCTTTGGTAGGTTCTTCATATTCTGATTGGGTTGGTGATCCTAATGATTATAGATATACAAGTGGTTACTATTTTTCTTTGAGTTCTAGCATAATTTTATAGAATAGTAAAAAGCATACTATTATATCCTTATCTTCCATAGAAGCTGAGTATAAAGCTTACAATCATGTTGTTAAAAAAACAATTTGGCTTAGAAGACTTCTTGTAAATTTGAGCCACCCTCAATCTTTGACTACTCTAATTTTTGGTGATAATAAAAGTGTCATTACTTAGCAAAAAATCTAGTTTTTCATGCAAGATCCAAGCAAATTAAAATTTAACATCACTTTCAACATAAACTTCTTGAAGACAATCAAATTCTTCTCTTTTTGTCTTACTCAAGAATAAATGGCCGATATTTTTATTAAGCCATTATGTAAATAAAAGTTTGTGCTCTTTTGTAATATGTTAAGCTTGAAGGAAGTTATCATCAAGGAGGGTGAGTTAGTAATATTTCCTCCCTTCTTGTTTGTTTGTAAACTCCTACATAAAATATAAGGGGGAGTATTAGGATTACACAAGTTATTTAGGATAATTTATTTTATTCTAAGTTTCTTTTTTGTGTGTATACAAAATTTATTTATGTGAATTTTAAATTCATGTAAATCTGATTTCTATGAAGTGTTACTCACCTCTTTATTTCATTTTAAAATTTGAGAGTTATTTGCATAACTCCTTCTCCCACTTGGTACACACATCCCTTCACTTTCTAAGGGATTAGACCACAAGTGGCACACACAAAGAAGGCTTGTAAGGTAATCATGATATTCCTTGTAACTCCTATTATTTTTTTCTAGTTCTATAAAAGATTCTTCCTCTACTTATTTCTTTAATATAAATTCATAGCTCTCTCTTCTTAGCAATTTTCTCTTGCTTCTAAATTGTACTTGTGGAGATTTTTTTGATAAGCCTTCTTAAATAATCATATGGGTTTTCCTTTTATACTTTCAGTTTTTCACTTTAAATTCTTGTCTCATTTGTAGTTTGCATCTTGAGAGGTAATATTGCTTTGTGATTTCTTTATTTCCACACTTTCATTTATCATTGATGAATGTTCTTGGGATAATCCCTTCAGATTTCAATAATTTTTTTTCATTTTATTTGTCATAAGTTATTTTACAATATATGTTATATTCTATTCAATTTATTTAACTAAGGTTGATCACCTCATTAATTTCAAAATTATAATTAAACATTTTGGTGAACCTATTTTCTATTTTAGTATTGCCTCCAAAAAATTTCACGGGTTTAGATAAATTTCTAAATATCCAACACTAAAGGAACTTTCTTTCAATCTTAGATCTAATATTTGACACTAAAAGAATTTGTTTTTGACCTCGAATTTAATCACTAACACTAAAAGCACTTTTTTAATCCCAGATTTGATAACTAACAATGAAAACTTTTTTTTTTGACCTTGAGCTTCAAAACGAATTTATTAATCTCCATACACAAAAAAGATCTTTTCTAGAATCTAAATTTCAATTTTTTTAATATCATTTGTGAAAAATCTATGGTTATTTTGAATGTGTACTTTTTATTCAAGTTTTCTTAATTGTTATTACGTGTTGTATTCCATTAATAAGGAATATCATTAACACTCATGTAATAAAAGAGTAAAATCATAGGCTAAAACATAAATACCATTAATGTAAAATTTTATAAAGTCAAGTATGGCATATAAACAAGAGCGGTTATACATTCAAGATGTTATAAGGCTTACTTTACACCCTCTCAATGGAATTATTATGACATAGAAAGTGACATGATCCATGAATCTGATTTCACTAAGAATAATATATTTAAATGTGTTGATGTGAAAGAATTGGGTGAATAACTTGATACCCATCTAAAGAAATTGACTCTTTGCTATTTGCAGCTTGACAAGAACAAAAGAAACATGATCATGTTGGCACATATAAAAAACCAAATTATTCCATTGAGCTACCTCTTATTAACCCTACCACATGTGTTGTTACAGTTGATGTCTTAAAATGGCGCTAGATATTAATCAACAACAATGGGAAGTTTCAAGCTGTGGGACAATTCGGCTTGAAAACAACCTCCAAATTTTAAAGAAGCTGGTCTCTTCTTTTGTATTGGGTGTTGGGGAAAAGGGATAGGAGACTAAACAGAAACACAAAATGCAGGAATTGAAACCTAACTATGGTGATGCACCTGAGAGTAATCCTAATCCTAACCTGAGCACAATGAAACTATTATGTGATTCTATTACATTTAAGAGCAGACAAGTGCATGATCAATGTAAAAGATTGGAATAACAGAAACAGAGGCTCACAACAGGGGAGTCTTTTGCTGAGATACAGGAATTGTCAACAAAGGCATAGTGTTCAATCTTCTTAATAGAATCTTCCAATCACATTAGAGGCGTAGAAGTCATGCATAGTTATGTAGAACTTCAAACTCCAAAAAATGGGATAGAAGCAAATAACATTTCCAATCACAACACTAGAAAATCTATAGCATAGACTACTTTGCAAATGACACAGATGACATCAACAAGGGCATAGTGTTCAATTTTCTTATTGAATCTTCCAGTCATACAAAAGATGCAGAAACACACATAGTCATATAAACCTTTCAACTCAGGAAAATGTAACAAAAGCAAATGATATTATTGGTCAAAAACTCTGAAAGTCTAAAACTATGAGAATTCCCCCCTCCTTATATTTTATAATTCTTCTTCTTATATCCCTGGATGTCTCCCTATACTTTCTTTCTCACGCAATCTTCTCCATCCTTCACTCATAAGAGACAAATAGACGGTGCCTTCAATGCTGTGGGTGGCTCCAAAAATCTACCCGATGAACTGTTTCATCTACTCGAATTAACTCCAGCCGATTTTCCCTCTATTTCACTTTTGGCAACCGATACATAAACACTCTGCTATGTTTGAAATAGGAGAGGACACTTAGTCAATTTTTTGAAAATCCCCTTGATCACCTAGAATACACCAAAAAATGACACTTGGCGCCTTCTGCCTGATTCATCAAAGACACGCGGCTCTTTTCGCTCCCCTTTGGCTGTGTCGTAGTATCATTAGGGGCATATATCAGACTCTTACAGATGGCAACATTTGGCAGCTTCCGTAGACTTTTGAAGTAACACCCGGGACCCACCGCCATTTCATATTTGTTAATAGAGCTTGGCGATGATTCTCTCAGGCGTTGACATGTGGAGACTTCCATGGCTTCGAGGAAGATAAGTGGCATCTTCCGCTTCTTCTATGGATGGAGTAGAGGGGGACCTAGAGAGTGACACTTGGCAGCATTCACTGCTTTGTGGCGCTTAAGCAAAATAAAATGATGCCTTTGCATTGAATGGAAAGCATTGGACTCATGGCTTCCCGAATGCTGACACGTGGTGGCTTGCGATTTTTCTCCAAAAAGGTCTTTCAGGGCCTCCGCAACTGCCACTTGGTGCTTTCCATCTTCTCTGCTGCCTTATGGTGAAAGTCTCTGATTGAAGTGTGGACGTCGATATGAGACGGATGCTGACACATGGTGCGTTCTGCTTAACTGCTACTGGGTATGTGGCACGATCCACCATTCTCAAAGGTTACAAAAAAGGTGACTCGGGGGACGCCAACTATCAGCTTTGTCTCCTAGAAAGTGATGCTTGGCAGCATCTGCTTGAACTAATACTCAGGCAAAAATGAGACAAAGGAAACAAGAAGGGGAAAAAGACCTGCTCGAAGGGTGACACTTGGCAGCTTCCACTACATCTCAACACTTGGGCAAAATGAACCGGCCCTCTACTTCAAAATTTTGCCGCTTCGCCCGAAGAACCAAAATTGTAGTGCTCGAATCAAAAATAATTAAATACAATGTAGAGTAGGAAATTACTCTACATTTATTGGCGACCATCAGGGCTTTTGAGCCTGCTCGAAAAGAACCCGACTCCCGCTCGATCAAAATTTCAAAATTTACAACTTCAAAAGAGCTGTCTAGAAGATAGACCACTCATGGTCAGATAATCCTTTCTTTCTCTGCAACTCGTCAAAAGCCAAATCCAAGCTAATGAGATCCTTGTGCAAAAAGGTTTACAGGATCTAGGCAGTGGCTTTCAGCTTGGATTCTAGCCAAAAAATAGGGATTAGAACATTTTTAACCTTAGAGGTTGGAGAATCATCCCACAAGCTCTAAAAAATTGTTTGATCCCTTTGCCTGGCCAGCATCAATGCTTGGATTTGATCCACCAACAACACTGTCCTTGCATCCAGAAATGGGGAAGGAAGGTCCAATTGCATTAGATCTTCAATGTGTTACCTCATTTCATCGATGCCTTCTTCGATGACATCGAGACAGCTTTTGCAGTTGTTGGCTGTGGTGTTACGACTGAGCTCCTCATTGACCCATTTTACGGTAGCCATTCTGTCGAGAATCCCCATGGCTACCAATGTTTCATCCCTTGAGCTGTAGAGCTTCTCTAGTACAGAATGAGAGTCTGTGACTCTCTAAGAGATCATGGCCAAAGTGCTTTGTACCAGATTCTTGACCATCTCACACAGCTGCTGTGCATAGCGTAGGAAGGTGAAAAGTGGCCTAAGCTGGAGAATCTCCAAAGAGATTCTCTCCCATGCTAACTTTTAGAGTTCCTTCACCAGCTACACCATTCTGATACCTCTTGGCTTATTGGCTAGCTCAATTGCTAGTTGTGTGGTCTACTGTTGCTCTACCTAGAGCTGGGCTTGAAAAGTCGCACCCTTGTTTTGTTCTTCCAGCAACCCTTGCTGTGATTGGGTAACCTGCAATTGGAGTCCTTCGATTCTTCCCTGTAATGTTGCATTTTCCTTTTTTAGAGCTATTTTTGCACCCTTGGCAAGTACAAGCTCTGCTTTCAAAGAATCACTTTGGGCCTGAATTGCCCATTGAGTCTGGAGGGAAATAGTATGTTGCAACTATTTCTGCAGACTAGCTATCTCATTATCCTTCTGGTTTATTTGTTTGGCTGAACTATTGCAATTTGCCTTCTTTGTGGCCAGGTCGGCCTCTGTCTTTTGCAGTCTCCTTGATATCCTCAAATAATCTTCTGTGACCGAAGAAGTGGATTCGGTCATGAGCTCGACTCTGTCTTAAGGCCTGAACAGGGACATGTCGATGGCCACTACGTTCATGGTGTAGTCTTTCGGCCGCATTTGTTCGCTCGGCTTGGCAACGTTGGGTGACAAATGGGTCACCGTCAGATGCTATTGAATGGGGTCAAATTGTGACCTCAAATGTGGCACCGCCGACGCTTTATTCACTTTACTCTTCTTCTTAATCGGGCTTCTCTTGCCTTCCTTGCGGCATCAGCCTGCGTCTAAAAAGTGGAAGGGGACACAATATATCCCCCTGCAAAGGGAAATCCTTGTGGCAGGCCGTATTGGAGAACCATTGGCTAGCTGGGGGTGAGTTGAAGGGGCATTTTTTTGGGAATGGAGGGGGAGAAATAAGGTAACGTTAAGGCATGGCTAGATGGAGGCATGGATTGAGAGGGAGGAGGGGGAGTAATTCCTACCAGAGGAGAAGTTGCAGTGCTCTACACTGGGCGCTGTGAAGGCTATTCTTCCTCTTTTGGGTCCAATTGGGACTACACCCTTCCTCTCTTCTTGGGTGTTTCTGATGTTCCCGCCATGTCTAAATCTCTTGTATAATAACCTAGTATGAACCTTTCGCAAGATAAAAACACGCTTGCTGCAACAAATTTCACTAGGTGCCATAATCACAATGAGCAAGATAATTTCACAGGAATGCTTTAGAGTTTGTAAACTTTAAAATTTGCTAAGGGATTTTTATGGGCCTATCAAGTCCCAAATAGCATTAAATTAAGGCGACCGTTAGCAAATCCTACTCAATCTTCAGGAAACAGCGAGGCGGACACATTATGCGGTGCAAGGTACCTTGGAGATTTTGAAAGATTTGGGGAAGCATTTATTGTGGCAAAAAATAAAGAATTTCTAAGACACCGACTCTGCATTTAAAATGCTTATTTTAAAGGAAAAGTGGGAAAGCAAAAATAAAACAAAGCAATGCAGGAATGGAAACTACCTAACTACATTGATTACAAATCCTTAATTTCCTCTGGGATCGAAAATGAACTTTCCCACGTCCTCTTTATGACAAGCCAACTTGCGTTGCCATACCAGTGATTGCAACGGATATGTCGTTGATGGAATGTTCTCTGCACCAGCCACATAGGTCTGTCTGCACTCAAAGGAGTCTGAGCAAAACATGTATTTGACACCTATGAACTCTTCTTGTCCTTGAATGCCTGTCGAATACTGGTTCTTCATGTTGTCAGGTGTCATCAAGAAATCATGGGCTATTGGTTCTTCATGCTGTGCCTTTTGATATCCATTATCTTTTGGCACATCTTCTTCATATTCCAGCTTTATTTCATCATCATGCTCTTTGATGACTTCATCCTCTTGCAAGGATGAATTAAAAGGTTGGCATCTCTTCTGCATACTCATTTGAATCTCAGGGCTTTCTTCTTCATTTGAAACCAGCTCAGCGCCTCCTATCTCAATGACTTGGTCGAGGGAGTGTCCATGTTCCTCTATATGCTCTTGCAGAGTGAGGAAAAAATTAGAAATGATTTCCTCCTCATCAGAAGTTAAAGAAAAATCTTGTGGCTTATCCTCTTGCTCATCAAAAGGAGAGTCTATGGTGATCTCCTCCTCCTCTGTACTGATGAAATCCTCTTGACTAGCCATGAATTGAATGCACTCCTCTGTAAATTTTTCAGCTGCTTCATCATCCTCTTCGGTCGAACTTAGAGACTCGTCATCATGCTGAAAGATCTGGGGAGTGGTATAAGAAGTTTCTTCTGAAGCGGGCTCATAGGAATTTTCATGGAAGTGAGGAGCCTTTTGAGGAATGGTGGGGGAGAGTTGAGGAAGAAGTGAGGGTCTGGGGTCATCCTGACTTGCTGCTAACATGGGCTCTGCATTATTGGGGAATTGACCTTGCCCATGAATAGGGGTGGCATATGCCTGATCTGGAATTTGTGGTGGTGGATATGAAGTTTGGTAGATTTGATAAGGCTGGTTCTCATGAACGCCTAGCCTCTCTTTTATAAATGCAATCAATCCACACACATCTAACATTTTGTATGTAAGCTCTTGCCAATATGCCCTTTCAATGGGATCCCACTCACTTTTGATCAGGTCTATGGCCTCCCTCACTTGATAGATGACCTGACAAGGAATTTCTTGACCACATCCCCTTCTGTTATCAAGCTCTAACACATATTTTTTAAATCCCAGTAATGCTTTTTTGAAAGTGAAAATAAGGTTAGGTTCAACATGGGATGAGACATATTGGGGGGACTGGGCATAAGACTGATGTGGTTCATAACAATATGCATCCTCATTACTCGACATGATTCTAGGAGAAGCTTGTTCTCGATAAAACATATTTGAAGGAGAATAATACTCATAGCTATGAGTTACAGAGTTATACATACCAAAGGGATTTCTTGATGATACTGCTTGATTGGCTGGTGACGCAGAGTCGTTGTTGGTGTCGATAAAAACCTCCAAAGGCAGATTGGCTAAAGAATACACCAAAATTCTTCAACTCCTTGAAATATTGGTCCCATCGGGCGTGTCAGAAACTGTTGATGTCTTAAAATGGTGCTAGATCTTAATCAACAACAATGGGAAGTTTCAAGTTGTGGGACAATGCAGCTTGAAAACAACCTCTAGATTTTAAAGAAGCTGGTCTCTTCTTTTGTATTGGGTGTTGGGGAAAAGGGATAGGAGACTAAACAGAAATGCAAAATGCAGGAATTGAAACCTAACTATGGCGATGCGCCTGAGAGTAATCCTAATCCTAACCTGAGCACAGTGAAAGTATTATGTGATTCTATTACATTTAAGAGCAGACAAATGCATGATCAATGTAAAAGATTGGAATAACAGAAACAGAGGCTCACAATAGGGGAGTCTTTTACTGAGATACAGGAATTGTCAACAAAGGCATAGTGTTCAATCTTCTTAATAGAATCTTCCAATCACATTAGAGGCACAGAAGTCACGCACAGTTATGTAGAACTTCATATTCCAAAAAATGGGACAGAAGCAAATAACATTTCCAATCATAACACTAGAAAATCTACAGCATAGACTACTTTGCAAATGACACAGATGACATCAATAAGGGCATAGTGTTCAATTTTCTTATTGAATCTTCCAGTCATACAAAAGATGCAAAAACACACACAATCATATAAACCTTTCAACTCAGGAAAATGTAACAAAAGCAAATGATATTATTGGTCAAAAACTCTGAAAGTCTAAAACTATGAGAATTCCCCCTTCCTTATATTTTACAATTCTTCTTCTTATATCCCTGGATGTCTCCCTATACTTTCTTTCCCGCGCAATCTTCTCTATCCTTCGCTCATAAGAGACAAACAGACGGTGCCTTCAATGCTGTGGGTGGCTCCAAAAATCTACCTGATGAACTGTTTCATCTACTCAAATTAACTCCAGCCAATTTTCCCTCCATTTCGCTTTTGGCAACCGATACACGAAACACTCTGCTATATTTGAAATAGGAGAGGACACTTAGTCAATTTTTTGAAAATCCCCTTGATCACCTAGAATACATCAAAAAATGACACTTGGCACCTTTCGCCTGATTCATCGAAGACACGCGGCTCTTTTCGCTCCCCTTTGGCTGTGTCGTAGTATCATTAGGGGCATATATCAGACTCCTATGGATGGTGACATTTGGCAGCTTTCGTAGACTTTTGAAGTAACACCCGAGACCCACCGCCGTTTCATATTTGTTAATAGAGCTTGGCGATGATTCTCTCGGGCGTTGACATGTGGAGACTTATGTGGCTTCGAGGAAGATAAGTGGCATCTTTCGCTTCTTCTATGGATGGAGTAGAGGGGGACCTGGAGAGTGACACTTGGCAGCATCCGCTGCTTTGTGGCGCTTAAGCAAAATAAAACAATGCCTTTGCGTTGAATAGAAAGCATTGGACTCATGGCTTCCCGAATGCCGACACGTGGTGGCTTGCGATTTTTCTCCAAAAAGGTCTTTCAGGTCCTCCGCAACTGCCACTTGGCGCTTTCTATCTTCTCTGTTGCCTTATGGTGAAAGTCTCTGATTGAAGTGTGGACGCCGATATGAGACGCGGATGCTGACACGTGGTGTGTTCCGATTAACTGCTACTGGGTATGTGGCACGATCCGCCGTTCTCGAAGGTTACAAAAAAGGTGACTCGGGGGACGCCAACTATCGGCTTTGTCTCTCGGAAAGTGACGCTTGGCAACATCCGCTTGAACTAATACTTGGGCAAAAATGAGATGAAGGAAACAAGAAGGAGAAAAAGACCTGCTCGGAGGGCAACACTTGGCAGCTTCCGCTGCATCTCAACACTTGGGCAAAACGAACCGGCCCTCTGCTTCAAAATTCTGTCGCTTCACCCGAAGAACCAAAATTGCAGTGCTCGAATCAAAAATAATTAAATACGACGTAGAGTAGGAAATTACTCTACATTTACTTCTACTATTAATATTGTTATTATATCTCCACCTTTGGATTTTGGGGAAACACAAGGTTTATAATGGATATTTATGTCCATGCCTAAACAAATGACTCATACAAGACCTTTGATATTTATGCATACTATATCACATACTTTGATTACTACATAATCCTTCATGCAAATTATTTCACTTTTGTATGCTAATTTGTTTCAGGTAGAGCAAGTTATACTAAAAGCTATCCAATCAATAGATTCATAAGTCTTGCTTCATAATTTGTTAGCACTTGAGATTGCATCATATCCTTTACCTGTAGGATTTTTAGTTCCTAAACTTCCATTATATGAAGGTAAAGGATATCTATAATAGTATCTTAAATCTTTTCATGTTGTATGTTTGAATTATGCTTCTAATAATAAGTTGTTTCAAGAAGCCTAAAAGATTACACCTTGAATTGATTTTATGATTTATCTATTCAATCAATCAAAGCATTCAATCCATTAGTAGATTGATTTCTTAAGAATTTTGCTATCAACATTGATGAAAAGTTTTCTTATGTGTAAATTTATAAGCTTAAGTAAGGAACTAATGAGCCTATCATTGATTATGTACTTCGTTACAAGACCTTACTTGTCAAAATGACTAACACTTTGAGAAAAATGAATTACAAGATATTTTCAAATAACTTTTTCGTGAGTCAATTATTTTGATCAAATTTAGATAATCTGAAAAACATTGTCATATAATAAAATAAAGATAAGTCAAGCTTCTTGCCTTAAACAATCTCAAATATGCTCCTACATCTACTTTCACAATGAAATTAAAGTAAACCATCTTACAAAGATAAGCTAATAAATACTAGAAATAATGTCAAGATCATAATTAATTCTATTTCTCAACCTTCTAACAAGTTTTTTTATCAGATTAACTAAGGATGTAATTTTTTAGATTACCACAAACACCTCATAAATTATTATAAAATTTACTCAAGTGTAATATTATTACTATACCTCCACCATTAGAGGTTGATATGAGTAAACCTCAAGGTAAATATGTCAATAACAATGTATATTGTGATTGCCATAGATATAATGGTAATTCTAATAACATATGTTTCAATCTCAAAAACCTTATTTAGGATCTTATTGACAATAAAGTCATTGAGTTAGGTACTCATATAGAGAAAACTAAGCCTCAATAGAGTGAAAATGCTAAGTTGAAGATTTTCATTGATCCATTTCTAAACCCTGATACAAATAATGATAATTTAGTAGTGATTCATACATACAATGCATATCCACCTCTTGAGTCATTTGATTATTCATTAGATTGAATTATTCGTACAATTATTCAAACTACTCAACCATGTCCTATGATTACTTTTGATGATAGTGAGATAGTTGATGATGATTCTAATTTTAATGCCTTATATGTATGAGCATATATTGATCAATAAGCCATTCATAGTGAGTTAGTTGATAATGGATCAAGTGAGAATGTATGTACGATGATATTGCTCCATTCATGGGTTACACACAACATGATAACAAGTACATCTAAAAGTCTCAAGGCATTTAATGGGAGTAAAAAATTTACTTTGGAACACATTTGTTTGCCTATTCAAGTGGGTCTCATTTTACTATCTACTTATTTTCTAGTTATACCATAAAATGGGGTCTTTGACTTAATATTAGGACACCCTTGGTTATAAAAGCTATGTGTTGAACCTTTTACAGTAAATAGTTCCTAAAGTACATTCATTGCAATCAAGGTGTTATAATTACAGGAATCATATATGAGTAACCTCTACAATCAATGGTACCTCCTCCTCCCTATACCCAACCACAACTAATTGTTAAATCTATACAAGAACAATTCATATTTACAGTTGTTGCACCCATGCAAAATATTTATATTCAACATATTCAAAAAAAAAGTGCAAAGGTCTCAAAAGCAATCAATGCAAAATCAATCTTATCGAAAAAAGGTGTCAAACTCCCAACAAACACCATAAAATACAACATATTATAAATTGAAAATATATACAAATCAGCACGTTTCACAAAGAGCACAACATTTAGCACAATTTCTTACTAGTCCTCATCATATTTCACATCATTCTGCATCTCCTAGAGCTTCTCCTACACATGATTGTATGAGTATTGATATAAATAGTTTCATCACAACATATGATGCATTTTTTGATTATGAGTCATGCACATATATCACATTTCGTTCATGAAATGTGATCCTTATACCACTTATTACATATTCTTATGACTCTCATCTTGATCGGATCATTGGTTAGCATGTTGCATTTTCAAATATTATATAAATTCATATAATTCAAAAAAGTAAAATCCTAATTTACATAGTTTCTTGATTGTTCATGTTATTCTTTTACTTCTTGCACATGCAATCGATTTTATCAAATTCTTCTAATCTCTTGGCTCTTATTGTTTTTTGGCCTCTTGGATCTTATTTTTATTCACTTTCTTGATCTAAGCAGTCTAACACAATGATCCATACTACCATATTTTTCCATTTACCTTTTTGTTTTCATAGCCTACACTAATAAAATTATATTTTATGACAAGGACAATATCAACTAACAAAGGGCAAAATTGAATGCTAGTACTATCCTGAATTGGTTTATCCTATCTTGTACCATTTTTCATGGCAAAATTATAAACTAAACACATAGATTCTTAATATTTATATTTTTTAATATTTTACTTAGTTTTAGTATACACAATAGTACTTGTTCATGAAAAATATGTATTTTTATGTGCTATATTACTCATACATGCATGTTACATACATTGAAAAGTGTACATTTGATGAGAGCAAAGATGTAAAGTACTTCTGCATATCTATTTTATTCCCATGTGTTTTCTGTTACATTCACATATATAATGGGGGCATTTTACTCGTACATAGTCATGCTATTATTTACAATGCATACTTCATATTGACACATGTTGTAGATTGTTCAGATCCCTTTCCTTTCTCCTACTTTCAAACCTATGGTTATCACTAGTTTTTTAGTTCTAGTTTCAAAAAATGAAAAAAAATTACATAATTTTAAATATGCAAAAAGATGAAAAATATTCAAAATATTATAAAAATATAAAATTAAGGCCTAAGCATGATTAGATATCTATTTTACATTATTAGAATATGTTATTTATCTCATATTTAGTATATAACATACTCTTTTTCTATCACACATGTATTTCGATGATATTTATGAGTGTTCTGTATGCCATACAAGTTCAATTGGATTAAGATGTTGGACTTGCCTCTACCCAATAGCCTTGCTAAACTTAAGGCATATTTTCCATAGGTTGCAATATTTATAAATATTACCATTCCATGACTCCTATATTACTGATCTATATACACTTTTACAAATATATTGCTAATATCTCTATCTTACATTATGTACATGGATATGCTATTTGTTAGGATATGATCACATTACATATGTATGGTATAGATTACATTTTTAGTTCTATGCTCAATTGATGTTATTACCTGTACATAGTAGATTAGACATTGTTTGTCTATTGTGTATGATCCTTGGCCCTTGTGTGAAATTGTTTGAACATCTATTTGTGATATTTGTGTGGTTTATTTGAACATGTCCCTTATTTGTGATATTATTATGTCATTTGTACTTGGCCTTGTGTGTATAAACTCTACTTATATGACATTTGAACATGCCCCTTATACTACACTAATGTGTTAAGTTTTAAAAAATTCTGTCAAAAAAAAGGGCTCCTAAATCCATTATATGGCCAAGATATTACTATTTTTTGATTGAATTCTTCAAGAAAAAGAAAAAAAAATTGATGGTCAAATGAATGTTAAATTTAAGGTCAAAATTACAAGTGAACACACTCGTAGACATTACAACTCCCCAACACCCCTTGATGCCATTGTAAAACATCCCTCGATGGAATTAATAAATACTAAATAAATTTTATAAAACTATTAATTATACTAGTACATATATCTTAAAAACATATATCTGAAAAATGCAAGAGATATCAGTCTCAATAACCTTATCTTGGATTTTTCACGTACCGCAATACTTTATAACTTCATTACCTTCTTTAAAATTCTTATTGGTTAGTGACAATTATGTCGATCTAATAACACCAATGTATGAAGCTTAAAATAATATTTCTGAAAACAAAAGGGCTCAAAAGTACACTATATGGCTAAGATATTATGATAACTGATTGAATTTTCAAAAAAAAAGAAAAAAATCAAGTGACAGTCAAATGGACGTCAAATTTAAAGATTAAAAGTTAACACACTCACTACATTATAATGCACCATTACCTCTTCATACCATTCTAAAATGCCTCTCAATATAATGTAATTAAAAATAAGTTGATGACCCTTTATAAACAATCATATATAACAAAGCCTTATAAAGAATCAAATGTTATAAATATATTTTTTGATTTATTATTTTCATTTTAAAGCCACATGTTCGAATCAAACTTCTCATATATATATATATATATATATATATATATATATATATATATATATATATATATATATATATTAACAAAGCCTTATAAAGAATCAAATGTTATAAATATATTTTTTGATTTATTATTTTCATTTTAAAGCCACATGTTCGAATCAAACTTCTCCTTTAGGTTCTTTTGAAACCTTAAAACCTTGATCATCCTCGTTTAAACTATCTTAAAACTTTCATGGTGACAATTCTTTATTGAGGGAAAAATACACACCATGTTTTTATTTTTTTGGTAAGGTTCTTTTGGAGCCTTAAAACCTTCATTATCTTCCTTTAACCCATCTTGAAACTCTCATAATGACATTTTTTTCTAGAGGGAAAAATACACACCATATTTTTATTTTTTTGGTAAGGTTCATTGGAACCTTAAAACCCTGGTCATTTTCTTTTAAACCATCTGGAAACTCTCATAGTGACACTTATTTTTAGAAAAAAATACACACCATTTTTTTATTTTTTAATACTTTAAGGGAATTGAGGCCGACTAATTTAGAGTACTCAGAGTCGATTGATCTAACACATGTGGGACCCTACATAAACCTTGGGGTGGTGTGACGTGGGTTTTCACCCTGCACCACAATGTAAATCAATAGTCAAATACACGACCAAGGCTACCTCTATAGGTTACCAAGACCAAGTGAGCTATACCCCATCATAATCAATGAACTAACAATCCATCCACTACATGAATCACACTTAGTCAATTAAACACACACACACACACACACCATCATAGTTAATTACCCAACACCATACTCAAATATGTATATACTTTGATATGATAAATATAATTACATGAATATATATTTAAAAATATTATAAATTAATAAATATTATAAATTAATAAATATTTTAAAAAATTAAAGTTTTTTTTTGCTCCCTTCTTTGTGATGTAGTCCCCGTTCCCATCCGCCTCACCTCTACCCCCCAAAAAAAAACTTCTTATATTTAAGAAATAAATATATAGCGAATTTAAAATACTCAATAATCATATATCTAAATCGGTGACTTTCTTTGGTTAAACAATTATGAGTAAATGATATCTATGTCGTCAAAATCATCCAGAATATGATTGTGGTCTAAACCGCTTGACACTTCATATCGAATACTCATAAAAAATTGTACCTTGATGAATGGACATAAACAACCATCATCCTCATCAATTAGACTACAACTCTTTCAATTAATACTACCATTTTAAAACAATAAACTTATAAATATAAATCTTTACCAAAATTATTTTTTAAATAATAATATATATTTAAAATCAAATTCTTTCATCTATTTTAATTTTTTTGGAAAAAAAATTTAAAAAAAAACCGTCTTAAATTGTTTAGGAACTTGAAATTCATGTCAGAATTGTTAAACTCTGATATTCCTTATTATCCTCCCTTAGGCCATTTTGAAATTGTGAAACCTAGATACTCCTCCCTTGGACAATTTTGGAATTGTAGTACGGTCAAATTCATCCCTGAAATTTGAAAATGAAGTTTTAAAAAAAAAAAAAAAAATTATAAGAAAAATAATATTGATATTTAATTTTGATTGTTAAAATAATATTTACGAATTAAATGTAAACAAAGATTTTAAAATGATAAAAAACATTTCCAAAATATATTGCGAAAGCATATTCAACTTAAAATAATAATATACTTCATAAAAATTATAATAATATTTTATATTTATTCTATTCCATGCAATCCAAAACCATACGAGAATATTTCTAGTATACAACCTTAATTCTGTTAGTCGATTTCAGCTCTATTGGGATGGAGTATACACATTAAATATACCTTCAATAAACGGAGCCCCGATCCTCGTCACAATGGAATATACACATTAAATATACATTCAGCAAGACCAAGACCCTGACCCCACATCAGAAAGCCTTAGATTTGACTGGTTCAACCGATGCACACATTCTCCAACAACACGGGAAGGCTAATGATAAGATGCCCACATTACAAATAGGAGGATAATTGAAACTCTCCCGCCAATGCAACCACGGGATCCCGAGAAAACAAATAGCTCCTTCCCTTTTCTACCGTAAGCGAAAAATTCTCAAAAGGTGGTTGCAGAAAATCGACATTGTTCGTTTGATTACATCATATCAGTACTGGGGGACCTGCTGGATATCAACATTGAACAGACAATCCTGCTTTGGGTATTGATGAATTGATTTATGCTGCTTTAAAACTAAGGTATGTGGTGTCAGCCATGAAGTTTTGCTGATTTTTTTTTGGTGACAATCAAGTGAAGTTTGTTTTGGGGATTTCAGTTTATTTTTGAGTATTTCAATTTATATTAGATTTCTGCAAGGTGGGTTTTGCAAAATGAAATCCCCACTTCCATCAACGCCCAACTGTAAGCCCAGATCAAATACCCAGTACCCACAACACCAAATCTCAGATCTGGGTTTGGGTGTTGATGAACATATTATTGCTGCAGAAGGGATTAGGGTTAAGGATAAGGTCACATTGGAGGAGGGATTAAATAACAGGGTCATATTGGGTGGGTCGTCCTGCTCATCTCCCTCCTCCTGCTCCATGGCAGAGGCACCTGCGACACCTCTTACATGTAGAGAAAGTGCCAGGGGTAAAGCATCTAGCCTTACCCCATTGACTGACATTTCATGTCATTCATGTTCCAAGGTTGAGTTTGATGGGTGTTGCTTTGATGAATGGAGTGAAAAGTTTGAAGGGGAGAAACCCTGCAGCAATCCAGAGACTCCAGAACATAGCACCTTTGATCCTTTTGCTGCTGGTCCTCAAGAACTTATCTTTGCACCCAAGAAACCCCATAAAACAAAAGATATATTTGATGGTGATGATGGCAGTGATAATGGTGATGGTCATGGTCATGTTCCCTTTGACAAGCCCAGCAGCCCTAAAAAGGCTTGTAAGGGTAAGGAATCAAGGGCTAGTGTAGCTCGAATCCTCTGCTTTGATGAATGTCTAGATACAGAGGGTGAACACATCTTGGGCCCCAATGGTAGCACTGCACCTGGTTTGTCAAGCAAAGACCAACATGGTTCATATATTTCACAAGCTCTGATGATGGGTGAAGAAGCTCACTTGAAACATCAGCTCAAAATCTCATATGCGGGGTCACTCCAAAACTTAGATCAAAAGCAGGATGCACAAGTTTCTGCTGAGAATGTGCCTTCCCGGTCAAGGCCACACGTGGTGCGTGCTTTAGATATGGATTATGGCAAACATTCTGCTTTAGAAGAGCATTGTGTGAAGGGTCTGGTTGGCGGGGACGACAAGCCCTTGATTTCAGTCACAGAGGATGCTTTACTTGAAGAAGTTTTTGTTGAAGCGATGTGTGGGTCATTCTTGCAAGCGATTCTTTCGAAGCAGTGTGGAGAAGCTGATATGAATTGTACTCAAGGCAACACCGGGGAGAATGTTTTATCTTATAGGCAAGATCAAAGTACACCATCCACTCCAATTTTGTATCAGGCTTGTAGCAGTGCAGCAGATGCTTGCCCTGGAGCTCCAGTAAAGCCAAGGTCGAAGTTGACAATTCGAGGTACAGGTTTAGGCTCTGTATGTCGAAAGCTTGAATTTTAACACCAATTGGTGTTGAAGGTTTCATTTTGTTCCCGTTCTTTAATCATATTGAGGATGCAAGCACCTAGTTTTATTTACGGTAGTTAGGTATGTTGAAGCATAATTTAGATGCTAGTCTCTCGAACTGCTCAATCATTTCAGATAAATGTTCTAACTGCAAGAGAATCTAATTTATTCATTCTTCAGCATCCAAGCTCGTGCTGTTATATGCAACATTATTGAATGTTTCATTCTTTTATCTGTTTTTTTTTCATGATCAGAGCGTTCTTATATATTTTTGAGTTTCTTGAATAGATTTCAGATAACTTCTCTTCGTTAGAAAATCCACAAGAAACCTTAATTATAATTATATTTTAGCTTAAGATTTTAACTTTATATCCGTTATATTCTTGGAAAGTACTAGTTTGCTAGAATCATGGCATTGCAGAAGCAAATTAATTATGTTTATCAGATGTGATATTCCCTTTCTGGTATAGAAAAGTAGCTTTATTTTCTCAATTATTTTGTGTGCTAATGGTTATTATTTTCTCAACTATTTTTTTAGCTTATGCTGGTATGAATGCAATGTAAGGTGCTACAGTTTGGGTCTAATATGTATGCATGAATATTTTATTTGGCATCCGAGGGCTTATTCTTTCGTGAGATGTGCTTTAAGTTTTTAACCATAGCAACTCTCCTTTTTCAGTCGTTTCTTTATTTACAGCTAACTATAGCTCTGCCAGTTTGTTAAGGACTTACAACACTTTTTAACCTAGACTGGGGTTTAGTCTGTTTTTCCATAGTCTATTTGTATTTGATTTGTATGCTTAAAATATCTTCTCCTTTTTTAATTCTATCTGCTGTTTCCCTGCACATATGATTTGAAGAAATGGAAGGCATATGATGATCATTTTGGATTGAAAAGCTAGTCGGATTATATTAAAAAAATAATAAGTTACAAAAGCTAATAAGATAATCTTTAGATAAACATCTAGTGATGGGTATTATATGACGAAACAAAAAGTTATGATCGAAGAGTAATCTATAATCTTTTGATAAACATCTAGTGATGGGTATTGTATGATGAAACAAAAAGTTATGATTAAAGAATTTCAGTAATATATAATTGTCTTCTGGATGCGTCTGTTTGAAGAAGTTTTTATCTGATGTTCTGGATCCAACAGTTGGATCCATCTTCAGGGGCTGAGGGTTGAAGATGGATCCAGCAGTTCGATCCAAAGTGTCGGACACAAACTTATTTAAGCAGATGTGTCCTGAAGAGTAATATAGATTATTGCACTGCAAAGAAAATAAACTTGAAAACAAAGTTTCCGTGCTATTCTGAAGAGGAGTCTAGAGGTGAAGTTGTCATGTTCTTTAAGATTGCAAACGAGTTTTAAAACTGTGAAAAACACACCTCACTCTTTACTTTTGTCCATGTGCATTTTTTTGCACTTTTGGGTTTTAAAAGGTTGTCAAGTATACATTTTGGTCTATTTAAAAACTAAACTTTGAGACTTGCATGGAGAAATGAGTCCAAGCTTATTGAGAGTGTATCATTGAGGTAAATATCTTAAGTTTTAGTTTTAAGCTTGCTTTCTTTGCAGTTTAATAATGAATAATGTTCTTCTGGATTCATCTGTGTAATAATGTTTTTGTCTGATGTTTCTGATCCCACTACTGGGTCTATCTTCAGGGGAATAAGGCCATTGTTTAAATGTCTTAAGTGTTTAAAGTTGAAAAAAGAGGCGAGCCCGACTATAAAACATGTGAGGTTACAGTTACATTGACAGATGGGTAGTATGCTAATTACAACATATGGTGATTGTGATTAAGTCTTTCCTGGTTGTCAGTAGCAATGGGAGCTGTATGCATGGAGCCAACTATAGAATGCCTGTTTTATGTATAGCTTCCTATTTGCTAATTAGCAGAACATCCTTACAATTTTGAGCACATTTGCTTATAGAGTTTGGAGATTGGTAAGATCTAAAGGGGATAATGGCCACAGATTTTTTTAAATGTACAAACAAAACAAGTGGCTAGGACGGTGAGAGTGATGGGATTTTTTTTTTAAAATGGCTTACTATTTCAAGCTGTATGTGCATCTTGAAATTGTTTTCAATTCTCATTTTTCTACGTAAGTTCTTAATCTCACATTGGTTGGAAGGCTAGGTCTGCAGCAATACAAAAACCCCATAAACCATGATACTTGTGCCAATGGGGGTGATGCCACATTGAATGTGGCCCTCCTACTAACGTAATGGTTGTTTGCTCGGCCTCCCTTCTCCTTTTCTGTGGCTTAAAAGTCCAAAACAAATTCCCCTTACAACAAGCTTCTAAAAAATGCTCAACTATCTACAAGCTTCAAAAAATTGCCTTACTATCTCAGTCAGGTATGCCTAACTGTGTCTTGTAATTTTTTGTTCAACTCCCTTTCTATAAACCACAAGTTAGGTTGAACAATCTTGTTTTACAGAGTATGTGATGAGGTGTGTCTTAAGTGTGAAAAGTGCAGCCATAATATTTCATGGGATTATATTTTTTACATACAATTGTGTTTAGGTCATATACTGGTTTTACAAAGTCTCTTTTGTTATCCTATTTCCTAGTCATTTAGAGGCATTTTTATTTGGTGGCTCTAAATTCTGCAGAGAATCTTTGTTATCTATTCTCCCTTCTCTATCTTGTGGTGAAGATGAAAGTTAGGTTACCTTATGATTTTCCTGAGATTTGGCTATAATAGATTTTCTCACTAAAGACTTAAAATTTCATTAATTATGTTGAGAATAATTTCCGAAAAATTGTGACAGATGATTTAAAATTGACGACTATGTTTTGTGTTCCAAAATCAAGATGGATGAATGAGTTTTCTTTTGTTCCTTTGTGTGGTAGGCAATCAAATTTAGCTTGAGACTATCCCCCCTCCCTTTTTGGGTCAATTTTGCCTGTGAATAATGGATATATCCATCGTTCCAATTAAAAATAAATAAATTGCCTGTGAACTATCATGAAACGTTATCCTTTCTTTATGGGTTAGGGAGGGGTAATTCTATAATATTGTATTTTACATTTTGATATTTTTATCTCATCAAGATAAAAAATGCGGTCGATACAATTAAGGTCTTTCCTCTAACCACCTCCCAATTCCAAACCATACGAAGTGTGCGAAAAAGTTTTATATAGATAAATTTAAATTGTATATGATTTGGATGGAAATTTATGTGCAATTACATTGAAATATGGGTGAGAATGATAATTTGTTATACCATATATTAATGTATTAATCTCTTTGGACATTGGTCTTGATGTATAAAATACATGTAAAGATGTAATTCAGTAATTTTTAATAAACATTTTTTTTTAAATGAATAAAAAGACCAAGGTTTATGATTATGGAGCATGTGGGTTCACAATGAATCTTGCATCAACAAAAAATGAGTAGGTTAGGAGTAATAAGTGGTAATAAATCCTTAGATGTTTTGATGGCTTGCAATGTGTTTTCAAATATTAGGTTACTCTTGTTTGTTATCGAAAGCTAGGGTTATGTTATGCGGTTTTCTAAGGATAGATATGATTCTTGGTGAAGTTGTTTTCTTATTGCATCTCATTGTAGAATCACATTAGTAACTTTGAGCATATAACTTTGTTTTGACTTCAGCTAGTAGCATAGTTGATCATGTGTCATTTGAACATTTGGTGGTAGTTTGTGGTAAGAACAGAAGATCTACCTGAGGATCTAGTTGACATTGGAAATAACAAAGTTAATACATCACATGGTGATGACTTAAGAGTCATTAGAATTATATTGTACATTTAATGATGATAGTGCATCTTGATGTATTAGGATCATTAAATATTTGAGGCCTTGGTTGTTGTGAGCAATTAATGTGAGTACGTGGATCTTGTGACTAAAAATAGATCCATGTGCTTGTGAGAGGCATTCAAACCTTGTGAGGTAAAAGTATACACTGCATCTATTATTTAGAGTAGCTAATGGAGATCTATGCACAAATCTAAGGAAGGGCTTTGGGTTGAATCATGTCCTTGCAAGGACTTGGGGTAACATCATAATATTTGTAAGCTAGATTTAGTTGTGTGAAATTTATGATTTTCTGATTAATAAAGATAAATTTTTTTTTGTTATTCTGTTGCATTGATTAATTGTGGGTTACAAGTTACAATGAATCTCTTCATTGAGACCCCGAGTAGTGAATGGGTGCTTTGACAACCATTTTTCTCTTCTTTGTTACCATTTCTTTAACCCATTTGGAGGCAACAAATATTCCATCATCAATTTGTATTCTAGTGTTAATGGAAGCATCCACATGTTTAGGAGGAGGTGAAAGTTGTTATCCTAGAGGCACTTGAGATTGATCATTTTAATTTGGGGGATTGGCATTATGAAAGGGTAAAGGTGTCTCATGAAAAAGTGTGGATGATAGAGGGGAAGGAGTGCAACTTCATATGCAACCTTGATTATGGTTAAAGACAATAAATTGTTGGGTGGTGTTCTCAAATAAAACAAAAGTATCAATTCTCTTATGAGAGTGAGGAGTGAACATGAGATGAGGTGAGACATGAGAGTTTTATTAACCATGTGGTGTAGCGGCCCCTCAATTAGACACTAGAAAACTAATAGGATTTTCTTCCTATGCATTTGTGCTACCATCGATACCTAATTAAAATTCTTCAAATTAACTACTATTTTTAATTGTTCATATCATCATTTAATATTAAAAAGGTGGCAAAGAAATAAATAAACCACCATTAACTTAAATGAAATAACAAGAGTCATGCAATCAAATAATCATCATCTCAGATGTGTATAGTTATATACACATGTTTAATCATTTTGATTATTCTCCTATGATTGTACAACCATCAAATTGGTGTACTACATCCTCAAAATCAAATCAATAATTCCTAAAACTAATATAATATAATACAATAGTTGTAAAACTACTTCTATAAGGAATAAATTAAAGATAAATATATTAAATATTCATTTTAGATTGTTATTGTGATTTTATAATGTACATATGCATATCCAACAAGTACAACTATATGACATAGGGTTTTTGGGAATAGGACCCATACACAGTATTATAACAGAGAGAACAATTATGTTTTAAGAATCTTAAACATACAAGATTGAAAAAATGCACACATACACACAAGATTTTACCTAGGAAAACCCTTTCGAGGTAAAAACCCAACACAATTTGTCTTTAATTATAAAATTAACTTAACCATTTACAATACTAAAATTCGCAAGGTGTTGTCACTTACAAACATCACTTTACAGTATCGACACTATACCATGTATAGTATAATGTGTACACACTACCATTTGTTTTTTACATTTATGCAATCCTTTGCATTTTTGCTTCTTCAACATCATCCATCTCCTTGGGAAAATCTATGCCTATATTCGGCACATCACTTTATAATATCCACACAATAGGCGAATATGTAGTCATACTAACTATTGAATAAAGTGGTCATTGTATAATGCTCATCAAAAAATACATATCAGTGTGTCACCAATATGTTACTCACACACCCCTAATCAGTTTATCTATTTTGATGTGTATAACAATGCTTGAAGTTTGACTTGCATATCATGACCTTGTTTCATAGCTCCTCGTAGCACCTTACTATGAAACCCATTGAACCACTACGCACCACTTCACAATATTCTAGAGATAAATGATTGTATGTAACTTAGTGCACCATTCCTACAGATTATCTTCCTTTCACAACAACTATATACAACCTCTACGTAAGTCTTGTGCAACATCATTATCTTACACAAACATCATATGCAACAATGCTTGTGCACACATCCTATGTAACATTGTGTAAAGTAGTACTTATACAAGCAACATGTCAAAAATCAACGTTGCACACAACCATCTTGCACATATCCATACAAAGTTGAAACACATTCCCAACGATCACCCCATTGTCGAACACTTTGCATAAGGGAGCAAAAATCCAACCTTTAAAACAATGTAGGTGACCATGCCCATTGATTTCCTATACCAAGAGAACTTATTACTCAACACCTTAGTCAATAAATATTCAACATTTTCATCTATGCCTGCCTTCTCTAACATCTTCTTCTTTTCCTCTATTTCCCTTACAAAATGGTATCACGCATCAATGTGCTTCAACTGAGATTGATACACAGGGTTCATTGCCAAACATATTACTTTTTGACTATTACAATCTATCCTCACCACTTCCTGAGTGAACCCAAAAGTACAAAACAACATTTGAAGTCAATTTTTTTTCTTGCTCACATGAGTAGCTATGATGTACTCAGTTTCTGTGGTGGATATCATGGCACTTGCTCGTTGTTTGCTCATCCAACTTACAACTCCACCGAATAAGTTGAACATATACGCAATGATAGATCTATGGAAATAAAGATCTCTGGCCCAATAATAAACCATAAAGCTTTGTAGACTTACATTTTTCTTTCCCCAAATGTACCTGATAGTAGAATACATAGACATAACTCCTACATAGATACCTGAAGATCCTCCTCACCATCGTTTAATGCTCCTTTCTTAGATTCGACATGAATCTACTTATTATTCCCATTGCATACACAATGTAATGTCTCAAACCATTACATACATATAGACTTCTCACCATAGTTGCATATGGAGCCTGAGCCATGTCCTCAAACTCCTCTTGTGTCTTTGGACATTATGTAGTGGATAGTTTATGTACTGAGACTCCAAGATTGTCTGAAGAGTTGGTAAAATTTTGTAGAAGATGTGTTGAAACTCATCAACAAACAATTAGTTTAGGAATGCACACACAAAAGGTTGCACATAACTTATTATTCCTACCCTAAGTATTTTTAGGTGATGCAAATTACTCGTGTGCCTAGATTAGAAGTTGAGCTTTCTAAAAACGTATTATGATCCAAGATTAGAGCAAACCTATAAAAATTAGCCTCGACAAGTCTGCATGTTGTCATTCTTCGCAACTTACCTGTGTTGTACTTTATTCACATACAATCATGTTGCTTAAGGGAAGGAATATATATATGATCATGCAACTTGGATAACAACTTGTGAGTTTACACATGAGGAGTGTCACTAAGCTAACACAAAAATTTGGTGTTTTCACACATCTACTATAACAACCCCATTGGGTTTGCCTTAGAAAAATGTGATTTTTTTAAATCAACATACTCCTTCATTAAAATTCACTAAGAGAATTTAATTAGTGATCTAAGTATAATATTCTAAGTATGTTAACTATAAATAAGCATGTGACATCTAACAACCACTAATCACTATCAACATATGAAACACATCATAACGAAATATGGAAATAATTACAAATGTTCATCCACGACTGGTACAACCATGCATCTATTGATATCAATGTGCAATAAGTAATAATTACATTTCATCAAGATAATGTCTCAATAATAAATATGATACAATGTATATATATAAGATACATGGCTCCACTGAGCGTAAATTCCCTGGACTATAGTATTTATGGCAATATCAAATGTCATCTCCAAATAAATACTGTTGTGGGGAGGGAGAGCATCATTTGAACACTTTTCCACACTAACCATGGACCATCGATCCCCCACACAATTAGGGAATGGACCTCCCTTCACAGACAAGTAGATAGTGATGATGTGGGAATCCAGAGAGACATGCTAGTACCTGTGTGCTGTATGATTTTTAAAAAAATTGTGGTATACCATAAAAAATCGTTCTAACAAGATATCATACAACCATGTAAATCATACACATGAAATGACAATGTCTCACTAACATTACTTTGGCTAAAATTTTCAATAGTTATTGATATATAGAATAAGTCAATTTCATACACACCACTTGATTGGATCACTTTCATATGGCATTGTGATGCCAATAAGCTAGTGAAGTCCGTCTCATACTTACTCAATACTAAAAATGTGAGATTTGGTTAATATACATATAATCAATAGATTCATACAGATTACTTCTTATTAGCAATCACAAAACATTCTAAGCACATGAACAATCAAATGTATACATTTAGTCCGTCAAACGTATGAATGAATCTTCATAATATCATTTATTACATAATCAGTAAGCAAACAAGTGCATATTATACCAACTAAGTATAATATATATATTAGACTGCATATTTTAATTTTACTTTTTACTAGCTATTATAAATATGCTAAACACATACATTTAGTTCGTCAAATGTATGAATGAATCTAGACATAGTAATTACAGTTTGTACCACCTGGGTATAACATAAATTTATATTATAGCTTTTAAACATAATATACTCTATGACATCCCATAATATCATAGTTCATTATTCATGAGCCCAACTACCCCATTACCAACAACCAATCTTACAATTTTAAGAATCAAATGTCCCATAATCCTAATAATAAGAAAGCAAGCATAGTTTACACCAATTGTGTATATCTTATGTTTAAACTGTATACTACTATAACTTATAGATATACATTATGATACACTAATATATGCTATATATGTCTAAACACTTGTACATTTTATTTTTTATAATATGTACCGTTCACCAGTTTTCAATATTGTATGTATATATATATCAACAGTCTGAAAGTAACTTGCTTTGTCATTCAGATAAAGAAATATGATCAACAATTTGAGCTCAAAGTCTCAGTAATCACCTTTCAATTTGGGTAGAGTTTTGCTTCTATAATAAGAGAGATCTCCTTTGTGAAAAGAAAAGATTTACAATATATAGTAGCCAAGAAAGGCTTGCAACTTTATTCCATGGAATGACATATGCTGCATTCAATGCCTTGAATGCATTTTCAACTTTGTTAAGGGCCCATGTTGGAACAGGGCAGCTGCCTTAACTGTGGCGTGTCTCTTCATCTCAAATGTCTTCCCCTGGGCCTGAGTCATCTGGTCTGTCACCTGATATCTGCACAGCTGTCTATTTCGCCTTTACTCCAAGGGAGACAAACAAGATGTGCCTTCAATGTTTGTAAGCTCAAATATCTACTTGGTGGACTGTTCCACCTACTGGAATAACTTCTACGCAGATATTTCTGGTCTTTCCCTCTTTGTCTCTTCCTATTTTGTCTTTTCCTAGCATTCGAGCTCTCGGGACTGAATTCCCAAGTTTGATGGCTCATTGCGCTCTTCTCTCAGCGGTTCTTCCATTTGGCTTTCAAGGCTTTGAATGTATTCAAGTCCGTGCTCAAGCCTTTAAAGATCAACAGTTATTTCATTGCCGTGAATTTGACGGCTTCAGGGACGTCACTATTCGAAAGCCAATGGCTAGTTTGTTACCTTGAATTTGATGGCTGTGGGGACGTCACCGGATGTCTGGATCCTAACGGCTAGTTCACGATGCTTAATATTGATGTCCTTGGGCCCGTCACCCCCTTGGAAATTCCTTTGACATTTCTTGTTTGATCCTTTCCGAAGGGGAGGAATCCCTTCAGCTTTGGCCAAGAGTCCCCCGCAAGGGTACCTGCCCTTCGGGGTCCTTCAGACAGTCTTTGGGCTTCTTTGGGGCTCCAATTCCTTCAGACAAAATCCTTCAGACATTTTGTCCAAAGGAAATCTTTCCTTGCCTTCGCTATTTTTTGCTTGCTTTCGAGTGAATTCCTTCAGGAAAAAGTCTGAAGGAATTCCTTCAGACTTTTTATCCGAAGGAATTCGTCTTGTGCCTTGAGCAAATTCCGAAGGAATTCCAACTTTTATGCCTTGTGCAACGGTCCATTTTGCTCATCGCCTGCCCTCCGCAAGGGCTGTTTGACCTCCAAAATTGCCTTTTGAAAAAGTTACAAAGGTCCTTTTGGCACCTAAGTGCCCTCTGCAAGGGCACTTATCCTTCGGACAAAATGGAAAATCCTTTCGAAAGATAACCTTTTGTTCCATTTGCCCTCTGCAAGGGTACCTGCCCTTTGAGCTTTGGGATTGAACTGACCAATTGAAATTGCCGAAGTGTTGGGAACTTGTTTCTTTTCTGCAGAGTCCGTAGAAATGAACCTGCAGAGTCTGTAGAAATGAGTTCGTAGAAACTAGTCTGTAGAACCAAGAACCAACCTACAGAGTCTGTAGAACCAAGCCTGCAGAGTCCATAGAAATGAGTCCGTAGAAACAAGCATGAATAGTCTATAAAAACTAGTCTGTAGAACCTAGAAACCAACCTGCAGAGTTCATAGAAACTAGTCCGTAGAACCAAGTCTGTAGAGTCCGTAGAAATGAATCCATAGAAACAACCCTGCAGAGTCCGTAGAAACTAGTCCGTAGAACCCAGCCTATAGAGTCTATAGTTTTCTCTAAGTCTCTTGAGCCTTGAAGGAGTCTGTAGAATCCAGCCTGTGGAGTCCATAGAAACATATCTACAGAGTCTATAGAAATAAGCCTGCAGAGTCTGTAGAAATAAGCCTGCGGAGTCCGTTAGCTGACAAAGCTTGAAAAATAGAGAATTTGAATGCCCAGAATAATTTTTGAGAAGGGAAGAGAGCATTTTGGCTTGTAGGACCAAAATAGTTCAAGTGTTGTCCCAAAAAGGAGTGACAGATTTTGGGAACAACACCCTCATAGATATTAGTACACCTATGATACATATCATACATAATTTTACAACAGATCAATATACAATACACTAACCAATAATTCTCAATAGGTATAAGTGGATTATATTATAGTATAGTCATCATTAATAATACACATAGCCCGTAAATATAGTAACCATTAATGGAACAATCATGGCGTATACCAACCCACTAACCACTAGATCAACTTTTAGTAATACAAGTAGACTTATGAATGAAGAGTCTTGTATTCAACATATATAACTAAGAGGGCACAAAAAATATGATATTTAACATAGTCCTTGATCCAAATGATCTGATATCTATATATAGTAGATTAATTATATTACAAATGACATCATTATCAGTTATAGTACGTTAAGTATACTAAGTTAACATCTCTCACACATATATCATCACTAGATATATTATCTAGTTATATGTGAAGATAATCTAGTTAACCCTATAACATTAACATGTATAAGCTATCATTATATTATTTGCAGTTTCACTATAGAATCCCAAATGCACAAAACTCAATTGTCAACATATATCACCACATTGTCTTATCAATCAATGCAAGCATTTCACTGATCTTCATGCACGATTTACACCTAGGGTTTAAAACTGACATTATAACAAGCTAAGGTTACAAGCCAACATTATAATAATTCAGGGTTTTCACACACTCAATATGTACGATTAAGGGGATTTTGAATATAGCTGCACGTCCCTAACATAAATCCAAATCTAAGCTAAATACAAGGTTTTCTTTTTGTATCCCATTATGAGGAAGTGAGAATTTATAGCTTATAAGGATTGGTATATTTCACCCAGGTATTAATTTAAAGATTTAAGGCTATGACAAATTGCAATCAACTGTTTTATATACAATCTTTAAATATGACAAAACCATAAACACTTTCAGGATTAGAACTAGAATCCTTTTAACATGTCCATCCCTTGAAGATTATTTGAGTTATGACTAATTTTATGATTAGTTACATCCCATGTTATTATATGATCTTATATGATTCGTAATACCAGTAAATACATGAACCTCTCATATCTATTACGCAATACATAATATGTAATACCAATGTGTCAAACCTTTATGCACACTAAACTCGTCAACATAATGAGCATTCCATGGTAAGAAGTTGGCAATTGCATTTTGTCTGGTAAACGCGTCTCCTTAAAAGAGACAACTTGTATGAACTTCTTGTGTTTACATTATTTACATTATACAAACATGTATTTGCAATGATCCCTATTATAACACCTAAGTAATTATTATAGTACATTGCATATAACGATATACAATGTAATACAACCATTTACTAATCATAGTTTTGGATAAAAATCTTAGAAGCTGTATATACTTAATAAATTTGATATTTTATAACTGAGTCAAAATATGATAGTTTATGTATGCACCACAAACACGATATATATAAAAGTATACAACTTAATAAATACGATATTCTATAATTAAGTTGAAATATGATAGTATTATGTATGCACCACAAACATCATATATATATATATATATATATATATATATAATATATATATATATATATATATATATATATATGATGTTTGTGATGCATACATAATACTATCATATTTTGACTCAGTTATAGAATATCAAATTTATAAAGTTGCATACATAAAACTTCTATCAAAATCATAGTTCATTGCATACATATAGTATACATAAATCATTAAATACATATTAGTAAACATGAATCGATGTATATATAATCGTAAACATAAATCATTGTATACATTATAACATCATAGTATCACTATTCAATTATTCGTTAAAATACCATTATAAGAGTTTGCTTAGTAGAATATCTCACGGTCAATCAGATAGCTATATAAGTTTAACATATAGCTGAATTATTACATGTATATAAGTTTTTACAATGATCACTCATGTATAAATATTATATATATTCAACACAATATATACACCTATAAACATATATATATATATCACTACACATTCATATACATAATTTAAATACACCACCTACTTGTCCAAGGTATTGGAAAAAGATCAATCTAAACAAAGTTCCTCCTCTTCGCATCCACTTCGTGTTCTCTAATCTTTTTTCTTCTCCCCTTGTTGCATCCATCTCTATTCTTCTTATTCTCTTTTAAGGAGTATGGCATTTTCTTTTTAAGATTTCTTTCTTTTTATTTTTTCCATGATTTTTATATTTTTTTTTATGTTTTTCTTTTTCTTTTATTTTTTATTTCCTTTTTATAATTATATATTTTCCATAGTCTCTTTTGGTATAAATATATTTTTATAAGTATAAAATATAATTACTTTATTTACTTCATGAAGCTTTACATATTTTTATTTTCTAATTATTGAATAATAATTTTAGTACAAATAATTCATCATAATGATTTAGTAATAATGCTACTAATGTAAGTCATTAACATTCTAAACCAGTAATGAATTAAGTAATAAATCATATGAGGTTTATTCCACACATGAGGTTAATTTCATATAAGCAATAAATTAAACTAACACACAACTAACCATTGTCTAAATGCAACAATATCATAAATGCACTAATGTTAATAATTCAAACCATACATCTAATATGTTTTATTTAATGTGGTGTGTGCAAGGTTTTATTTGTTCTTATGCCATCCCCCAACATCTCTATCTACGTCACCATCTCTGATGATGCTCTCCTTTCATCATGCTTTGAAGGATGAATCTCCCATGTGTCCAACTCACGACAAGCAGATAGTTAGTCCATAACATCATGACATGTATATCATAAAATAATATTTAATAACAAGTCAACATGATTATAAAATAAATAATATACACTATAACTAACTCATAAAAATGAAATCATGAAACTAAAACAACATACCACTATCTCATAACAACATATAACTTATAGCTTAGTTAGTAATAATCAAATCAAATTATCAACTATAAAAAATTCATGGATAATCAAGTAAGTTTGCTTAGCAAAGAATTGAGATGTAACATCCTTCCCCCCTAAAGCTAATCATCGTTCTAGATGACTCTTATTCAAATCTAAGTTTTGAATTAAAAATATTATTCAGCAAAAAAAAAATAGTATAAAGTAACAAATCAAGCAAATAAATATGGAGATCACCTGTAGAACTCATTATAGTCCTCCCATGTAACATTATCCTTAGAGTATTGCTCCTCCAAGACCCTACATTATTATTACGCAAAGTTTGCAAGTGTCACTCTGATTGATTCTATCATGACCACCCTGAGGTCTAGAATCAGCAAGGCAAACCTATAAGCTATAGGACTGACCACTTATAATACCTTGAAGGCTCTCACATATCTCAATGAAAGTTTCATTAACTTCTCAAATTTAATCTTCAACCTTAAATATATATAATCATCACAAAATCTAAAACAAATAGCCAGGGAGAGTTTCACAAAACCTCCCAACCCCTATGCACACCTCTCTAATCTAGAGAATCTTTTCTTGTTCTTAAGAAAAGGGTTTAAGGAACTTGGCAAGAATGATGTGTATAAGTCAATACCATTACTACTCCACATAGCCTCTAATAAGTATGACATGTCAATACTATTGTTACTCCAGGTAACTCTTGACAAGTATGATGATGAATAGGGACTAGAAATAATACATTTTCAATGTATACAAAATTAAAGAATAAATATTCCTTAGTATATATGCATATAATTATACAATTGAATTTGACAAGTCCCACTTGTCAAATCTTGGATTCAAAAAGCTCCCTTTGTCGGATCTAAACTTAGTAACTACCAAGTCGATATGAGACCAACTAAGATCCACTCCCATCTCTAAGTAGTCACATTCCTAATTCATCACTTGTCCCTTAGGTTTCCACGACCTAATGATCTCCAAAATTTGTACATGGTTCAATGAATCACAAATATATACTAACATATCTTAAAGAGCAATGATATATGATAAATAATTCAAAATTTATCAATATCCATCAAATTATACCAACATTTTATAATTGCATTAAATTGCCATTAGTCAAACATAACTTGTATCAAATTTTACAGCTAACCTATCTCTATTATATTCATAGTTAAGGGAAATTAATGTTAAAATTAACATAACAATAAAGGCCAAGGGTCACACCATCCTCACAACCTTATACAAAGAACAAGAGAGACATTGTCTCCTCATTTACTTGATTTGCTACCTAACAAATTAAAAATTTATTTCAGCTTTTAAGGCTTAACAAGATGTTCCACACATCCAATACCATACTCGCTTTAGGTGAAAGGTATATAAATAACTCATTAAAATAACATGTTTTTAACAAGATGAGAATACTACCAATCTAATTAAAATAACATGTTTTTAACAAGATGAGAATAATACCAATCCAGTCAAGGGTGAATCATAACATTATTATAATCAACTTATAAATCTTAATCTAGAACTAATATATATTCAAGGTTCACCTCTTCACGTGGTCAAAGTTTACAAGTTAGATAAAGTAGCACTAGTAATTATGAATCAAAAAATTCATAATAACAAAACTATTAAATACCCCCACATGGTATAAAGAAAACATCACAACCTAAGTTTCCGTAATCACTACCTACTACCAAACCTATAAGTGTAGTATCAAAACCTATTTCCACAACTGGAAGGAAAAATATTAACCACATAGATGCATCAATCCATTCCATTCATATAAATCCTCTATCAACAAGAAGTATAAGACAATCCCACAAACTCCAAGGGATATTGTCAAACAACATTTCAAAAATAAGTTTTCATTTAAGGGAACACTTAATCAACATCATGAAAATATGAATCTACTCAGTGGGCTCATAATGATGCCAAAAGAGGATGAGAGAGTAAAAACTCACCTCTATGTTAGCTATGTGAGTGTGAGCACCTCTTCCCAATCCTAAACCATATGAGGTGCCAATCCATGAGCAAAATTCTAACATAAGCGACGGAATCCCCAACAAAGATAACTATACTCCACTACAAGGATGAATTTACACCGCACTAGGTGGTGCCAATCCATAAACAGACTATTTTTGTAGGATTCCCTCCCCATAAGATTGATGTACAAAAGACATAAAAATATATCTAAAATGCATGTATACTTATACGAGAAGCATCCCATGCTTTTTGTACACCCACAATACAAAACTTGAGGTGTGGCAAGTGATGGAGTTGACTTGATTACCTAGTAAAGATGTAATCACTCTCAAGGTGTTTGATCTAAGTGATCAAAAATACTATAGGAATCTCTTGTTCATAACTCATGGACTATGCTATGCACTCACCTACCTAAACATTGATATACAACCATCACCATGGCGAGACACTTAATAAACCAACCATTTAACAACTTTGCAGAGAGGGTACGAGTGCTCTTACAAGTACACACTATGAAGGATGAAGAATGGAACGTTCTTGATCGTAAGGCTCTCGGTTCCATAAGGTTGAGCCTCATCGTCTGTGACTAGCTTATCAAAGTGCAAGACAACGGAAGAGTTGATAAAGTCCTACGATTTATACGAAAAGCCCTCGGCTTCTAATAAGGTATATCTTATGAAGCAGCTATTTACTTTGCAAATACAGGAAGGTGATCGCAACATGATTATGAACTTAGGCATTATGAAGGTCCAAAATACACTTCACTTAATTTGTACAATACTACATGTGCTCTCACATCTTGAGGATGTTTTCTTGCTTCGTGAAATATTATTCAAGTTCATCCTAGTGTACTTCCCAGGGGAAGGCTTGAGCAAGGGAAATCAAGGTCGGGAAGGAGATCCGAATCCAAAGGTATTACTGCTGGTTTTTCAAGACTGGAAAGAAAGGACACACAAAGGAGTGTTGGTTGTGAGATAAAGAGAATCAACCTTGAAAAGATGCAAATATTGTGGTATAAGATGCTCTCATACTTTCTTTGGATAGTCAGGTAGGATCATGGATCTCTTTTTGCATTCCCAAATAAGATTTGTTCAATGAGTATGAACAGGGAGACTTTGGAGTGCTTTATTTAGGGGATGGTTAAAGATAGTTGGCAAAGGAAAAGTGCAGTTGAGATTGTAGATAGACAATCTAGGTGTTGATACTGCATGTTCCAATTCTAAAGTAGAGTTTGATTTCTATAAACGAGGGATGCACAATAACCCTCACAACGGATTCTTGGAAGGTTACCATTGTTTTAGCAGAGGTAAGTAGAGTACTCTTTATCTATCTACTTGTAACTGATTCACTCTGGTTTACTAAGTTGTAGATTCGAAGATGTGGCATAATAGGCTGGGTCACATGAATAAGAAGGGAATGGACGTTCTTGATTCAAAAGGTATGTGTTCAAATTCAGAAAGCATAGTAGATTTCATTGCAGAAAAAAAAAATTTGATGCTTTTGACAAGAACAAGGAAGTCTTGTGTTTTTGGAGGAGATGAAGGCATTCTAAGTATGTTAATTATAAGCATAAGCATGTGAGCATCTAACAACCTCTGATCACTATCAACATATGAAACACATCATAACCAAATATGAAAAGTAATTATAAATGTCCAGCCATGGTTGGCCAGGGGTAACGACATCGACATAGGGTCAGTGCAGGGAACTAACATCGGTCGGTAGAATAAGTAATGGCCGAGATCGATCACTGGAACAGATGATGGGTGGACAGTACCTATAAGGAGTCTCAAACACCCATATAGAGGTCAAAAACATGGTCCATGAAGCATAAATTCGTTTTCACTCTAGTATCTATGATAATTTCAAGTGTTGTTTTTAAATAAGTATTGTTGTGAGGAGGGAGAGAATCACTTCGAACACTTTTCCATACCAATCATGAACCATCGATCTTCCACACAATTTCTTATTAGTTAATGGCCTTACCTACATGGAGTTTTCTGAGTAAATAGTGATGGTACGAGAATCTAGAGAGACAAGCTATTACCCATATGTTGTATAATTTTTTTTTAAAATGTGATGTACCATAAAAAAACTTATTCTAACAAGATATCGTACAAACAAGTAAATCATACATAAGAAATTATAGTCTCACAATAATTATTGATCTCTGTGATTAGTCAATTTCATACACACCTCTTAATCAGATTACTTTCATCTGGCATTGTGATGCTAGTAAATTAGTGAAGTCTATCTCACTACTTATTCAGTACCAACAATGTGAGATTTAATTAACATACATATAACCAACAGATTCATACAGATTACTTCCTAGTATCAATCATAAAACATGTTAAGCATAAGAATAATTAAATGCATACATTTAATTTGTTAAACGTATAAATGAATCTTCACAATATAATTCATCACTTAATTAATAAGCAAACAAGTGCAAATTGTATCAACCGAGTATAATATATATTAAGCTGCATATTCTAATTTCTGTAAGCAAACACGATACAACACTTTCGATTAGTTTCCATAAAATATGTGAGATGACACCTCTTCCCAATCCTAAACATATGAGGTGCCAATCCATGAGCAAAATTCTAACATAAAGGAATCCCCAACAAAGATAACTATACTCCACTACAAGGATAATTTACACCGTACTAGGTGGTGCCATCCATAAACAGACTATTTAGGATTCCCTCCCCTAAGATTGATGTACAAAAGACATAAAACTATATCTAAATCTGCATGTATACTATACGAGAAGCATCCCATGCTTTTTGTACACCCACAATACAAAACACAAGTGATGGAGTTGACTTGATTACCTAGTAAAGATGTAATCACTCTCAAGGTGTTTGATCTAAGTGATCAAAAATACTATAGGAATCTCTTGTTCATAACTCATGGACTATGCTATGCACTCACCTACCTAAACATTGTATACAACCACCATCGAGACACTTAATAAACCAACCCTTTAACAACTTTAAGAGGGTACGAGTGCTCTTACAAGTACACACTTAATGTACCACGTACATTTCATAGAATCAACTATTACCTATAATGATTCATTGAACCATACATGAGGATCTAATAAATCTCACAACTCTAATCATGATGCAACATGATTATGAACTTAGGCATTATAAGTCCAAAATACACTTCACTTAATTTGTACAATACTACATGTGTTCTCACATCTTGAGGGTTTTCTCATTACAAGTTCATCTAGTGTACTTCCCCTTCATGGCCATGAACTTCTCATTTCAATACTATAAATTCAATCCTTGATTTCGTTTATGTCTACGAGAATCTGATCTAACTTTTTGCTCAACGAAAAGTTTGTTAGGATCAAATGGAGGGTTACTCTCATTGACATTTAAAATACCCTCTCTAGATACTCTAGTGTTCACCATTCTCCTTTTTGGTAAACATAAGGATATGACAATACTAGTGGACTCACTAGGTCATAGAGTTCGAGTCACAAATCTAATACTACATGTAACAACTCCACTAAGTTTGACTTATAAAAATATGTGTTTTTTTTAAATCAATGTATTCCTTCATTAAAATTCATCATGACAATATAATTAGTGATATATGTATAACATTCTAAGTATGTTAATTATAAATAAGCATGTGACATCTAACAACCTCTGATCACTATCAACATATGAAACACATCATAACCAAATATGAAAAGTAATTATAAATGTCCAGCCATGGTTGGTACAACCATATAATTACTATTGTTAATGTACAATAAGTAATAATTATATCTCATCAGAATAATATCTCTATAATAAATACAATATAATGTACATCTATAAGATACATGGCTCCATGAAGCATAAATTTTTTGGACTCTAGTATCTATGATAATTTCAAGTGTTGTTTTTAAATAAGTATTGTTGTGAGGAGGAGATACATTCGAACACTTTTCCATACCAATCATGAACCATCGATCTTCCACATAATTTCTTATTAGTTAATGGCCCTACCTGCATGGATGAGTAGATAGTGATGGTACGGGAATCTAGAGAGACAAGCTATTACCCATATGTTGTATAATTTTTTTTTAAATGTGATGTACCATAAAAAAATTATTCTAACAAGATATCGTACAAACATGTAAATCATACATAAGAAATTATAACTCACAATAATTATTGATCTCTGTGATTAGTCAATTTCATACACACCTCTTAATCAGATTACTTTCATCTGGCATTGTGATGCTAGTAAATTAGTGAAGTCTATCTCACTACTTATTCAGTACCAACAATGTGAGATTTAATTAACATACATATAACCAACAGATTCATACAGATTACTTCCTAGTAGCAATCATAAAACATGTTAAGCATAAGAATAATTAAATGCATACATTTAATTTGTTAAACGTATAAATGAATCTTCACAATAAAATTTATTACTTAATTAATAAGCAAACAAGTGCAAATTGTATCAACCGAGTATAATATATATTAAGCTGCATATTCTAATTTCTGTAAGCAAACACGATACAACACTTTCGATTAGTTTCCATAAATATGTTAAACACATACATTCAACTCATCAAACATATAAATGAATCTAGACATAGCAATTATAGTTTGTACTATCCAGATATAACATACATTTAGAATGATGTTTTCAAACATAATATACTCTATATCTCAGAATATCATAGTTCATTGTCTATGAGCACTACACGATTACGAACAATCAGTGGTTATAATTTCAAGAATCAAATATCCTATAATCTTAATAATAAGCAAGTACAATTTACACCAATCGAGTATATCTTATGTTTAAACTACATACTACTATAACTTATGGACACACATCACGATGCACTAATATATGATCTATATGTTTAAACACTTGTACATTTTAATTTACTCATAATATATACCGCTCACTAATTTTTAATACTATATATATATTAACAATTAGTCATGTTATTTTTAAAGAGTTAGATATCTCATAACCAAGTTATACCATAATGGTTATAATTTTGGTCCGACACCTTATGACTCATTTTAACCATCCACTTAGCTATATATATATTTCCTATATATGAGTTCTTGTACATCATAATATGTATCATATGTGAGTACTCAAACAATAAATAATTACTATATCAATGGTCATTTAATTTTCTTAACCTAGAACTCCATAAGATTTCAACAATCATTACAATATATTGACAATCTTTTATAAGGTAAAGGATTCAACAATATAATTTTCCTTCATAATTTTTATTTGTAACTAAATATATTTTCATCTTGATATAATAAAAGTGTATAAAACTCTGTACATAAATTTTAAGACTACATAGTCTTTCATATCAAGATTCGCATATATATATATAATATATATATATATATTCGACAATATCCAAATTGCTCTTATATGATACACATATATATGAATCATCAAAGTCGTGACATTATACTAGTTAAAATCTATGCTATAGACTTGCATTCCAATGTATTATATATATATTGGATATATAAGTCTATATATATATATATATATATATATATATATATATATATATATATATACGCTCTTGTACATATTATTACATCCATGATACATATCGTACATAATTTTACAATGGATCAATATACAATACACTAACCAATAATTCTCAATAGGTATAAATGGACTATGTTACAATATACTCATTATTAATAATACATATAATCTATAAATATAGTAATCATTAATGAAACAATTATAGCATATACCAACTCACTAACCACTAGATCAACTTTTAGTAATACAAGTAGACTTATGAATGAAGAGTCTTGTATTCAACATACCAAGCTGAGGGACACAAATAATATGATATTTAACATAGTCTTTGATCCAAATGATCCCATATATATATAATAGATCAGTTTTAGTAAAAATGACATTATTACCGGTTATAGTATGTTAAGTATACTAAGTTAGCATCGCTCACACATATATCATCACTAGAAATATTGTCTAGTTATATGTGAAGATAATCTAGTTAACCCTATAACATTAACTGGTATAAGCTATCATTATATTTTTTGCAGTTTCACTATAAAATTCCAAATGCATAGAACTCAATTGTCAACATATATCACCACAGTCTTATCAATCAATGCAAGCATATTATTGATCTTCAAACATGATTTACAACTAGGGTTTAAAGCTGACATTATAACAAGCTAGGGTTATAATCCAACATTATAATAAGTTAGGGCTTTCATGTGCTCAATATTTAGGATTTAATGGATTTTGAATATAGTTGCACATCCCTAACATAAATCCAAATCTAAACTAAATGTAAGGTTTTCGTTTTGTAGCTCATTATGAGGTAGTGAGAATTTATAGCCTATAAGGATTGGTATATTTCACCCAAACATGAATTTAAAGATTTAAGGCTACGACAAATTATAATCGATCATTTTCTATACAATCTTTAAATATGACAAAACCAAAAACACTTTCGGGATTAGAGCTAGAACCCTTTTAACATACCCATCCCTTGAAGATTATCTAAGCTACAACTCATTTTATGCTTAGTTACATCCCATGTTATTATATGATCTTACATGATTCATAATACCAGTAAATACATGAACCTCTCATATCTATAGTGCAATACGTAATACCAATGTGTCAAACCTCTATGCAATTAAATGCGACAAAGTACTGAGTGTTTCATGATAAGAAGTTGGTAATTACATTTTGTCTGGTAAATGCATCTCCTTAAAAGAGATGATTTATATGAACTTCTTGTGTTTACATTATTTACAGTATATAAACATGTATTTACAATGATCCCTATTATAACACCTAAGTAATTATTATAGCATGATGTATATAATGATATATAGTGTAATACAACCATTCATTAATCATATTTCTGGATAAAAATCTTAGACACTGGATATTTATATATATGATGTTTGTGGTGCACACATAATAGTATCATATTTCGACTCAATTATTGAAGATTAGATTTATTAAGTTGCATACATAAAACTTCTATCAAAATCATAGTTCGTTGCATACATATAATATACATAAATCACTAAATACATATTAGTAAACATGAATTATTGTATATATAACCATAAACATAAATCATTGTATACATTATAACATCATAGTATTGCTACTCAATTATTAGCTAAAATACCATTATAAGAGTTTGCTAAGCGGAATATCTCACAATCAATCAGATAGTTATATAGATTCAACATATGACTGAATTATTACATGTATAAAAGTGTTTACAGTGGTCAATCATATATGGATATTATGTATATTCAACATAGTATATGCATATATAAATATATATCACTACACATTCATATACGAAATTTAAATACACCACCTGCTTGTTCAAGGTGTGGGAAAAAACTCAATCTAGCCTAAGTTCCTCCTCCTCTTCGCCTCCACTCCATGTTCTCCAATATTTTTCCTTCTCTCCCTGTTGCACCCCTCTCCATTCTTCTTATTATTTTTGAAGGAGTATCGCTCTTTATTTTTAAGATTTTTTATTTTTATTTTAATTTTATCCATGATTTTTCTCTTTTTTTGTTTTTTATTTCCTTCACAACCATTCAATTGGAGGTTGATGACAAGTTGTGAAGAAGATTAAATTGGAGGTTGATGATGATACAAAAAATTAAGAGCAAAAGTCAAGTAAATATAAAATAAATTAAAACTAAAGAAAAATAGAAAAAAAATTAGAATAACTAAAGCTTAAACTAAATTAAATTAAACTAAGTCAAAGTCAAAATCTAAGTAAATTACAATATAGACAAAATCATGTGAGTCTCAAAAAAGAGAGTCATCTTAACAAAATAGATCAATTTTATTTGAGGAATCAACATCTTTATTTACAAAATATTTTGAGAGACAACTTTGCAATCAAATAGATCAATGAAATATTGCAAACAACAAAGTTTTCATCATTATTCAGGTTGAATACTTGGATTCTCCACATAGGATTGCAAAGAGCAATCATCAAAAGATGTTAAACTTGACAAACTTAAGATAATTTGTTATAAATGATAAAATAAAACTAAACATACCTACGTTGCCTAAGTAATTTACTCAATTGTCAGAGAAAGTACTATTTAATCTATCTGTAAAAGTCATGTTATCTTAGAGAAGTTACATAGAAGAGAAAGAGATAAATGATTGAATTTATAATATATAAGTCTTCAATACCTATGTTATTCCTATTCAAATAAATCCTTAATATCTTTTTATACTTCAAATTTGGTTGGAAAAAGAAGTAACTAACTTTAGTTAGTTGTATAACTTAACTAATTGACTTTTTAAAAGTCAATTAATATAGACTATTATTAGTTAAAGTTTAATTAAGACTTAAAAGTTTTAATAGATTGTATATTTGAATATAGATCAGATATTTTTTAATGGATGGAGACTCTTAATCAATTAATAATAATAAGAAATACACATTTCAATAAATAATTAGATAAATCAAAGTTTAGTGAATTCTTATTTATATTAATTTCATAACGTAAATTATTAAAATTACTTGGGAATAATATATATATCAAAAAATTAAAGTCTGTTGTACTGAAAATTTCAACTTGAAATGAAAATTTATTCTTTTGACATCTAAAAGTCATCAAAATCGGATAAAACCTTAATAAAAAGTTTTTTTCCTCATTCACACACTCATTGTATTCCATCTTAACTACTAAAAACTGAATAAACTTAGTTTTTCACTCACTTGAATTATCATCAACCTCCAATTTAATCTTCTTCACAACTTTGATCTCAGTAAGAGTGTCTAATTCATTCTGGGTATGTGAACGCTTGTTGGAGGTGGTTGGATGAACAACAAGAAATGAGAATTTTAGACTTAGTTTTTTGCAATTTGTAATAGGCTCTTTCAAACTCATCTTTCTACATCCTAAAGTATGATCTCTCTCAGATGGTGTGAGTTTATCAAAATAAAAAGGTAAAGCTAGATTGACAAAGTTCTTAGCATGGGCTATTTCAGTGTTTAGCTGAGTGGTTTCATTAACATGTTGAATTCTCTCTGGAGTAGGTGACTGAATAGACAATTGATTTAGATTATTCTAAACTAATGAGAAGAACTGCTATGGGATTGAGCCCAGACATCAAATCTACGACCATGAAATCCTCTATTATCGCTATGATTTGTAGGATTGAAGGGTAAATTATTCAAAATATTATAGAATTTGAGGTCAATGGCATCAAAATAGATTGACATCCTAGCTCCCCTACTAACATACCTATGACCAAATCTTCTAGCCCTAAAACCCCCTCTACAAAATTGTCTATTAGATGCTTCCTGATTCACATTGTCTAAATTTTGATTCCTTCCCCAACCTCTGTTGTCATTATCTCTGCTTGAATCAGATTGATCCCAGCTTGACGTCCTATAAATAATTTAAAATATATTCAAAATTGATTATTTATGATTGAAAATCAACATGTATATATATTAAATATGCAACCAAATAATAATTTTATTTCAATATACTAAATCTTCAGTCAAAAAAATTATCACTATCATCAAATGATCATTCAACTAATTGTATTAACTAAACTACATATTCATATGAAACTGCTAGCTATGTCACATTATTCTGAACTAAAATTTTAAAATAAAATTATATACTACAATTTTATTTTCAATATATCTTGTCATATTTTATTTAATTTTGTTCTCATTGTGTGAATATAATCTCAAATATATCTCATTGTCAAACTAAAAACTGCATAGATTTTAAAAACTGAACCATTCAATCATCATTGAAAGAAAAATCCTTACAAAGTCCATTCATGACATATATTTCTCAAACTATAAACCACATATCTTTTCTTGATTTGTCAAAGAAACTGAGCCATCAAAGTCTTTCATAAATAAACTTTGACAATACCAAATCTTTCCCAAGTCATAATTACACACTAAGAACCATCTTAACATAATATTTTGAAATTTTCAACAACCTTACTACCCTTTAAAATGAAACTAGAACAATTACAGATTGTATTCCATTTCAATCTATATGTCAAAATGTTAACAAAATAATATACTCATAATTTCATGAGAAAATCATTTTGAAACATCAAGTTTTCGACCACTTTGAAACCTTACATCTTATGCAACCATGACTATAATACCACAATAAATCATTTTATCTTTCACATGATTTTAAAACTGAGAAAACAATATATAACAACTTTCCAAGAGAAATTATCAATCAATTTATTTAGTGTTCTTTCATATTCACAATTTTGGAACAAAACCCAAAACATATCCTTCTATGCCAATAATATACATGAAAATCAAAACTATCCATGGAAATATTTCCATAACATTCCATCATATTATACTTAGAAATATTTCAAATCCATTAGTCTTTCCAGTATTTCATCTTTTATAAAACCTTAAGCATATGCATGAAACTATGACTTCAACATACTGAAACACCCAACATATCAATATAACAAAAACCATCAAAAACCTAAAATTGAGATGTACAAATCTAAACAATAACCTCTATTATCTTTTCAAACATAGTTCAACATACTATATTTCCATGAAATGACTATGCATAACTTATCCTTCAAAACCCATGCATGCATGAAACTTGAGTTTTTAGAAATACCAGAATATAAATAAAACCATCACTAAACAATCATATTTTCATGTTCGAACAACCTTCAGAAACAATTTCTTTATGAGATGATGAACATAAACCATTTGAACCCTTTAAAATATTCATGGAACAAACACACAAAGTTCATCTTTAAAAAACCCAAGGTCTCAACAAAGCTTTGAAACTGTAAATGGTATGTTCGAAGCACCACTGTAATCTATCAATAAAAACCAAAATCGTATGTGTATTCAAGCAAGAAAAATCCTTATTATTCTCAAAAATACCATACTTCGCACTGCACTGACAAACATATATTTTATCTTATCATCCATAGAGATAAACAAATATATATCAAAAACTATAAATATTTTATCGATATGTCATGCAAAGAGATGATATGACAACCCATCAAAACTCTAAGATCTTCAGCTTTCCAAACCAACATGCAGTGATTTAAATAGATAGCTAATGCTTATAAAAACTTATAGATATGTAGACTAGAAAACAACTTTCTTTCCATGCAATCAGAAAACCATTCAAAACAACTCATTCTTTTATTCAAAATTTAATCACTTTGCTATTGGCATATCTATATGTGTTTCTTTGTAACTTTCTACTCACAAATTCTTGTATGTAACTCCCAAACTCCACTCTAAAAAAGTGTCACTTCCATAAGAGAGCTTCACAAAATGATCAAAACAATGAAAACAATGTTATTTATAACCAAGTCCTATGAAATAACTATCTATGCATACGCGCATATTTATCATTGGCTCATGAAATTAAGACAAGCACTTATCAATCTGCCAACTTAATTAGTGATGCCATCAAATTTAGTGACAAACTATATGCTTACTAAAACACTTACTAGTTTGTGAGATTTAAGGTATGTATCCATATCATTAAATGACTTAAACCACCATTTGATCTCGAAGCATCTATCATACTTCACATTAACTCACCTTACCAACTAGCATGCCACGAAGTCTACTAAATAGACTGCTAACATCCAACTAGTTGTTCATGAGTCTTGAGATTGGGAAAAAATTAACCCTTGAAAATAAACAAATCATCTTATGCTATGCAAACCTCGTATTTTGAAACAAACTCATCTAAATTACCCTTGAAATCACCATGAGCATTTAGGATCCTGATAGGTTTAATTATATCATTTTAAAGCCTTAGGGTAGATAACATTGGATTAAAACCTTTAGCATAATGAAGCATTTAGATTTAAAACTTGGAACCCCTTAAGATGCTTTAATATCCTTAAGAAATAATTTAAGTTTCAAAATTAATATCAAATTCCATTTATACAATAACTCATATAATGTCATTGAGAAGAACCTCCTACAGCAGATTACCTCCTACCAGAGATTTAATCAAAATATGTGAAAATAAAATAACTCTTACCAATAACAAAAACACAGAAAGCTTATATTGATCATAGGCCACTTCAAGGGGGCAACCTCATTTGAGCAAGCTCAATACAATAAATTTGTGGTTGCCTTCATTAGGCCTCAACACTTACTTATATACTAACTCTATTCTAACAACTACTACTTCCCTTGTATGTGGGACAATTCAAATATGCTCTAAGGGACGACTTACAAAGCATATGTGTTCATAGCAATTATTACACCAATACTGCAAAGAGAAGGGTAAGGCACGGGTTCCTAACATCCCCTCCCTCTTAGAAAAAGCTTTGCCCTCAAAGCTTTAGATGTGGGAATTGTTGTTGAATCTGGAAGAGTGGTTCCCATGTTGCATCTTTTGGTTGCATGCCATGCCATTGGATTAAGACCTCTGTGATGGAGTGGGATCAAAGTTGGTGGGTGTGCCTGTCCAGGATTGCTTCTGGCTTGAGAAGGATGGAGCCTTCATTATCAAGTGCTGATAAAACTATCTACATTCAGATGTTGGATCCAAGAACTTGTTTCAAACAGGAGACATGAAAGACAGGATGAACTTGGGAGGAAGGTGGAAGCTCTAAGTTGTAAGCAACTGACCCAATCTTTTGGAGAACCTTATATGGCCCATAAAACTTTGGAACAAGCTTTTGGTACCCTTTTAGTTTCAGTGATGATTGCTTGTATGGCTGCAGACGAAGAAAGACCATATCACCAGGTTGAAAGGTATGCTCAGAGTGGTGTTGATTTGCCTGCTGCTTTATTCAGTTGTGTGCCATATGGAGATTGTCCCACAAGGTGCAGAGAATCTGATCCTAGTTTTGGAGAGTAGTGTCAATTGCCTGAACTGGTGAGCTGCCAAGATTATATGGAAGAAGTGGTGGCAGTGCTTGACCATAAACTGCTTCATAGGGAGTCATTTTGGTGGAAGTGTGGTATGAGGTATTGTACCACCATTCAGCTAAGGGAAGCCACTTGGCCCATTGATGTTGTTGTTCTGAAGAAAAGCAATGAAGGAAGGTCTCCAAGCATTTGTTGACTATTTATGTCTGGCCATCTATTTGTGGGTGGTACCCAGAGCTCATTCTCAACTGTGTGCCTGTGCGATGAAATAGTTCCATCCAAAAATGGCTGGTGAAAGTGACATCACGATCTGAGACAATTAAATAAGGAATGCCATGAAGACAGAAGATTTGATCCAAGAAAAATTGTGCGACTGTGGAGGCCGTGTATGGGGGGCTGAGTGCACAAAAATGACTATATTTGGAGAGGCGATCGACTACGACTAGGATCACTGTCTTTCCCCCAGATTTAGGGAGGCCCTCAATGAAATCCATGGAAATATCTATCCAGATCCTAGTAGGAATGGGCAAAGGCTCGAGCAAACTGGGAGTCAATGTATTTTCACCTTTGTTTCGTTGGCAGGTATCACATTCAGCCACCATCTATTTAATTTTGGCTTTCATGCCCTTCCAAAAGAAGTGTCGATGTGCCTGCTCATAGGTTTTGAGAAATCTTGAGTGCCCTGTGGAGGGGGAAGCATGGATTTCATAGAAGACAGCCTAATGCAGGTCTGGACTTTGGGAAAGCACCAAATGACCCTTGTATCACAGAGAAGCACCATCCCATGAATAATGCAATATTGCAGAGGGGTTAGTGGCCAATTGATGAATGAGGTGGCATAAGGAGGGATTGTTTGCATACCCTTGTTGGACAGATTCCAACCATTTCAAAATTGGCATGGAGATGGCAAAGAGGTAAGGCTAGTCCTCGAAGATTCTTAAGAGAGCATCAGCCACAACATTGTCTTTTCCCTTCTTATAGGTGATCTCATAATCGTAACCCATGAGTTTGCTAACCCACTTCTGTTGAGTTGGGGATGAGACCCATTGTTCAAAGAAATATTTCAAACTCTAATGATCAGTTTTGATGCAAAAATGGTTTTCCCAGTAAGTAGGGTCTCCATTTTTGTACTGCATGTAAAATTTCCATCATTTCCTTTTCATATGTAGACAAAGCTAAATTGCAGCTAGAAAGGGCTTTGCTAGTGAAGGCAATTGGTCGGCCCTCTTGGAGAAGAACAGCACCCAAGCCGATGCCACTGGCATCACTTTCGATGGTGAAAGTTTTGCTGAAGTCTGGCAGTGCCAAAATTGGTGTGTTACATAGCATGTTTGAGTTGGACGAATGCTTGATCAGCTGTTGCACCCAAGGTGAAAGCATCCTTCTTCAATAAGGAAGTCAAAGGAGCCGCGATCTTTCCATAATCTTTGATGAACTTGCGATAGTATCTTGTTAGGCCTAAGAATCCATGAAGGCTTTTGAGGGTGGTTGGTTGAGGCCAATTCTGCATAGCACTAATTTTTTCTGGGTCTGCGGGAACCCCATTGGCTAAAACAATGTGCCCTAGATAGTCGATTTCCTCTTGACTGAATGAACACTTGGATTGCTTGGCACATAATTGATTGTCTACTAACAGTTGTAATGCCCTGTCAATATGTTGTATATGTTTGGCCCATGTGCGGCTATAGATCAAAATGTCATCAAAGAAAACTAAAATAAATTGATGGAGAAAAGGCCGAAAGATTTTATTCATGAGTGCTTGAAAAGTGGAAGGGGCATTTGTAAGGCCAAATGGCATGACAAGGAACTTATAGTGACCTTCATGCATATGGAAGGTTGTCTTGGGAATGTCATCAGGATGCACTCGAATTTGATGATAGCCAGAACACAGATCCAACTTGGAGAAGAATTTGGCCCCATGGAGCTCATCAAGAAGCTCATCGATGATAGGAATCAGGAATTTATCTTTGATAGTGAGGTGGTTAAGGGCTTGAAAGTCAATGCAAAGGTGCCACGACCCATCTTTTTTATGGACATGAAGCACTGGGGAAGAATATGGGCTGGTGCTGGGGTGAATAACTCTAAACTTGAGGAGTTCCCAGACTAAGTTCTCAATTTTAGTCTTTTACTAATGGGGGTAATGGTATGGTTGGATGTTGGGTGGGATGCAACCTAGAAGGAGAGGAATGCAGTGATCTTCAGGGCATGAAGGGGGCAAACCTACTGGTTCTAAAAAAATGGTTGCATGCTTGTTGAGTATGGCTTGTAAATCTGTAGGGTGCTTAGTAGCAGTGGGGGGCTAGAGTTGAATGGAATGCAGCTGTGTAATGACCCCATGTGAGCCTTTTTTCAAAAAAATTCTATGCAATGAGAACTGATGATGCTATCAGATCCTAGTAATAACCCTTTTAAGGTGTGCTTCTAACTATTATCTATGAACTACATCCAAAGCTCAAAGAAGTCCCATAAAATAGGTCCTAATGTGTGAAGCCACTGTGCCCCTAAAACCACATCACGCCCTCCTAAAGGTAGGGCAAACATATCAGAGTGACAATTATAATCACCGATTACAATACACACATTTTGACACTTCCCTTTACATGGCAATGTGCCCCCATTAGCAATCATGACTTCAAAGCTAGAACAAGGGTATATAAATCAGTCTGCCACCTTAGCAATACGAGGATCGATGAAATTGTGAGTACTACCTGAGTCAACAAGGATTGTGAGAGGGATCTTTTTGAAGCACCCTTTGACCTTCATGGTTTGGGGAGTGGTGACACTTATTAGTGCATGCACTGAGATCTCAGGTTGAGTCTCTTGAACTGCTGGGTCCTCTTCAGTGCCAGGTTCTTCTTAAGCATCTTGAAATTCTAGAATATCAGGCTCGTTGTCCTGCTCTAGTGGTGACTCCACATCTAGAAAGTAAAGTTTTTGTTGGACACACCTGTGACCCTTAACCCATTTGTCATCACAATTATAACATAATCCTTTCTCTTTGTGATCCCACATCTCTACCTCAGTCAGGCGCTTGATTGGTGTGGTTATGGTTGTCTGCTGATTCATTATGTTCTTTACTGGTAAAAAGGTGGGAGGTCGATGTTGTATGGAGAGTTTATCTTATGCTAACTTAGCTAGACCCAAAGCATCCATCATATTTTCAGGTAGAAACATTTTTACTTCTGAGCGGATCAGATCTCTAAGGCCACTAACAAAGCAAATTTTCAAGAAGTCATCTGACAACCCTTCAGTGTGATTAGCGAGTTTTTCAAATTCAATTTGATATTCACGAATAGTCCTTGTTTGACGGAGTTTGGTGAGAGCTCTTGTGAAATCCTTGAATGCTGAGGGACCAAACCTACCCAAAATTAAGGATGCAAAATTTGACCAATCGGGTTCATCATTTGTCTTGAGATGCCAATGGTATCACTGAAGTGCTTCTTGTTCCAGATGAAAGGAAGCAATTGGGACTTTGTTTGCAGAATAAGTATTGTGGAGGTTGAAGAATTGTTCAGCTTGAATTTTTTTTTTTTTTACTACTACTTCAAAAATGGATTGTCTGCAACTATGTGGTTGGAAATATCATCAACTGTGGATATGTTGTTGTTTGCTCTCTGAACCTGATAAGTTGGATATGGACCCCAGGTTTGTTTGGCTGCCTAAAGGTTTTTTTTTTTAAATTTTCTCTGGCCACCAAAGCTGTTTGATTGAGTACCGCTCTCCAAAAATTTTTGGCCACGGGTTTACCCCTTAACGACAGCTTTTGGTTTACCTCATGGGTGGGAACTAGTCAATCAGGATGGGGCCGTTGTCCTTTTCATTGGCAGGTCCTCCCAATGGGCCAGCTACTTCGGGGTTCCTATGGTACTCCTCACAATGAGTTTTAGGGCTTATGCCCAAGCACTTCCCATAGTTAAGTGGATAGGTATTTACCCAATCTGAAATGACAGAACTTGCAAAGGAAAAATATTCTTGCCAGAAATGGCGTAGCGCCTAGAAAACCCTGCTTCGAAAAAAATTGCTCCAAATCTATCCACAAAGCCAAGAAAGTGCTCTGATACTAGATGAGAAGAACCTCCTATAGCAGATTACCTCCTACAATAGATTTAATCAAAATATGTGAAAATAAAATAACTCTTACCAATAACAGAAACACAGAAAGCTTATATTGATCACAGGCCACTTCAAGGGGGCAACCTCCTTTGATCAAGCTCAATACAATAAATTCGTGATTGCCTTCATTGGGCCTCAACACTTATTTATATACTAACTCTATTCTAACAACTACTACTTCCCTTCTATGTGGGATAATTCAAATATGCTCTAAGGGACGACTTACAAAACATATGTGTCCATAGCAATTATTACACTAATAATGCAAAGAGAAGGGTAAGGATAGGTTCCTAACAGTCATATTCATCATGACAATCCATATATATATATATATATATATATATATATATATATATATATATATATATATATATACTTGCAAAATAAATTTGAATTAATTGAAAACTATTATAATTAGTCAATAATACATTTTCATCTTGATCAAACCATGTCACACATTGTCATTATAAATTAAAAATATCAAATTAATTCTCACAATCTGATCAAATTGTCAACTGAACTCTGATTTAAAAGTTGTGTATGCACTAAATTATGCTCGCCCAGTTAATTATATTAATTATGCTAATTTTCACTAATTTAGTCTAATTTCTATATTTCCTAACTAAATTAACGAATAACCTAATAACCCACATCCCACTCCTATATCCCATAAACCTTTATCACATCTTAAAACCTATTAATCCTCTCATTAAACCCTTAATAGAACCTATTACCCACTAACCTACTCCCTAAGCCAACTAGACAATTTAAAATTATAAAATAATCTACCTACCCAACCACCACCCTATCCTAGCCCCTCTTAAAACCCTAAACCCTATGGAAATATTTCTAGAATTGGAGGATTTTATAAAAGTTTTCCATTCTAGCCCCCTTATCTAGAATTCTCTAATTTTAGAGATATCTATGGAATTAAAAATTCCATGAAAAATTCCTAGCCCTTGATTTCAATGGTCCAAATTTGAATTTGAGTCATTGATCTCTCCTTCCATGTCTATTTAACCAAGCTCTTCCTCCCCCTCAAACTAAATTGGAAATACATAAATACATCATATTGCTACCATCTTGCATCCACAAAGCTCTTTTACATTCATCTAAAGCCATTATCAAACTAATTCAACCATTTGGAAGCTATTATCAATACTTAGCAAGCAATCTAACATTTCAAATTTTGGGCATCAAAAAATTCATTTGAAAATCTTGGAGTGGAGCCACAAGGAGACAAAATGATGATCAGAATTTTATTATTGTTCTAAATGCCTCTTTTATCCATTTTATATTGGTGAGATTAAGTTTTAGCTTTGTATTACTAGAATTAGTAATATAACTTGGATCTAAAATTTAGCGCACAATTTATTATGATAAATCCATATAAAATTCATAGTTGAGGATCAATGTAGATATTTGAATGTTATCATGATAATTATATAGTGCCTTCATTTTTGATAAAACCATACAAATTATTACCATTTCAAATTGAAAATGTTGTACTAGAATTTGATCAATAATCAACTGAAAAAAAAATGACTGATCATAAACATTCACCAAGATCACAAACATTCAACATTGATAAATGCATATTCATATTTTATTCATTCATCCATTTATACTTTTTAAAACCACTTAAAATATAAATATGAATTCATAAACTAATCATCATCAAATTATTTAATTGAAAATATGCACCTCAATATATTATTAATTGACCTAGGTCTCTAACTACAATTTTAGATGTCATGGCTAAGTCATCACTATGGCAAAAAAAAAGTATATATTTCAGAAAAAAATGTAAAGGTGTGAAAAATAGGCATAACACCCTCATCTGTCCTCCCCCTCATTGTTTGAATCAAATAGCTCATAATAACAAGTTTTTCTAACCAATTTTCTAGGAATTCTTCGTAGCTTCCCTTCGATAATCAGATCTGGTGCTACTCCCCCAAATGCCCCATCCTCATGTTTAGACCTAGATCTAGTCCCCCTTATGGGTAGGGGGTTTATATTCATGGGGTTGAAAGCTACGACTGGTTTGAATCCATTGTCAAAATCTTTCATTAAGATGTTTTTCAAACTGACACCTAGATCTACACCCAAAGTTCTCATTCCTGCTCCCTTTACTAAAGTGGTGGTCTTTGATGAGGAGGCATCTAAGAAAGTGTGAAAAGATGAAATTGTATTTATGTCCCATGGAATTATTTGTAGATTCATAAATCTCTAGCCCAAACTCTAAAACCTCCATGCTTGGATCTCAAAAAATTAGAAACCACTCTTGCAAGGTAGACTCAAGATTTATCCCATTACTAAGAGCTTTTTTATTGTTGTTTTTTACTATTACAAGGACAAGGAATTAATCCAAAATCAGTTATAAATTTTGAATCTTCACCCTTTAATCATGAAACCTTGGTCCCCCTTCTTTAACCCCCTTACTAAATATTTGAATGAAAGACCTATTTGGATTTGTCTACCATATCTTCCTTTCTAGTTCTGGTCTTAATCTAGCTTTAAAGTCATATGTAACTTATTGAAAATTTTATGTAAACACACCTAGACATTACTATCTTTTCTCACACCACCTTTTCTAGAATTTTGGTTAATGTTGATATCTCCAAAGATCTACCTAAAAAAATTGTCCTGCAAGTAGGCAACCGTTCTTGCTCCCAACCCCTCAATTATGAAGGATTACTATTTTGATGCCATAGTTACTTCAACATTGGGCACTTGACTAAAAATTTCAAAAATCATAAAAAAGAAGAAATCTTCGTAGTGGTCAGACTTCTATCCCACCCACCTCATTGTGAATGCACTTGATTCTGATATTGATGACTCGAATCTATCTTTAGATGAGCCTGAGCCTTCTACCCATATTGATCAAGTCGACCTTCTTATCACAAAGGGGACCTCAAGGTATATCCTCCAATTATAAGTGTGAAGGGGCAATTTTAGAATTGGAATTCCCTTCTCCAACTATTGCTAAGGGCATTAACATTCTTACTGAATCACCAAGGGTAGAACCATTGGTTGGGTCTTCAATGGTAGATAAATCTTAGCCCTTAGAATCTTTTGTAATTATTTTACCTCTAGCCATAGATTTAGCAGAAGACAAGGAGTGGAATAAAGTGAAGAAGAAAAATGGTAAAAAATCTAAGTCCAATATGACCCTCCGTTCAGGGGGGCAGTTCAAAAAAGATAAGGAGTGACCTAGATTTTTTAGGGAACTCATGGCTATATTTTGAAAAAGGTTCATGGAAGTGGAAAATTGGTAGAAGGTTTTCAGTTTCCTATATGGTCTTTGTTGGTGGTTCAAACTTTTTGCTTATTTTGTAAAGGTTTAGTAGAAGATGGTGGTAGGATGTGTATGGTACTTTTTCAGATACGTGGATCTACCAGTTTATTATTTAGACTCACATGGTCCTCTTCAGAGGGCTATTGCTTTTTATTTTTTTATGCAGAAGTTTTGTAGAATTTGATGACTAGTAGAACCTTCTCTATTTGTTAGCAGTTTATAATCATGGCTTGTTTCTTAGTCTTTGTACTCTATTGGTTCTTGTTTTATTTATCTTTCATGTCTATCTTTTGGGCTCTTTTGTACCGATCATGGGTCCCTTAACCTATCTTTAACCTATCCAATAAAAAAATATTTTAAACCAGTAATGAATTGAGCAATAAATCATACAAGGTTAGTTCCACACAAGCAATAAATTAATCTAACACACAACTAACCATTATCTAAATAAAATGGCATTATAAACACACAAATTCTAACAATTCAAACTATGCATCTAATATATTTTATTTAATATGATGTGTGCAAGGTTTTAGTTATTCCTCTGTCATCACCTGACATTTTAATCTACATCACCCTCTCTGATGATGCTCTCCCTCCATCATGCTCTAAAGGATAAATCTATTCTAAGTCCAAATTATGATAATAAAGTAGTAAATTTATAACATCATGACATGTATATCATAAAATATTGTTGAATAACAAGTCAACATGATCACAAAGTAAAGAATATACACTACAACTAACTCATAGTAGTGAAATCATAAAACCAAAGTAACATACCACTGTCTATTATAGCATATGACTTAGAATTTAAGTAGTAATAATAAAATCAAATTATCAAATATAAAAAAATCCATGAATAATCAAGTAAGTTTGCTTAGCAAGGAATCAGGATGTAACATCTACAAAGTATACATATGAAGCATCACTTACATGTTGACTTAGGTTAACAAGAATCATATATTCTAGTTATATCAGAGACAGATTGTAAGGGCCAAAAGGCAAAGAGTCAAGGTCAAATGAACTATTGATAAGGATGGTGAACTATTTAAACTTTTATAATGACTCCATAGGCCTATAAATTAGGATTTTGAATACATTGTTTGGAGTTGATAGCCAGAGTAAGAATTCAAAGAGTTGAGTTTAAGAATAATACTATGAATTTTTATAAAATGTGAGAGAAGGTGTGAATAAATAATATGTAAAGGGTATATTAGTATAGTTTTAGTCAATAAAATAAATTAAAGTAACACACTAAACACTTAACACCTTTAGCCTGGACACTAAGAAGAGCATAGGTAACAAGCATACAAATGAAAATACAACTATAACTCAAAATAAATCACTATTTAACCTTCCTTGTAACTCCAAATGTCTTGTTAAAGTGGCTTGCTCATTTTTATGCATCAATAAGTCTCTAATAATGAAACTCCATTTTCCCCTCTCCTTGGCACCTTGGCTTGGTTGATTGGCTTATAAATATGGATTGGTAACACTACTTGAAATGTTTGTCTCTCAACAAATAAGTATTATAACTTTGGCTTATGAGAGATTTGAATATATTTGGGCATAATAACATTACACAAAAATAACTTAGATATCAATAGGTATGACCTTGTATGTATAGCCTCAAAAGTTAACTCTCACCTAGGGTTAATTAAGGTTGAGTTTAAACATGGAATGAGTTCAAACTAACCCTAGGTGAGTTGAAGCTAACTCTAGTTGAGTTAAAATTTATCATGTAATTATGATTTTAAATTATTAGGCATGGCTCTCAAATTAAATATTTTGAGATATTTTGGAAGAACTTGACAACTCATAAATGTAATGATGAAAAAGCTTGAAATTTTAAATTTTGAAATTTCTTTTTTTAGATATTCATAAATTTCAAATGGATAATTTAGATAATCATTTAATCTAGTTTAATTAATTGATTCATTTTGATTAGCATTTTATCTCTTTCAATAATTGATCAAGTTCCCCACTTAATTGGTCCATAAGCCAAACTGTCAGTTGTTAGGTCACAAGGTTACTGAAGATGAATCTGTGAGAGGTTATTATTATGTATGGTTATTATTGCATATGGTATAATTGTTTAGAGTTGATATCTAGAGTAAGAATATGGTTTTGATCATTGATTAATGATGCACGACTAAATTTAGAACATTTAGTGATTTATAAGCTTAATTTACAATATTTGGTAGAAATTAGTCTGAGGTCCAATGGATTCCAGTTGTGGTCAGAATGGGGTGCCTACAATTTTCCCCTATTTAGGAAGGAATTGTAAGCTATAGGCACAATAACATATTCTCAAATAATGAAAAGGTCATGTATACCTAATGCCCCAATAGGCAATGGATGAGCCCTGGATGCCCCCTCGAGGAAGTAATTGGCAAAGAAGGTCAATGATCATTACCTCTAAAGAAAGAAAATGATGGGACAAAAAGGGTAAATGGGGTGGAAAATATGTATTTGCTCACATGTGATTATAATCAGTGGTACAATGAGATGCCCCAGTTGGGTACATAAGAAGGATGATTTTTTCAAAGGCAGTTATAAACATCAACATAGTGAGGTAAAAACATAATGATTTACCCAAAGGTAGTTATAATCATTAGTGAAATGAAAACATGTCCTAATTAGATAGATATAAATAATGATTTGTCAAAAGGTGGTTATAATTATTGCTACAATGAAAACATGCCCCAGTTGGGTGGATAGAGATAATGATTTGCCCAAAGGCAATTATAATCATTAGCATAATAAAAACATGCCCCATATGGACAGATAGAGATAATGAGTTACTCAAAAGTAGTTATAATCATTAACATCTAGATAGATTGAAACATAATGATTTGTCTAAAGGCGATTATAATCATTGGCACAATAGTGGGAATAGTGTGAGAAATTGGAAAAGGGGGATTGCATACTGAATCTCTACTCACAAGTAAGAGTAAGATAATATAGAGGAGAAAGATGAATTTGAAAAACCTACTAGTATGGAGATGCACATCCTAACTAGCAAGGATTAAAATTATTTCGTAATTTAATTACTTTGTATTGGGGAAATGAGTTGATAGATCGAGAATGTTTTAGGTGACTAAGGAGAAGTACCATGACATAAGATTTCTTGAGTTAATGTTTGTTGTAGCACGTTATGGTAATCATCATGATAACTTAATCAAAATATGCATAAGGATTGACATGTGATCCAATAAATAAATGAAAATAATGCACCAATGATAAGAACCATGCTGATAATGTTGACATATGAATATGGATAGACTTAAGTATAATGTGCAAAGAAACACTCAATGAATGCAAATATAATAAGTCAAGGCATAATAATGAAAGCAAACAAACAAATAAATAGGAAGACAAAACACCAATAAACTAAAAGCACAATAAAACACCAATATTTAAAAAGAAAAAATAAAATAACGAGAACAAAATGAAACAAACACAAACAATGGTTAATTACAATGTGAGTGCAAATAGAAAACAAATTATTCATACATGTGGAATAGAGGTGTTACTCTTAGTGACAGGGTGACCCCTAAGCTAGACAGTGATGACATAGGTATAATAACACAAGAACAATGGCACAAGGTTGCCCCTAGGTTATATGGAAGCAATGATGTAAATAAGATGACAATCATTTCCCTTAGGCTATAGGAGACAATGACACAAATAGACAAAATGAGAAGAATAGATGAAATGGAAGGGGTATTCAAGCTAACTTTAGATGCACTAAGCAACTGGACGTTACCTACATAGTTCCATGGATGTAAGATCCAATATGAATTTTTAGCCAAATGTAAGAAAACATGATTGATGTGTAGAGGAAATATGGTAATGGTCTCATAAAATGGTGAGTGTTTGAGATGAAGTCTAATGGTCATTAATGTATCAAAGTTGAATACATAATGCATATAATAAAAACTCACAAAATGGTGAGAGCGTAAGGTTCAGGCCAATAAGGATGGGAAAACTAAATGATAAGGGTTTACTTATGAGATAGTTAGGAGTCCCATGATCTTTATGGAAAAGAAGTGGTTGAAATGAGAAAGGAAGGTGTGATCGAGATAATCTTAGATACCCCATGTATCGAAGTTCTACCTATATAGTCTATGTGAACCTCAGGCTGATTTAGTTCTCTCAAAAATGGGAGGAAAAAAACCAAGGTGGTCTAGAAATAGATTAAACAAAGAAGATGGCCCAACCCAAAAAAATTGATGGCTTTAAATCTTCCATGTAAATTCTAAGCCAATTTTCATGATGTTGTGATGTTTAGGATTTTCTAGGTCATTTACAAATGTTTTTAAAAATTTTGAAGCATCTCAACTCGATCGAGAATGACTAGATACTAAATGGTCCAACTCATAAAATGGTAAGAGTGTTCCAACTTTAAATGCTTGAAAAATGATGAGAGTGTGGAAAAAGGGTGACTGTGTTGATTTCAACATGAATCAATCATTGTCTACACAGTCTATTAGGACCTCAAGTCATTGTAGTTCTTTCTTACAGTGGAGGAATCTGACTAGGTAGTAGCAAGTTCATAAATTAGGTAAATGACATAGTATAGCAATAGGAATAGCAAGATGATGTGGAAATGTATGATAAAGGTGTTGTTCCTCCATAAGCAATTATAATTATAAAATGATGACATAAGTCAATGATACTAATTTGCCCAAAAGTGGTTATAATTAGTAGCACGAAGTGGGATACTGATTTGTCCAAAGATAGTTATAATCAAGAACACTCATAATGAAATGAAATAATAAATGAAGGATGCAACTGCCAAACCACTATCATATTGGTCCAAGATATGACCTTTGTCTAGAGTATTGAATCAACTACTAGAACTTGATCTGAATCCTCTCACTGTAGGTGCCCTAAAAAACTAATGGAATGGAACCAAGGTCAAAGGGTTGGGTAAGGAGGGTAAAAACAACCTTGGTTAATAGGTAAGGTATGGTAGAATAATATACAATATGGTATAAAGAAGGATGATGATATGGTGCAATGTAAACGATCCTCAGAGACAATTTGATCTAGGAATTTGACTCAAGAGAGGATGGTTAGTATGGTGCTAGTTTCAAAATGAAAATAAGATGAAAGAATCACACTATTAGCATAAAAATTTTAGGCCTAAACACTAGGGAGAGCTTAGTTAAAAAATATGAATAAAACACACAACTAAAATTCAAAATAAACTCTCTTTTACCTTTCTTGGATGCTCCAAAATGCTTGTTGTAGTGGCTTGCTTGGTTTATGCTCATGAAGTCCTCATTAATGGAAGCTTGGCTACCTCCATCTCTCCTTGGCACCTTTGGCTTGTGGCTTAGCTTGGCTTGGAATAAATTTGGCATGGTAACACTAATTGTAATGGCTTCTTTAAGATATTTGTGCATTATAACTTTGAACCAAAATAGCTTAGAAATGATGTGGTAAGGCTTCTTATTTATAGATTTTTGAGATTGATCATAATCAACCTGAACCATCCATCTTAGGATTGAGATGTGTGGCTAAGGATTAATCTAATTATGCAATTAAAATTGATAAATAGGCTCATCAATATTTGGGATAGAGGAGCAATAAGAGGCATGGAGGGCTTTGATGAGGCATGGGAGGCATGAATCCTGATATTTATGGCATTTATGGCCTAGGAATGACTTCCCAAGAAATGAGGTCACCTGATGATGCAAATATTCAATATCCATTTCCAAAAGTAAGTTTCAACAAGTTTCCATGGAATTATTAATTAGGCCTTGATTTGGATTAATTAGCTCTTAAGCATGTTTAAGCACTATGTGCCAAATTACTCAAATTGATCAGAATGTCTTATTATTGGTCCAAAATTTGACTAGATTGGAATTGGAAGGCAATTTCAGATGCATTAGAACTGTATTCCTATTTAGGATGTTATCAACAATAAATAACAAAGGCACGTGTCTTGAGTAGAATATTTGATAGGAAACAACAATCCAGATCACTCAGATGCAAAATTAGCATTTTGACTCGAAATAAACTGATCAAAGTTAGTTGGCCCATAAATTACATTGCCCCATTTAGGGATACCCTAGCCAGAATCAACACTTGAATATGTCAATTCAACTCTTTTAACACATTTTAGTGTTTTAAGCCAAATTGTGCGTTTTGATAGAAATTGGTCAAAAGCCTAGTTGGAGGTCATCGATGGCCAATTTTAGGTATCTACAAGGTATGGCAGAATAATATAGAGTATGGTACAAAGAATGATGATGATATGGTACAATGTAAACGATCCTCAGAGACAATATTTTTGGTCTCTCAAGCAAAGTAATGTTTGAGGTGTATGATGTTCATCGACTCATCAAATTCATCTTTGTCTGATGTAGAGAGCCTATATGCTTCAAAGCCATAGTTTGAAATAATGATATAAAGGCTTATACAGTTAGGTTTGAATTTTCTTTTCTTCTCAATCATAGTGTTCTTTTGGTTTTATTTGAGAACAAGATCACCAAGATCTCTGTGTTTAAATCATTGGTTATGTTGGGTGAATATTTTGTCAGGCAGCTGTCTGATTGAGCAAAATAGGTCTTATCATCCATAGCAAGGGAGATTGGTCAGCCTAGTGTGCAGGTTTACTACATCAAAGGTGGACAAATCTCTCCTCTCATCAAGGGGAGGTTCCTTATAAATACGTAGGAGCTATAAACTATATCTATAAGTATAAAATAACACTCAGGGGTAGGATTTACCATCCATCTCTCTTCTTTCAAAGATGATGTTCACAAACAAAGGAGAAAATCCTTGTGAGAACACTGAAGGAACTTATCTTCTTTCAAAAGTGTTCTTGCAGGAAATAGCAGGAGTTCTTTCAAGTAGTGACAAGAAACTAGTAACACAGGTGCAGAGTAACCAACAATCTAAGATGTAGCACAAAGTCTCCACCTTGACTACCCGAGTGAAATATGAAGAACAATGGGGGCACAAAGTCATCCCAAGGTCCTTTACACAAGAACAGAAAACAAACACACATTAAAGACAACTATGACATCACAAAGTCTGAAAGTAACTGGGTTTAGGACACCTTCCTGATTACTTCAACTAGTTATGTTTGCCAAATTAAATAAACAAGAACACATTCAGAAGATAGACATAATAACAATCTCCTAAAATGATACAAACTATGACAACATAATGTCTGCAAACAACTTGCTTTCTCATTCAGATAAAATGAAATGAACAACAATCTAAGCTCAAAGTCTTAGTATTCACCTTTCAATTTAGGTAGATTTTTGCTTAAGTGATAAAAAAGATCTCCCTTGTAACAATAAAAGAGTTTACAATATATAGCGCTCCAAGAAAGACTTGGGCACTTGTTTTCATGAAAAAAGCCCATGTTGAATTGAATGCCTTAAATATCTGTGAAAGGGCCATGATAGAACAGGTCATCGGCCTTGACTTTGGCATTTTGAATCATCTCAAATGTCTCTTCCTAAGCATGGGTTGTCTAGTCTTCTTTCTGATGTTTGCGCAGCTGTCCAATTTGCCATTACTTCTAGGAAGAAAAATAGGTCGCGTCCTTGATTTGGTGTGCTTCAAAAATCCAATTAATCTACTATTTCACCTACTGTAAATAACTCCCTTGAAGATATTTTGGCCTTTCCCTCTTTCTACTATGATTTGAGCCCTCAGGTTATCTTTTCCCCTTTCTAGTTTTGTCTTTTCCTGGCATTTGAGCTCTTAGGGCTATATCCTCGGCCTTGCTGGTTCTTTACGCTCTTCTATCAGCGGTTCTTCCCTTTAGCATTTTGGCCTTTGAATGCATTCGAGTCCATCATCCTTCTTAACAATTCCTTCATGTCTTTCCTATTTGCTTTGGCCACTTTTCATTGATCTCAATAAGTGACATGTGGCATGTTCCACCGTGAAATAGGTGAGGACATGTGGCAGCATCCACTTACTTTATCAACTCACCCGAGGCCCACCACAGTCTTTACAAAATGAAAGGGAGAGACTGTGGATGTTGACACTTAGAGGCTTCTGTCAAACTTTACCAGGGACACGTGGCAACTTTCATAGCTTTGAAACTTATTAGAAACTATGTCTCGACAAACAACACTTGGCAGCTTCCACTTTGGCTCTATAAGGGACACATGGCGGCTTCTACTGCACTTTGTCTTTTTTCATCAGTGATTTTTTTGTGGGCTTTTCTCTTCAGTCAAGCTTTTCCTTTTTTGGCAGACTTTTCCTTCGAACAAAAAGTCTAAAGGAATTCCTTCACTTTGTCTTTTTTTGTCGGGATTTGGCTTTCAAGCTTTTTCCATCAGGCTTTGCCTTAGTCATTTTCCCACAAAAAATACTTCCAAAATAATTATAATGGCTCTTTCACTTAATAATTTCCTTCAGACAAAAAGTTCAAAGGAAATGTTCCCTATCAGCCTTTGAAAAAATCCGAAGGAATTCTATCTTTTTTGTCTTCTCTTTGACCCTTGAACCAATGTTGTCTGCCCTCTGTAAGGGCACTTGTTCCTTCGGCCCTAGGGCAGCCCCTTGAACCTACCAATTGAACTAACCGATTGAACCAACCTTGGTTCAACATTTCAATGGTTCAATCGATTTAATCTCTTTATTTGGCTAAGTCCTTTTGATCTTTTGAACCAAATGCGTTGAACCATTTGGTCTTTGAACCTGTTGAACCGTCGAACCAAAATGGTTCAAGGTTCAATGGTTCAACGGTTCAAGCCTTTGTTTTTTGTCAAGTGTTCGAAGTTGTGGAACCTTGAAATGGTTGAACTTTGAACCTTGACAAAGTGCTTAACTCTTGCTGATGACGTTGAACCTTTGAACCCATTGAACCCGTTGAACCAAAATGGTTCAATGGTTCTATCCTTGCTTAGAAGCTTGCCGATTGACATTTTTGATTGAACCAAGTCGTTGAACAAACCTTGAAATTACCTAAGTGTTGGAAACTTGCTCTTCTGAGGGAATTTACCTGTTAAAGCCATTGAACCTACTGAAACTCCTAATTTCAAGCATGTTGAGTTCGTAGAAACATATCTGTAGAGTCCGTAGATTTAAGCCTATAGAGTCCGTAGATTTCTAGAAAAGCTTTGAAAAATGAGGAATTTGAAAGCTCAAAACAAATTTTGAGAAGGGGAGAGATAATTTTGGTCTTGTAGGGCCAAAATAGTTCATATGTTGTCCCAAAAATGAGAAGTCTATTTTTGGGGACAACAACGGGCTCCAATTGGGGAACTTCCTTCAGATGAAAACTTAAAACAGCTGAGGGGAGTAGAAACTAAAATCTCAAGTGCCTTTGAAGTATGCCATTGGGCTATGGAGTCATGCTACCAAAAAAGAAAGGCACCAAAAATGAAAATAAAAATCACAACAGAACTAAAGACTATACAAATATACATATGCACAGGTAAATTTTATTTGATGCTTTAAGGATTGAAGTGCTTCAGATGCCACCCATTATGAGACAATAAAGATGGTGTTCCATCTTGATAAACTAGCAAGAAACCATTTTGTCCCCAGAATCAGTGATAGATGAATGGAACTCTCCACCAGGAATCACATTTTCTGTGCACTCCTTTTGGCTCTCTCTTCTTGTTCCATGGCAAGACATGGTCTTCAATATGAAAACCATAACTCCTTGCTCTCTTGGTGAAGAGTTCCTTTTGCTGACTTCAGTATGGTCCACTACCATAGCTTGATGTTCTGTTGGTTCGATCCAACACATATTTTGATTGTCAGCATCAAACTCCTGACAAACCATCAGCTCAACATCTCCTTTAGTGTGAAGGAGTTTGACATCTTGGTTTTGAGCAGCCTTCAACACGAGTAACAGAGATTTGTACTCGACAGTGTTGTTGGTGTTGCTAAATTGTGACTCATGTGAAGGAGGAAGAATATCCCCTTAAGGAGATATCAACACCATCTCGGCTCTGGCATCAATAGAGGAATTGTTGTCATCGAATTCCCAGATCTAAACATCATCAGAAACTAATCTTCTATCAAATTTTTCTTCATTAGAGAGGGAAGATCCTTTTTCATCTGTACTGTGCCCTACCGATTCTTTTGATGTTTTGCTTGAATCAATATTTGGATTGTCACCTATAGGACTTTCATTTACTGAAACATGAACATCCTCATTAGACAAAAAATAATTACCCCTATTTGAAGACTCAAATAAAATTTGAGCTTCAGGTGCTGATGTCTGAGTGACAACATATTTTGCCTCCTTTTCAAGAAGTAGCCTCTTCATGATACCTTTGATAGGGATCCTTGCCTCAGATAGGTCCATGCTCAAATCTCCTCCAACATCTTTGTAGAAATTTAATCTCAGCAAAATGTCGTACGAGGCTGGGATGTCGGCCACCAGGATTGTCATCTTGATTCTCTTTTCTGAGAATGCTACAAATGCAAATTGGGCATCCTTGATCTGTCCTGTAGTGGCACTTATTTTTTATCCATGGATAAACATCTTCCAAATGTTTTGGTCAATGTAAGACCAAGAGATTCTACCACTTTGGCAGGCATGACATTGTCAGATGCACCAGAATCAATGATGCAGTTGCTCAGCTTGTGACTATTTATCAACAAGGAAACATAGAAAGGATATATTTTCCTAGGGGCAGCAGGAGGAGTGATGACAAGATTGTTTGGGATGGGCATGTTCCTTGGGGGATCATGAGTTACCTTTCTAATCTTGTGTCCTATAGGGACGACTGTATTCTTCACACACTCCACCAACCTGTCCAACTGCTCAGGGTTGGCTTGTAGGAATTCAAATTCAGTCATTTGAATTTTGGTTTTCTTAACATGGTCAATTATGTCAAATGACTGAAATGGACTAGAAAGAGAGGATGAGAGTTCATCCTTTTATTTTTTACAGGGGGAGGACTGATCTACAAATTTGAAGTAGAATGTGTAGGGATGTTTGATGTACTTACCTTCTTAGCAACCACCAGGTCCTTTGGCTGGAAAGGCAGAGTGGTCCCACGTTTAGCAATAGAAATTTTTGGTTGAGGTTGCTCTGACTTTTCTTTATCAGCTTGTTGGGCTGATTGGTTCTTGGACCAGGTGAACATTGTGTATGATCCCTCGACTGCTTCACCTTTACTTCTGGGTTCATCCTGGTAATTCAAGAAACCAATGTGGGAGTCGCCAGCTGATTCTTCTTGGTCGACTGCAAAGAGATCAGCGTCATTTTCTTGATCAAACTCAAGTTGGAAAGAGAAATCATGTTTTGTTTCTAGATATCCAACTGCTGAGTTGGTTGGTGCTGCTTCAATGGCAAGTTTCCCCTGTGGAGGAGGTAGTTGATTTGGTTGCCCTTGATTTCTGGCAGCATTGCCTTGATATGAATGGTTCTAAAATATCTTGCTTGGCATATCTCAATAAGGAGGAGCAAACATACCTTGGGCCACTTGTCTTTTCAAGGCTAGCAGTTCATTTGCCAGCTTTTGCACCATTTGATCTGTGGTGCCTGTAAATGGATACTCAGAAGATGAAGAGGATTTACCTCTGTTTGGATCTCTAGAGTCCTTATCTTTCCTACCAAAATAAGTTCATCTTCTAACTCAGTAGCCAAGTCTTGAGCATCAACAAGGTCTATGTGTCATGAGCCTAGTAGGTTTGTACATCTCAGCAAAAAGAATTTGAAGCTCACTGGAGATCAGGCAGCTGTGAGTTGATGAAGAAGCATTTGAGGTTTTCAGGTGTTGGCTGAGCAATTGCAAGGGTCAATTTTTTCTACATAGATTCCTTAGCTTGGCAAAAAATTGATTTATGAAATCCCTCATAGGTTCATTCGGCTCCTTCTTCATCTATGTGAGTGGGTCAGTAAGGCATGTACATGTTTGCTTCTATAGGTTTGAACCTAGCTTCAAATTTATCTTTGAGTGTGTCCCAGTCAATCACTGACCAAGCTTGTAGATGGTAGAACCAATTTGCAGTAGTGCCTTGTAGTGTCTCTATAAATAGCCTGACTGCTATGTCTTCAAATTCCACTCCTATTATGCCACAGGATATGCTGAAGGCTACAATGTGTTCATCAGGGTGAACTCTCCCATCACCAAAGTATTTGGGGAAATTCTTCCTTGAGCTGCATGGAAGTTTATGTAGAGGTGGAGTCAGATTTAGTGGACCAAAAGAGTTACCCCAGGGGCCTTGAGCCATGATTTGATTATGTAAAAGTGGGATCACAAATTTGGGTGGAGTATGGATAGGTAAATCTCTGCTAGCAGCAAAAAAGAAGCTCTACCTTGTGTTGGTGACCTGGTAGGGGTAGGAGGAAGACTCCTAGTTCGTTGAAGGTGAGGTTGTGGAGGAAACAAATCAAAATTGCTCTATTGTACCAACTCAAAAATAGAGTCAAAAACACCTTGAGATCTCAGGTTCTTGGTATAACATGGAGTTGTGAGATTTCAAAACAAAAAATGGAAAATAGCAGGATCTGCTTCAGCTTAAAGCTTGAGACTTCAAACTACGTGCTCTTCCCTAGTGGAGTCGCCAAAAAGATTGTTGGGTGAATATTTTGTCAGTCAGCTATCTGATTGAGAAAAATAGGTCTTATCATCCACAGCAAGGGAGATTGGTCAGCCCAGTATGAAGGTTTACTACATCAGAGGTGGACAAATCTCTCCTCTCATCAAGGGGAGGTTCCCTATAAATACGTAGGAGTTATAAACTATATATATAAGTAGAAAATAACACTCAGGGGTAGGATATACCATCCATCTCTCTTCTTTTAAAGATGATGTTCACAAATAAAGGAGAAAATCTTGGTGAGAACACTGAAGGCACTTCTCTTCTTTTAGAAGTGTTCTTGTAGGAAATAGGAGTTCTTTCAGGTAGTGACAAGAAACTAGTAACACAGGTGCAGAGTAACTAGCAATCTAATATGTAGCACAAAGTCTCCACCTTGACTGCCCAAAAGTGAAATATGAAGAAAAATGGGGGCACAAAGTCATCCCAAGGTCCTTTATACAAGAACAAAAAACAAACACACACTGAAGACAACTATGACAGCACAAAGTCTAAAAGTAACTATCTTCAGGACACCTTCTTGATTAATTTCACTAGTTTTGCTTGCCAAATTAAATAAATAAGAACACATTCAAAAGATAGACATAAGAACAATCTTTTAAAATGATACAAGCTATGACAGCACAAAGTCTGCAAACAACTTGCTTTCTCATTCAGATAAAATGAAATGAATAACAATCTGAGCTCAAAGTCTCAGTATTCGCCTTTCAATTTGGGCAGAGTTTTGCTTAAGTGATAAAAAAGATCTCTTTTGTAACAATAAAAGAGTTTACACTATATAGTGCTACAAGAAAGACTTGGGCACTTGTTTTCATGAAAAAGGCCCATGCTGAATTGAATGCCTTAAATATATGTGAAAGGGCCATGCCAAAACAGGGCATTGGCCTTGACTTTGGCATTCTAAATCATCTCAAATGTCTCCTCCTAAGCATGGGTTGTCTGGTCTTCTTTCTGACGTCTGTGCACCTATCCAATTTGCCATTACTTCCATGAAGAAAAATAGGCCATGTCCTTGATTTGGTGTGCTTCAAAAATCTAATTGATCCACTATTTCACCTACTAGAAATAACTCCCTTGAAGATATTTTGGCCTTTCCCTCTTTCTGCTATGATTTGAGCCCTCGAGCTATCTTTTCCCCTTTCTAATTGTCTTTTCTTGGCATTTGAGCTCTCAGGGCTATATCCTCGGCCTTTCTAGCTCTTTACGCTCTTCCATCAGTGGTTCTTCCCTTTGGCATTTTGGCCTTCGAATGCATTCGAGTCTGTCATCTTTTTTAACAATTCCTTCATGTCATTCCCGCTTGATTTGGCCACTTTCCACTGATCTCAACAAGTGACACATGGCGTGTTCCACTATGAAACAAGCGAGGACACATGGCAGCATCCGCTTACTTTATCAACTCACCTGGGGCCCACCCCAATCTTTACAAAATGAAAGGGAGAGACTATAGATGTTGACACTTGGCAGCTTCCATCGAGCTTTACCAGGGACACATGGAAACTTTCGTAGCTTTGAAACTTATTAGAAACTATGTCCCGATAGACGACACTTGGTAGCTTTCGCTTCAGCTCTATAAAGGACACGTGGTAGCTTCTGCTGCACTTTATCCTTTTTCATCAGGCATTTTTCCATGGGCTTTTCTCTTCAGTTAGGCTTTTCCTTTTTTGGCAAACTTTTCCTTCGGACAAAAAGTCCGAAGGAATTCCTTCACTTTGTCTTTTTCTACCGGGCTTTGGCTTTCGGGATTTTTCTGTTAGGCTTTGCCTCAGTCATTTTCCTATGGAAAATACTTCTGAAAGAATTCTAACGGCTCTTGCACTTAATAATTTCCTTTGGAAAAAAAGTCTGAAGGAAATGTTCCCTATCAGCCTTTAAAAAAATCCGAAGGAATTCTATCTTTTTTGTCTTCTCTTTGACCCTTGAACCAATGTTGTCTGCCCTCCGCAAGGGCACTTGTTCCTTCAGCCCTAGGGCAGCCCCTTGAACCTGCCGATTGAACTGACCGATTGAACCAACCTTGGTTCAATGATTCAATGGTTCAATTGGTTCAATCTCTTTATTTGGCTAAGTCCTTTTGATCTTTTGAACCAAATGCGTTGAACCATTTGGTCATTGAACCCGTTGAACCGTCAAACCAAAATGGTTCAAGGTTCAACGGTTCAACCTTTGTTTTTTGTCAAGTGTTCGAAGCCGTGGAACCTTGAAATGGTTGAACTTTGAACCTTGGCAAAGCACTTAAATCTTGCTGATGATGTTAAACCTTTGAACCCATTGAACCCATTGAACCAAAATGGTTCAATGGTTCAATCCTTGCTTAGAAGCTTGCCGATGGACATTTTTGATTGAACCAAGTCGTTGAACAAACCTTAAAATCGCCTAAGTGTTGGAAGCTTGCACTTTTGACTGAATTTACCTGTTAAAGCCATTGAACCTACTGAAATTGCTAATTTCAAACATGTTGAGTCCGTAGAAACATATATGCAGAGTCCGTAGATTTAAGCTTGTAGAGTCTGTAGATTTCTGGAAAAGCTTTGAAAAATGAAGAATTTGAAAGATCAGAACAAATTTTGAGAAGGGGAGAGATATTTTTGGTCTTGCAGGGCCAAAATAGTTCATATGTTATCCCAAAAATGAGAAGTCTATTTTTGGGGACAACAGGTTATATTGGCCATAGAGTCTATTTTAGTATGCTTGAAGGTTTTTAACAATGTCTATGCATTTTTCATCTAGTTGTTCTATCACATTAGAGGTGGGTTGTAGACTACTACCATGATATAAAAGAAAGAGAGGCACAAGAGGGCTTCCAATGAGTGTGGGTGAGAAAATGCGTAACAATTTTGTTTACAATGGTATGGCTGTAAACTTCAAATTCGGATTTGTGTATAAAGATTTTTTGAAGATTGAATAAAGGTATAGGTTTGTAAAACTCATGGGAATCCCCCTAAACACACAACTCATATTTATTTGTGTGAATTCTCTCAACACTCGTGGTGAATACAAAGCTACCAATTATTGATTTATATTGGTTTTGATAAATTTCTTCACACTTCATGATCAATATAAGGCTTTAAACTTTGATCACATCTCCCTATGCAACAAACTTATATTTTTTACTAAGCCTATACATTTAAAAGGAGGAGACATATAAGCAATATAGTAATCAATAAGGTTACAACCATGAGAAGGAAGCTTCCATCCTATGGAAGGGACAAAAAGGTGAGATAGAAAGTTAATTTTGAAGGCCCTAATAGTTGTCTATGGCTTTGCATTAAAGACTACAATAGGGGTAGCCATTGGTATGAGAGAATGAGGAGATGGATGACCAAGTTAGAAGTTGACCATAGTTGTCTCAAACCCTCAAATCATAGGTACAACAATAGAGGGATTCAGATTGATGTTTCCTTTCATGATGAAACAGATGCAGGTGGACATTACATAATAAGATATGTTGGGACACCCCCTTGGATATTGTAATTACTTTAGGACAAAAATTTTTGGGCAAAGATGACTGTCATGTCCCCCTTTTTGACATGAGCACACTTAGATTCCTTAGCCTTAAATTTATTCCCAAAAGGATAAGGGAAAAGAAGTCAGAACATTGGGGGTCCACTTGAAGAGAAATTAAAGAAAAAGGTACATTATGAATTCTAATTTGCACTTGAGGTATGAAAAGTACCTTTTATCCTAATTTCACTTAAGTTGGGGCCTTATTGAGGTTTATGGGTACCCATGGGATAAAAATGAAATTATAAGGATGCCTTGTTAATATTTGAAAAGGATAATTTCCCTCATTTACGTGGGCACTCCTTTAGGGGCATTGGCTATTAAAGCAAAGTGAAGATTCCATTTGAAGGAATGCATCTTATGATATTAAATTTATTGCTCAAGTATGTCAAGCTTGGCCATAGTATGTTAAAGACAAAAAACCTTCAAGTGCTTCAATGTGTGAAGATGAAACCTTTCATATCCTCATTGTGAGTAGCTCTACATCAAAAGCTATAATGTGGGCTACAATAGGTGAGTTTTAGATTGGGTGAGGTAGACGACTTACCTTGGCAAGTGGATTGAGCATTGAGGAGTGGTGGCTTGATTTTGGAGGTCATTTCAAAAGTGTTTAAGGGTATTTGAGGGTGGAAACTTGCCTTGAGGCATTAAAGACCCCATCAAAGGGTTGAACTACACTTGTAAACCCTCTCCTAGGATTTGTGATTTTATTTAGAATTTATTATAGCTAGGTGACTTACCTATTGAGAGTTTTGAGTGCAGTTTCATGCCCTAGATTAAATATGTAATTTATTAATAATTATTCCATCTAGGCACTTGTATTTTGAAACTCATTGTGAGGGCTTGTGAGGCTATTTGAAGGTCATTCTCTATCACCTTTATTTGCATGCTTTCCATGATGACCCAATTTTGTAGTGACATAAGAGGAAACAAAAAATAATATTAATAATATCTTGCATATTACTTTAGTTGGACAAACCCCTTGAGAAACATTTGGAATGGTTTTAGTGGCCATTTAAGGCCTAATTTGCAATCTGAAATTATATATATATTTCTAGTAATTTATTATTATTTTTCCAGTAATTACTCATTGAAAATATTCATTTATTGAGTCATTTGGTGACTGAGATTTATTGTACAATTTTACTAAATTTTATAATTATTTGAATGATATTTTATTGTTGATTTAGCCACTTTAGCAGTCTGATTTTATTGGCAGCAGTGAGAGATTCATGAAAATTCAGAATTAATAAATTCTTGCTAGGGTTTGCTTGATAAACCAATTTGGTCCATTTGTCCTAAATTGATGACACTATGACCCCATAATCCAATATAAGCCATGGGAAAATAATGGGAGTGGGATGTTAGCTATGATAACCTTGAGGTTTAGGAGGAGGAACAAGGAAAGGAGTTATACATGCCTTTTGTTCATTATAACAAGAAAGTAAAAGATATTGAGATTGTTCATTAGTTATTTGATCCTTACTAAATTAAATTCATTTTATTACATGATTTTTAATGATGCTTCTTATTATGGGAAGACAACATGTAATGAAAATGAGGAAAGCTTGAAGCAAAAAAATAAATAGTATATTTATCCATTATAGCCCATGTATTCATTACAAATTGAAAAGCAAGCAATAGAAATTTGAAATTTAGATTCTTAGAAAAATATATTTTTTTGTATATAGAGATTAGTAAATTCCCCTAAAATCCAAAGTCAAAAGAAAGTGTTTTCAGTGTCAGATATTAGATTCAAGATCAAAATAAAGTGATTTTAGTGTCAGATATTAGTTTCAAGGTCAAAAGAAAGTGCTTTCACTATTAAATCCAAGCATATTAGTACCAATGTTGAAATAAATTTCTTTAGTGTCAAAATCTCGATAATTTTTCTAAACCCTAAGACAATTTTTTTGAAGCAATGTTTGAATAAAATATGTACGTTCACCAGTATGTTTTATTATAATTTAGAATGAAGTGGTGTATTAAATCTAATTAAGATGAAATGAATAGAAAGATTAAAAAAATTATAAAATAAATTACAACTAGTATAATGAAAGGGAAAGTATTGAAATGAACAAAACACGAATGAATGAAAGTAACTAACTATGAACACCATGAGAAGACTTGTTATTTTATGCTTGTAAGCTGATAGTGTGAAACTAAAAGATAGCTAGAATTGATCAATTTGATTTGATTATGTGCATGCAAATAAAACTATAATTGTCATTAATCAGGGTCAAGATTGATTGGAATACCACTACTATCCTTTACTGAAAATTAGAAAAAATAGGCCATAGTTATCTGCACCATATGTTGTGTGTGAAATTTGACCTTTAGTTATGCAAGGATGACTTGCAAATGACTTCTTCAAAGTTAAAACCCTAATAGGCATTACAATACTCGAAAAAAAAATAAAGATAGAAGGGAGAGTGTAATGGGTTTAGTTAACCCCGATCACCCCCGTGATGATTGATCACTACTTACATATCTAATACTCTGAACATATAAATCAATCCCCCTAGTTCTCCCACTTAGAGTGATTAGTGTAATTATGATCTTTTTGATTCATGTATGCATTTAGAGATGGATTTAATGCTTTGTAATACTTTACTTAACTTGGATGGAATATGATCTTGACTCAGATAAAGGCTTCTTCAAGTGACGAGAGTCAAATTTGGGAAGAATGGGGAAGCTTTTCTAAATGTTCAATAATATAAGTGTGCCTCAATATTGAAATTGCCAAGTGATAGAATTAGTGACTTAGATGTACCTTTATAACAATACAAAAATGGGAAACATCACACTACCTATCCTAAAAATATAGACCAACCTATAAGGGAGATTTTAAGCTTTATAAATAGTCATTGCTAAATTGAAAGATAAGATCGACCCATATAGACAAAATCAATTACTGGTCTTTTCTCATTTTCGTTGATTACATCCTAAAAGGGTAAAATTTGAAATTAAGAATCTAGGATGCCTATACAAATGATTATAGAGGCTTTCAATAACAAATAACAAAATTTTAAGTGTAAAAAAATAAATTAGAAAGGAATAGGTCTATACAAGTACTCAGGAAAGAGTGAGGTGGCAAAATGGGTCCAAAATAAGTGATCTAGTAAATTAAATTAAAAGTGGGCCAAAATTGACATTATCAAGTATTCATGACCAAATTTGAGTATTTATAATTTAGTGAAATCCATTTGTACGATTATGTAAGATATAAAAGGAAGTGGCTAATTGTCTCCCAAATCAACACTTACATGATTTTTAAGTTTTTGGACATTATATTCAAATCCCATTAAAACCATTCCATACATCCCATGAACATATTTGGAATGATTTTAAAAGACGTATGAAGTGTATGAAATGATTTGAATGAAATTTAGGTATAATATAAAAAATCTAAGAATTTTATAGTGTGTTAATTTCAAGAAAGTTAACCCTTTTTTATTTAATAGAGCTCAATATTTAGGCATGTTGAAGAAGACATAAAAATCACATATCATATCTCAATATTGGGTTACAAGTACCAAATGACCACATTTTTATTGTAACCATCTATATATTGAAAAAAAGTTGAGTTTTGATTGAGGAAAGGGAGAAACTTGAGAAAAGTTGCTCTACTAAGATTTCATGTTGGCCTTATCTTGCCTTATTTCCCTGTGTTCCACTACTACCATATCACTTATGCAATACTTTATAGGTTAAGTGTTATTTATTATGCATTTATATCTGCCCTTCAGATGGATATCTTTGGTTTTAAATGACCCTTAATCATTTTTTTATAATTATTATTGCAAAGAGTGGGAAGGATGGCCCCAAAGAGAGCTAGGAAGTTTGTCCCAAAGGTATACAATGAGGTATAGATTTTCATAATCATATCAATTTTATGTATGATTATAATATAATGATAAAAATGTTTGCAAATGGTATGGAAATAATTGTTTGATAGCTTATTATGTTAGTTGTGTCCCCTCTGATGAATCCTTTGTTAAGCATGAAATATACTAAGAAGGGGGGGTGAATCAGTATATTATATATCTTTTAGTTAATCTAATTTATTTTCTTTAACCACTTAATCACACATTCAAGATATTCAATAAAATTGAAACAATAATAAGCACCACACAAGAGAGAGAGACACACACCATATTTTTATGTGGAAATCCAAAGTGGGAAAAACCACGGAGAACAATCTCAAGTATATGAATGAGCACCAACTCAAATTACAAAGTTTGCAAGCACAAACTTGCAGGAGTAGCAACCCCTTTACCGAGCACCAACAAAGTAACTATTTGTGATCACTAACCCATAAGATCACCAACACCTTAACCTTCATATCCTTGCATTTGAAAAGACATATGGTGACCCTTCATAAGCAAATGCATTCTTTCCTCTTTTGTCTTTATCTTGGTGACTTTTCGTATTCCTCAAAGTTTCCTTTCATGGAAAATATGCCATACCCTCTTTTGCTTCACATGGTGACTCTTGGAATTCCTCAAGATGACTTTTCATAAGAAAATGTGTCCCATTCCTCTTTTGTCTTTTATCCCATTACTCTTTGACTTCTCCATGGGCCCTCTTTTGACTTATATGGAACCAAAAATATATTCATTAATATTAAATAAACAGTAGCACACATTAGCCAAGATATGAATATTAAAAACACCATTAAATGTAATGAGGCCTTTATCACCAATAATGTTAGACCTTTGACATTAATGACAATATTTCCAATAATCTCCCCCTTTGTCATTGATGGCAACTTCAAACTAAAACTGCCACATCTTGAAACCTGCAAATACTACCATCTGAAAAACATACAGTAACTCTTTCTTAAAGTAACAACCTGTATCATTCCATGTACCTATTTCTGCACTTGTACTTATATCTATTTATGTTCTTCTCCCCCTTTGACATTAATGGTAAAGGGCCTACCTAGAGCTAACACTTAGCTCCCCCTCAACTAAAGTTAAACCTCAATGGCAGAAAGTTAAATAAATTACTCCCAACTTCTCTTGCAGATACTCAAATGTGTCTTTTGGTAGTGCCTTTATGAAAATATCTGCAATCTACTTTGTAGTACTGATATATTCCATCTTAACCTATTGATCTACAACCTCCTCTCTCAAGAAGTGATATCTAATGGGAATATGTTTTGTTTTTGAATGCATCACTGGATTCTTTGAAATATTAATAACACTTGTGTTGTCATAAAAAATAAAAATAGGTTCATCATATTTTACCTTGATATCTTCCAAATTTTTCTTCATCCCAAGCACTTGAGTACAACACAATACCGTTACAATATATTCTGCTTTAGCTGTAGAAAATGATACTGAATTATACTTCTTGCTTAGCCATGATACTAAGCTATCACCAAGGAAGAAAGATCCTACACTTGTATTCTTTTTGTCATCCAAGCAACCTGTCCAATCTGAATCTGTATAAGCAACCAAAGTGAAATCTCTACCTGTGGGATACCATAATCCATAATCTAATGTCCCCTTGATATATCTAAATATTATTTTTACCAACTGAACATGACTATCTTTTGGAGTTGACTGTTATCTTATAACCATACCTCTTACATGCATGATGTCTGGCCTCAATGCTATCAAATATAAAAGACTACCAATCATAGATCTATACAAAAATTGATCTGTAATAGGTGAATCTTCATCCTTGCTCACTTTATTTCCTATACACATTGGTGTGCCAACTGGTGCATAATCCTCAAAACAAAATTTCTTCAATATTTTCTTGGTATATTTACTTTGAGATATAAAAATTTCTTTATCTGACTGAAATATTTGTAACCCTAAGAAAAAAGACAATTCTCCAAGCATAGATATCTCAAATTATTTTTGCATATTATCAAAAAACAATTTGTCATATTTTCAATGTTTCCTCTAAAAATGATGTCATAAACATATACCACAATAATTAATTGATGATCACCTTCTATTTTGATGTAGAGATTACTGTCAGTAAATACTCTCTTAAAACCTTGATCCTACAGGTACTTATCAAGTCTTGCATACCTAGTTTTGAGAGCTTGATTCAATCCATACAGTGCTTTCTTCAATCTACATACATGGCTATTGATATTTGAGAGAATAAATCCCTTAAGCTACTCAATGTAGACCTCTTCTTCTAGATTCATATTTAGGAAGGCAGATTTGATATCCATCTGAAACACTTTGAAATTTTTAAACACTGCATATGTAAAAAACATTCTAATAGCCTCTATCCTTGGCACTGGTGCAAAAGTTTCTTCAAAATCTATTCCTTCAATCTGAGCATATCCTTTACATACTAATCTTGCTTTATTCCTAGTCACTTCTCCATTTTCATTCAACTTATTTCTATAAACCCATTTTGTTCCTATCACATTGTGATCTTTTGGTCTAGGCACTAACTCCCAAGTATCATTATTTTCTATCTGATTTAATTCTTCATCTATTGCCTTAACCCAATGCTTATCATGTCTAGCTTCTAAAAAAGTTCTAGGCTGAATTTTGGATAACAAAGAAAAATTAACTTGCTCAAATTCACTTACCATCATTCTTCTGGTGTGAATTCCTTCATTTATGTCCCCAATGATGTCAATATCATTATGATTTCTCTAAACATATTTGGATGGAGTTTTCATGTCTTTTTTATCCTTTTTCTCATCTTCATCTAATTCTTCAAAATCTTCTTCAATAATTTTAGGAATGTTTACTGGATCACTAATTCTTTGTGTTCCATCTTCTTCTATCCTGACACTTGCACTTTCAACAATTTTCTTGGTTCTTTTGTTATAATATTTATAAGCTTTATTTTTTCAAGAATAACCAAGAAATATACCTTCATTTGCTCTGGATTCAAACTTACCAAGTTTTTCATCAACTCTTTTTATGAAGCATCTATTTCTGAAAACTCTAAAATAATCAATTGTTGTTGGTTTGTCTTTTTATAGCTCATAATGAGTCTTATCACTATTGAATCTCAATAATTCTCTATTCTTAATATGCACTACTGTAGCAACTACCTCTCTCTAATATTTATCTGGTATCTTTGATTCATTTAGGATTATCATCACCATCTCCTAAACTATTTTGTTTCTTCGTTCAACTACTCCATTTTGATATGGAGTTCTAGCTACTGAATAATGTCTCTTTATTCTATGGTCTTCACAAAACTCAATAAATTGATCTGACATGAATTCTCCTCCTCAATCTGATCTTAGACACTTAATCTTCAAACTAGTTTCATTCTCAACTAAAACTTTAAATGTTTTCAAATGTTTGAAAGCTTCTAATTTTTTATTTTAAAATATTACCCAAGTCATACGTGAAAAATCATCAATAACCAACATGAAATATTTCTCACCTTGAGTACTTTGAGTTCTCATAGGTCCACACAGATCAGTGTGAGCAAGCTCTAACATCTAAGTAGTTGAGTACTCTTTTATTCTGAACCACCTTCTAGCCTGCTTCTCATGCTGACAAGGTTCACAAAGCATGTCGAATGTCTTTATAATCTTTGAAATATTTCTAACTACTTACTTTTTGTTGATATTGACAAGATTGTCAAAATTTATGTGCCCCAGTCTCCTATGCCATAGTTTCCTTTCTTCAATATGACTCAAAAAACATCTTTGACCTTTGATGTCTAATAACATATACAAATTATTACCTATTCTCTGAGCATCTGTAATCAACACATCTGAATCTTTTCTCCTAATTTCACAACCTTCTACATAAAACTTTAATGTGTGCCCCTGATTACACATTTGACTTACACTAAAAAGATTATACTTAAGACACATATAAAATATTTTTAGTTTTAGTTCTACCATTATCCAAACTTAGTGTATCTTTTTTGACAATTTTGGTAGTGTAAGACCTACATATAAAACATTTTTAGTTTTAGTTCTACCATTATCCAAATTTAGTGTAACTTTTTTGGCAATTTTGTAGTAGTATTATCTCTAAATTTTACTGTGCTACCATTGATCTTTTTCAAGGTTATGAACTTGCTTTTGTCTTCTTTCATGTGCCTCGAACATCCACTATCAATGAACCATGGCTTTTTTTCATTTCTTGTATGCAAAGTTGTCTATACCAACATAGATTTTTTAGGTTGTTTCTTCTACCATGAACCTATTTGAACTTTTTCCTTGATGAATGGAGCCTTAAAACTCTGGTCCTTTTTTACTAACTCAAACACACTTCTATAGTACTAGGTTACCAAAGTTGTTACACTTGTAACATATTATGGCCTCTTCATTAAATCTTGATAGAGGAGAAAAATGTTAGGTTGTGGAGCTATTCACCAAAATGCACAAGATTATTACCTATTCTCTGAGCATCTGTAATCAAGTCACATCTGAATCTTAGCCTTCTCCTAATTTCTACAACCTTCTTGACAATAAAACATGAGATCTATATATGGACTCATGGGCTTAAAAGTGTGCTAGAAAGCCATGAGCTTTTAGACTAGTGTAGCTCCTTGAAAGGGGTGCTTTGCAAGGTCTACACAAGGAGCTATCCACCGGGGTAAATTATACTTAAGAGTAAGGTCCTACATATAAACTGGCACATTTGGTTAGTTTTAGTTCTAACCATTATCATCAAACTTAGTGTATTGTCTCTCAATTCCTGTTTTGTTCCATATTTTTAGTTAAGACTTATTGATTCTGGGTAACATTTTTAGTTTTAGTTCTACCATTATCCAAATTTAGTGTAACTTTTTTGACAAGTTGGTATCAGAGCTTTTGGTAGTTGACTAACAAGTGGTTTCAGATCTGGTATTCACAGGAGTTTCTGATTATCTCTAAATTTTAGCACGAATGGTCTTTGATGCTGTTACAGTGAATGTTGCACAAGATGTTTTGGATAAAGTGGAATCTTGGTTCACAGATTCTTTTGCCTCTTTCCATGCAGTTCAAAATAGAGCATCTTTTCATGGGTATGTCTTTGGAGACTTTGGAAAGATTTATTTAGGAGCTGGAGAGCCTTGTCAGATTATTGACGAAGTAGAAGTAAAGCTGAAATTGTAGATGGACGACACACAGTGGTTGAAGGAAGTCATGAACTTGCTTTTGTCTTCTGTATGTGCCTCGATATCCACTATCAATGAACCATGGCTTTTTTTCATTTCTTGATGCAAAGTTGAGATCTATACCAACATAGATTTTGATAGGTTGTGGAGAGCTCACAGGTAAAAAGTTATCACTCACAGACGAACACAGGTACCGGCGTCGGTCAGATAGTAACCGACGTCGGCAATAGGAAGACTATGACGTCAGTAGAAAGGATGAACTTTTTTGGAGATGGCCGAGATCGGTCACTTATTGGGCAGATGAATGGAGCTCATTAAAAAGTGAACTCTGGTCACCTTTTTGACTTAACTCAAACACTTGGCATGGACTTCTATTTGTTGGTAGAGTTGTCACCAGGGTACATTTTAGAGAAGAGAGTGGATGGACACATGAGACAGAAGGCCATTGTTAGGTATATGGTCTTGAGAAAGCTGCAGGACAGTGGTACAGGTTTGATAGGTAGATGACTAAGCATTGCTTCAGTCAATGTCAGTGTAACTATTGTGTTTATCTTACCAGGTATTGATGGCATTATTCTGTTACTAAATCTTGATGGTTTGCTAGCAGGTTTGACATACAGAGCTATATGTAAGGTTAGTTCAGAGGCGTTCATGAAGAATTTGGAGCAGCGAAACTCTTTGGCATTCTGATTGAAGACTGTTGGCGAGGTTCATTACGCAAGATGCAAAATCAGAAAGCACACCAATTCTTAGCTTGAAACAGGGTCACATTAGGTTTTAAAAGTTATGGAGCCAATTCGGGGAAGGAAAACTGAGGGCAGTTCAGTGGGACTAGCCAGGGATTCTTGTTATGCACAAGTTCTTCATACATAGATATGTAGATTCCATTATTAATAAAATCATAATAACCCAGGGAATAAAGAATATGACATTTATCTCTAAGTTTTTTTGTGGATCTCTGACCTGATTGCCTTTTATAGCTTTGTTTCTTCCAGCCTTTTTTGTTTGAGGAGTCTATTTTTGGACTGTTAGTTTGCATGTTGAAGGCTAGTCTTATCTTGAGTTGCGTTCTAATTATTGTAATTAGGTTAGTCTAATTATTGTAAGCTTCTATATATGGACTCATTTGTTTGTATTGCTCCTCTTTTGTAAAAGCTTTATCATAGCTGCTTTTCTTTTTCCTTGTCTGTGAAAGTAGTGGCATCCCCTTTCTTTTTTGTTAAATGATCAATACCTATGGCAAATTATGGAAGAAGAAGTGCATCATTCCTTTTGTATTTTTCTGAAATATTATTATTCGACATATTAGTGTTATTCTCAATTTTGAATCATTGGCTGCTTTATCATTGCTATTGCTTTATTTGTTTTCTCAAAATTTGCTTTTAAAGAAGACATTATATTTTCTTAACATGTTTTTTAACATCTCTGACCTGATTGCCTTTTATAGCTTTGTTTCTTCCAGCCTTCTTTGTTTGAGATGTCCTCTATATTCTTAACTTCTTCCCTTTTTATTTCCTCTTTTGTAAAAGCTTTATCATAGCTCTTTCTTTTTTCCTTGTATGTGAAAGTAGTGGCCTCCCCTTTCTTTTTTTTAAATATAATACCTATCTTATCTACTTGATCTTTGATTTTCTAATATCTTATTCAACATATTAGTGTTATTCTCAAATTTTGAATCATTGGTGCTTATCATTGATTGCTTTATTTGTTTTCTCAAGATCTGCTTTTAAAGAAGTAATTTCAATAACATACCTTTCACATTCTGTCATTAGATATTCTTTATTCTTTTTAGTTTTTTCAAAGTGTGCTTGTAGATCTTCAATTATTTTTTTTGACTCATTTTCATTTTTTTTGATCTGGAGCTTTAATCTTTGATTCTTCTTTTCAAGAGATTTTAACTCTTCTAAGGCACAAATGAGTTTTCCTTCTAGATTTACTTTAACTTCATCCTGTTCTTCTTCTTGATTAACTATACTTTTGCTTACGAAGGCATCTTCATGTATGGCTATGAATAGAATCTTTTCTTCTTCTGAATCACTGACTCCACTATCTTCGACTGAGCTAGGATCTTTAGAATACAAACTCTTCTTCTTGAATCCCTTCTTGAATTTTCTTTTGAAATTCTTCTTGTATGTAGACTTTCCTTCTTCATTTTCACCATTGCCCTTATCTGGGCACTTAGCTGCAAAATGTCCAATCTTTCCACAATTAAAACATTTAAAAGGTAATTTTTTTTGATATTTACCTATGCCTTTTTTTGGCTTGTGAATGAATAGAGCTCCATTGTCATCTTCATCATCACTAGAACTGTCACTTGATTCTTGAATCTCCTTCTCTTTCTTTGATTTCTTGAAAGTAGCTTCTCTTTTTGAGGGTTTCTCTTGTTTAGTCTGCATCTCATATGTTGTAAGAATACCATGTAACTCATCCATTTTTAGCTTGGTTAAATTATTCATCTCTTCAATTACCAAAACTTTTGCATCATATCTCAATGGTAGAGATCTTAAATTTTTTTGAGCCATAATTGATTCTTCTAACTTTTCTCCAAGACCTTGAATCTGATTAACTATTTGATCAACCATCTTCAAACTCTCAAACTATCTTCTAAAAATCTGAAGCTTAGCTTGCCGAACCTTTCCATCACCTTTATAAATATTCTCAAGTTTTACCCAAGTTTCATGAGTAGATTTACATTGCATGACTTTAATAAATTCTTTTTCACATAAACCACATAAAATAGAATTTAAAGCTTTAGCATTATTTTCACTTGCCTTCTTTTCTATCGAAGTAGTTACAAGTTTATGTGGCTCTTCATATTCCTCCACCACTGCTTGTCCAATGTTGAATCCAAGGGCCATCAAATAAGTCTTCATCCTTATGCTCCAAAAATCATAATTTATCCCATCAAACAAAGGTGCCTTATTTGTAGAAAAACCTTCATGTGATCCAGCCATCGTGCTTTCCCAATCTACCTTCAAGCTATAAATTTTTTTCAAAAGGAACCTGCTCTGATACCAATTGTTAAGCATGAAATATACTAAGAGGGGGGGTGAATCAATATATTATATATCTTGTACTTAATCTAATTTCTTTTCTTTAACCACTTAATCACACATTCAAGATATACAATAAAATTGAAACAATAATATGCATCACACAAGAGAGAGAGAGAGAGAGAGAGAGCAAATTTTTACGTGGAAACTCAAAGTGAAAAAAATCACAGAGAAAAATCTCAAGTATATGAATGAGCACCAACTCAAATTACAAAGTTTGCAAGCACCAACTTGTAAAAGCACCAACCCTTTTACCGAGCACCAACACATCAACTATTTGTGAGCACCAACCCATAGGAGTACCAACCCATATGAGCACCACCCCCTCTTATGTATAACACAACTACCTCTCAATGTTACTTACTCAACAAATGATAGAACTCTACAATATCTCCTGCTTTTCTCTCTTTGAAAATAAATACAAACCATGCACTCTCTTGAATATTATAAATGGCTTCTCAAGCCTTTATTTATAGCTTTTCAAATGAAATTAGGCATTCAACCTTTGTGACCCTTCAATCTTCATAGAAAATGGCACCAAATTTGCATGACCCTTCGTATCTTTGCATTTGAAAAGTCATATGGTGACCCTTCATAAGCAAATGCATCCTTTCCTCTTTTGTCTTTATCTTGGTGACTTTTCGTATTCCTCAAAGTGTCCCTTCATGGAAAAATGCACCATACCCTCTTTTGTCTTCACATGGTGACTCTTGAAATTCTTTAAGATGACTCTTCATGAGAAAATGCATCTCATTCTTCTTTTGTCTTTTACCCTATGACTCTTTGACTTCTCCATGGGCCCTCTTTTGACTTATATGCACCCAAAAATATATTCATTAATATTAAATAAATATTAACACACATTGGCCAAGATATGAATATTAAAAACACAATTAAATGCAATGAGGCCTTTATCACCAATAATGCTAGACCTTTGACATCAATGACAATATTTCCAACATCCTTTAATGCCTAAATATATCTATAGTAGGAACCCTTAGGTTTCCAAATTACTAGTGTTTGGAATCTCATAAAGAGATTTTTCCTTTTCTTATTTAAGGATCCCTCTCAAGTCCAAACCCTCCTTTCTAGGTTGAGTTGTTGGTTCTTGAGGAATACCCTTATTATTATGTCCCCTTGGATCCGTACTTCAAAGTCTCAAACCAAGCCTCCCTTAAGGTGCCTATTTGGATCAAACTTCCTAGCCTTTTGCTTCATCTATGGGCCTTTTTTGAGGAATTTTTTTAACCCAAAGGGTGGGTTATTTTCCATGAGTATTTTTTTTGTTACTTTGCATGCCCTAATAACATGTTTGTGTTGAGTTTGGTTTGAATAAAGACTTGAAATAGTCCATTGATATTCAAGTAGGGCCAAAGTGTTGGGTGAAAAAAATCACCTACTTTAATATACCAAACACTTGTGTTCAATGTTAGTCACCTGACCACATGATTCACAGTTGTCCTCTTATGAGTCGATCAAAGCCCTCTATCAAACATGCACTATTTGTTAAAGAAAAGGTGGCACAAAATATTGATAGTTAGATAATAGTGGCTAACAAAAAAATCATCACTTGAAAAAAAGGTTTTGAGACAAAACATATCCCCCCATTCTGATTTCTTCCTCTAAGGAATGAAGGGATGATGTTGCTCCCTATTAACCCTCCCCAATATCACAACTCTTTGATGGCCTCTTAGGGTCAAGATTCTCAAGTTTCTCAATCACAAGTAATTTTTCCCCATGCTAGGATGTCCTCTGTAAGTGATCTTGCCCCTTGGCAATAACCCAATCCACCTTGAGGTAGTTTTGACTCTCCTTGAGAGGATAATGGGGCTAAACACCACTCTATCTTACTTGGGGACTTCATGCCAAACTAACATTCTCTGTTGGGTAACTGGTTTACAACACTTAACTCTGGAGATGACATAGAGGATGGTCAGGGAGAACTACTCATGGAAGACTCCTCCTAATGAATTTAATATCATGGATTATTAGAGATCTCACAAAATCCTCTCATAAATTATATATGCATGTTTCTTCTTAGTAGTTGAGGGATTTTTATTTTATTTATCTCCATAAAGTTAATATTTTAGGGTTTCTTCTACAGACTACTGTAAAATGTATTTCTCCTAATGAATCTCACTTTTCCACTTTACATGAAGATGGACATATCGACTCTAATATTTTGATTTCTAAGAAAATTTCCCCCTTGATTGTTGCCTCAGGTGAATATCTGTCACATCAAGTTATTTAGGTTTTACTTGACATTAATAGTCATTCCCTATGGATTTTCAACATTTACGTTCCAAATGATTGCCTTGACATAATGACATTTTGGCGATGGCTCACTAATAATTTACCTTTTTCCAATTAACTAATTTGTGGTAATTTTAATATGATTGAGATGCCTAATCAAAATGTTGGCACCCTTCCAATGTGATGGTGCATGGGAGGACACGACGCATCATTTTATTTTGAAAACTATGGGGGTTGGTGGATCCACTCCTTTGACAATGCACATTTAATAATTCATCTTGGTTTATGTAGATGATATGTTGTGATGATATAAGTCTTGTATACTTGGTAAACTCATACCTTATATGTTCCTCTCAGTTATTTACCTTTCCTGCTTCTGCAAGTCTTGCATCTACTCTATATGTGTGCCCCTTGGCCTATATCTCTTAGTCTAACCAGTCTTATATTGATGTCCTAGGTCTTATATCTTGCCTAGAATGATTAAAATGTAGTTATCTTCCATCTCTACAAGTTCTAAACCTTTACCTATTCTCCTACTCCCTTGCTACTAACATTAGAGTGAGATAGTAGCATCAACATTACTATCTTGTCTCGATGCAAGTGTCTAGTGCCCTAAAATCATCCAATTTGCAAATGAAATGTATCCTAATGGTTAACCTAAGTGTTTTAATGTGAGTTATTACTCCAAAGGGATTGATATAAATATAAAATCAACCCTCATTCATTTCTCACCTATAAAAATACCAAAGAGACCAAAATACTTATTCAAATCACTCTATCAAACATTCAATTGAACAAAGCTTCCTTATTTCCATACCAGTCATAGATACAACACATCTACAGGTCTAAAAAATACTAAAGGAGCAACCTAAGAGCCCGATTTACCAAGTTACAAGCTAGGTCACTATTGTATTTACTTTGCACAAATTGTATGATTCACACACGAGCTAACATGTAGGGGATAACTACATCAGTATGAGGCCCTCTTCAAATAATTATATATATAAGCAACATACTTTGATAGAGGGGTCATTGGGGTCAACTCAACACCATGTTCCCACTAACCCATTTTCCTCCAAGGTCACATTGAAGATGGAAAACTAGGGTTTTACCATTTCATAAGGAGTGAGTGTCCATGACCCAAATTTGAATGCACTAGAGTGAAGGTGAAAAAAAACTTAGAAACATCTAGGTGTTCACATCCTATTTCATTAAATATTATGTACAGGACACTAGTATTTAACCCAAACTATAAGATCAATGCAACCATCACAAGCTAACATTACTATCTAGAGAACCAGAGGCATCATAACAAAAATATGATGATTGTTTTAGAATCTCTTTCCCACCTATTTTTAACCTATTATAGATCCATAATTGCATTAGTATTAGAACAAGATAAGTACTTCACTTCTTTATCATTTATATATCTAGCATAGTTGTACTTTTCATATTTAGACTGTCTCAATATAATAAATTTAGTGTATGATTATATCTGAGTTTAGCATTTATTTTTCCTGTTATAGATCTAATTATCAGCCTTACGCCATTTCATTTATATATACCCCTTTAATAGAATCTAGATAACACCAATTGAGACACCATTTTAGGGTTAAACATTTGGTGAACCCGATCTTTGAACATCAAAACCTTCGATCACCTAGGATTTTTTGATTTTTTTGTTGTTGATCCCTGATTGTCATAAAATATGTGCAACATGGATGTCTTTATTTCCCATTAGTTGATATGGTTTGTGACATTACTTATCTTGTCAAATCTTATAATCAAATCCATGCCAATAAGGAGAAGGTTTTTGAGCAAAACCAACACTCAATCTCTTTTCACAATTCATTTTACAATGTTATAGATCCAACATATAAATGCCAACATGCATGCTCTTGAATTTTTGTCCTACCTAGATCTTATTCGAATGATAACTACCATCTTGCACCTATTATTCATCCATGGCTTATATTGAAATTCATGGTTCATGTTGTTACTAATCTAGTATACAACAAGTGCCACCTAAACCCAAACTTGTCATAAAATCTAAGGGATATGACATTGTTGACCAATTCAGCAATACACATGCAAATATATCAATCCTTTATCTCCTAAAGCAATATATTGTTTTTAAGAATATCCTATACAATGCATTGCATGAAACACAAGTTCTAAGTGATATTGAGCTTGCTTATTTTGAAGATATTATGAAGGATCTTACGAAAAATAACAAGTTCATCACCTTTGATCCAATAAATTTACCATCCAAAGATATTATTGCCCAAAATTTTCCTTTGTTCATATAAGTAACAATACAAAGTAAAGGTATCAAAAGAGTGCTCATTGATAATGGATTAGGCCTAAACATTTTTAGCATACAATTCCTAACCACCATTGGTATTGACATGATCCTTATCCAAAACATTGTTATACACATCAAAAAAATTGAAAATTCACATAACCCTCTAGTTGGACAATTTGCATTGGATGTGACTATCAGACCAAAAAAAAATCAACTAATTTTCAGGTCACATCTCAATCCTTACATTATAATTTAATTTGGGGTAGACCTTGGATACATTTAATGGAAGTTGTCTCATATACACTTCATCAATGTGTAAAATTCATACATGAGGGGACCTTATTATCCATGCATGCCAATGATGAAACTTTCAAATTTTGCAAAATGATACATTTTGAAGCTGAAGGCATCCCTACAATGGTACCACCTAAATAATCCATGCCTCTTGAACATATACGTATATATGAAATAGGTGAGTCAAGTGTAATGGTTCCTTTATATTTGGATATAAATAAGATATTAACCTCTAAGGTACACATATATATGCATAAGGAGAAAGAACAATCCATAAAGGATCCAAAAAAACTTCAAGAACCCCCAACACTTGAGCTTCCTTTATTAGTCAATACTGAGAAAAATGATGGAAATGTTTCAGATTATTATGATAGTGATGATGATATAGCCTATGATATGATAGATGAAAAAATGCAAAACTTAAAATTTTATCCACTCAATCACTAGTCACATGACTTATTTGAACCTACAGGTTCTGGCACATATAAGCTAAACCCACTTGCATAAATTACAACATTAAATCCATATAATATGAGCATGTAAATGCTTGTTATTCCATACATTCCTTTGGGTTAAAATCATTGAGTCAACATTATAACGTCCAAATGTAAGTACATCATGTAAATAATGTGGAATATTTTCAAAAGGCTTTACCCTAAATGCTACATATCACATCAAAACAAGATACCACCAATACCATTTTATCTTTCTTACTTGAACATAGAATGATTTCTCTACCTTCTACCAGACACAAATAAGGCAGTAGACTACTCCCCACAAAGGGAGTACCATATTATAATTATCATCAGATCATTGGCCATACTACTAATCAATGTGTGACATTATAAAATCTAATACAAAAATGTAAGAGCAAAGGACACATACATAATGTGTACATAATAGGAAAAAGGAAGAACACTTATTATCTTTCAAAAGAGAAGTATACCTCAAAGTGATAAAATCATGATGATTTAACTATTGCTACTAATATTGATGGGGTATATTGCGACCATATCGAGTTTGATCCAAATAAGTGGCATACAACTTGTGGGACTACTATAATGAACCAATATATTATCCCTTGGATCTTAAATATCATGGATACATTCACTTACCTATTTCTTGTGGTCCACATGTCGAAGCTTCAACTATACGGATATCAACAAACGAACCACATTTAAAACTAAAGTTTAAACAAACTTCACTAGTTGAGTGGAATGCTAAGATAATAACTACAAACATGTGTGTAAAATTTCCTCATATGGATACAAAGATTTGCATACAACATGATGGACATAATTATTTACCTACACCATTGGCCTCAGGAAAACCATTTTACAAAAACATTGAAATGTTGGTACTAAATCGATATAAACAAAGCTTAAAATCATTTGTAGGTGGCCCTTCACCTTTTGAGGATGAGGATTTACTTGATTAAATGTATGTAATTTTTTTTGAAAAAGACCAATAAAATAAAAAACATACAAAATTTTAAAAACACTTTTGGCACATACATGTTCTATTAACTCCTTTGCATCCATGTGTTACTTCCATATTGATGGAAGACATCCTTAGTTACTCTTACATATGCTTATGTGTCACACTTCTACTTGAGTGTGATATAGGCATACAAAAATACGTGATACATTCCTATTTAAAATGTTGGGCTTTCCCTCTACTCATGTCATATGGACATTGGGGGCATTAACTTCTTTGATTTTGATACACACAGGTTATATGGTTCAATGATCACTCTGCATCATCATGTTTGAGATGACATTTGTACTTACACATGCCTATTATCCATGATTATATCTTACATAGGGTACTTGATATGCTATACATGTGACATAATTTTCCTAGCACATTAGATCCATGGGCTACCATGACATGTTATGTTGGTTGCTTGTGCTTTAATTTATGTATTTCCTTGAGTGTTTTGTATTCCTTTTTCAAGCATTTGAACATGCTCATTTTTTTGTGTTCCTCCCACTTATGTATGCTTTCATTGGCATTTACATATGTCATTGTTTGTTGTATAAAAATTTGAATATGTCATGCTTACTTTTAAGGACATTTGACTAAGTCTTGTCCCTTTGATTGTGCAACATTTGAACATGCCCCTTGTTTGTGGTCTCCTTGGACCATTACCTTTTGGCTTGCTTTTGAGAGATATTGTCTGTGTGCTTGTTTTCTTATTGAGCTTGTACTATTACTATCTAGATGTTGCCATAATATTTATCATGCATCTTTGATGTGGCAAGAAAACACTATTCATGAGTACTATTCATGGGTACTATTCATGGTGATGTGGCAGGTGATGATGTAGGAAGGTGATGTGGCTTGGCATGGACCATGGAGGATCTTTCACATGTGCTAAATTTGATGTTGACCTCCATTATGAGAGTGGGATGAATTCTATGTGGGGAGCAAAGTTAATGAGTTTAAGCTTGGTCAAAAGGAGTTTCCACTAGGTTTTGGAAGCACATGTGGAGTGGGGGACATCTTTTGAAGATTCCACTTGTTATAAGGGTTCAAAATAAGGTGGATCACATGGTGGAATACATTTTACTATTGATGAATAGTACTTCCAAGTGGAGGAGGTCAAATTTGTGGGATTCCTTTGTTTCCTTCTCATTCTATCATTGTATTTATATAAATAAATGTATTCCTTTGCTTTGTAATTAGGCTAGTTTGGGAAGAAAGCTTGTGTAAAATCTTGGGTAACCTCCTTGGTGTTGAGACCAAGTTTGTAATATGGGATGAGAAGCTTGATTAAGCTTGTAAATGACATGCATTGATGGCATTACCTTGAATTGTAATGTTTATGTGAATTAATGAGAATTGTGAGGTTATTTAGAGAAGATTTTTTGAGTTGCTTATGTGTTTATGTGAGAGTATGGATTGTTGAATCCATCTATATGGTTGTACGCCACATCAAGTGGTATCATAGCCACATCAATCTTAGTCCTACATGCGATCACATTGGTCCTATGTGCTTTAATGCTATATCTACCTAGACATGTTTCTTTTATATGCTACATGGTTATATTCATAGATTATACAGTTGTCTTATCCTTTTGATGTGAGTTAACTACCATTTACTATCTTTACCTCACCTCAAAGGAGGGGTATATTAGTTTGGGCATGTCATAGAGACATGTTCTCCACACTTGGCACAATTTTCAGATTTAGTGGGGGCATGCTTTAGAAGCATGTTCTTCACACTCATTCGGTATATGGTACTTATATCAATTTCCAAATTCAGTGGGGGCATGCTTTGGAACCATGATCTCTACACTCATTCAATATGGTACTTATATCAATTCTCAGATTCAGTAGGGGCATGTTTTGGAAGTATGTTCTCCACACTCATTCAGTATATGGTATTTATATTAGTATTCAAATTTAGTGGGGACATGTTGTATGGACATGGCTTCCACACATTCACAATTTATAGATTCAATAGGGGCGTGCTTTAGAAGCATGTTCTATACATTAATTCAATATGATACTTATATCAGTTCTCAAATTCAGTGGGGGCATGCATTGAAGGCATGTTCTCCATACTTATTCAATATTCAACATCTTCACTTTATAGTGAGGCCATGCTTTAGAAACATGTCCTCCACATTGGTGCTTATATCAGTTTTCATATTTCTCAATATATAGTGGGGGAATACTTTTGAAGCATGTCCTCTACACTTACACATTTATTCAAATTAGCCAAAGCACACAATTATGTGATTCAGATTCATAATTGTGGTAGAATTTTATACAATGGTACTATTGTTATACATAGTTTCAACATGAGACATATATAAGGTGCATATGTTATGCAACATGTGCATAATATTACAAAATTGAAATTAGTTTCAGATTCTAAAACTCTTTTATGGACTATTACCATATCACATACTTTTTTGTACCAATACCCATAGACTTTTACAGACTTTTATTGAGCCAATCTCTGCAGTAGTTGGTTAACCTTTTGGTATGATTGAGGTGATCAAATCACTCAATATTTCCAAGTTTTTAGGTTGTAATTGATCATCTAGCCTCACCTGGTTATAAGTATCATTGGGTTGCATGGTTGAGCTAATCTTAACTACCAAGTGACAACTCACTTTTGCTCCAATGTTGGGGGCATGTGCCTCTCTCTCTCTCTCTCTCTCTCTCTCTCTCTCTCTCTCTCTCTCTCTCTCTCTCTCTCTCTCTCTCTCTCTCTCTACACACACACACACACACACACATCTCCTTGGATATATACACTTTAAAGATTTGTTTATATTTATCTTAAAATCAGTTTCAGAGCCTTACAATGATACATATTTTTCAAAACAACTTTCTAATAGGCAAGGCAATTACATCAACACATAGGTGTACTCTTAAGCCTTGCACTTTCAATTTCAATCTATTTCAAGTACTTTCAACCCATATTATATGCACTGATTTTATACTGTAACATGCTCTTGGTTGTTGGTCAGTCACCAACAAAGCACTCAATTTGGGCTCACACAAAGATAAGGAGTGCATACACACCTAGATATGCATTCCTTTCCTTTAAACTAGAAATTTCATTACTCGATTAAATGTGGGGGGTAAATGTAGATAATATTTTATGATTATATAACATCTCAGTCTTGTACACCTAGAAAACTTAGACCTTGCCTATTCCTCTTAGTTCTTTACCTTTTTTGCTTATTCAAGTCTCCAATCTTATTTATCTTTGTGCATATATCGATTAGTCTGACCAGTCTTATATTAATGGCCCAAGTCTTCTATCTTTCCTAGAATACTTAAAATGTACTTATCTTCCATATCTATAAGTTTTGAACTTGTACCTATTCTCTTGCTCCCTTAACACCAATATCCAGATGAGATAGTAATATTGACATCACTATTCTACCTGACACAAGTGTCCAGTGCCCTAAAGTCATCCAATTTGCAAATGAAACATATCCCAATAGTCACCCTAAGTGCTTTAATGTGGGTTATTAATCCAAAGGGATTGATATAAATACATGATCAACCCTCATTCATTCCTCAACTAGAAAAAGACCAAAGAGACCAAGGCACTTATCACAAAGGACTCTATCAAGCACTCAATTGAACAAAGCTTCCATATTTCCATACCAATCATAGGTACATCACATCTATAGGTCTGAATGGCTAAAGAAACATCCCAAGAGACCGATTTTCCAATTTACAAGTTAGGTCACCACTAAAATTGTTTTACACACATTGTATGATTCACACACAAGCCAACACGTATGAGAGAACTACATCAATCTAAGACCCTCTTTGGAGTATTGGATATGTAAGTAGTGTCCTTTGACAAAGGGGTCATCGGGGTCGTCTTGACCCCGCGTGCCCACTAACCCATTTTCCCCTAAATTCACATTGAAGATGGAAAGCTAAGGTTTTACCATTTCACAAGGAATGACAAATCATGACCCAAATCTAAATGCACTAGAGTGAAGGTGAAGCAAAATCTAAAAGCTCAGGTGGTCACATCTTATTTTAGTAGATATTATGCACATGACACTAGCATCAAACCCAAAATTTATCATCAATACAACTTTTCCAAGATGACGTTATTGCCTAGAGAGCTAGAGGCATCAGAACCAAAATCTCCTTCTTCCCTAATTTTACCCTGTTCTAGATCTAGAACTACATTAGTATCTGATCAAGCTAAGTACTTCACTTCTTTGTCATTTCTATAACTATCATAGTCATACTTTCCATATTTAGCCTAGCTCAACATAATAAATTTAGTGTATGCTTATATATGGGTTTATCATTTAATTAGCATGTTATAGATTTGATTATCAACCTCATTCCATTTCATTTCTATATACCCCTTTAATACAATTTAGATAACACTAATCTAGACATCATTTTAAGGTTCAACAGTTTACTTGGTCCAACTTTCATGATGAATCCAATAGTGTCCTCAACTAGTTGAACTATTTCATGCTTTTTGAGCAACACATATTCTATTTAACTTCCTTTGATGGGAAAGCTATCACCGTCCATCCATAAATGATCATCTTAGAGCATAGTCCCATCACTTCCAAAGTAGAGTGGAATGGTGGACATTTCAAGGTGCCACATACTTAATTTTTTTAACACATTCTTAATCTACCATGAGGGAACCATTTATCTCATCATTAGATCTGAAACCTTATGCCAAGTCTACCTTATGTTGCCAAGTGGAATGAAGTGATCACTCGCATCACCACCTTCCTCTGCCAATATGGAAAACAAGTCATGCGGATTTGAAAGTGGGCCAATGGTATTTTTTCTCAAGGAGTAGCAATGAATCTCTTTTCTTCTTGAACATGGTCCCTTTGATATGTAGTTGCAATCCATGACAACTTCTCTCATGCATAAGATAAAAGTTTCAAATAACCACATGACCAAAAGGGTTCAAATATGAGCTCGTCTACATTGGCTTAAAATCATGGACTGAACTTCAAATTAAAATTTCAAATACCTTTGGGCCAAACAATTTAGGGAGCACATCAAAGCTATCAAACATGCTCAACACCACCTTATCGGCTTAACTAAAAAATCCTTTACTTTTGTTGACCACTACAAGTTAGTATTCTAAGTTCAAGGAGAGTCAGTGGAAAGTGCACATACATTGCAAGAATGTTTGGATATGGTGCCTCAAAAACCTAGTATTACTCATCAAAATCTTTAAGATTCCCCTCCAAATATTGAGGGGCTCTTTCATGTAGTGCAATGGATGGATAATGAAAAAGCCCTTGATATTGATGTTTTTCATTATGAGTTTTACTAGGCTAACTGGCATTTTGTAGGGCCCAACCTAATGCAAGTTTATAAAGAATCCATGTAAAATAAATTTGTAGGATCTCTCATTAACAAAGGTAATATCAAGTTCATTCCCAAGGTCGGTGACCCAGAGCTCATTAGTAGTTGGCACCCCATCACCCTTCTTAATGGGTCTTATAAAACCCTTACCAAAGCCCTTGTGAACCATCTCCATTTCATCTTACCTATAATTATTGGACCAAAGCATACTAGCTTCATTAACAATAGATACATTTTGGATAATCTCACTACTATCTAAAAAGGAATGAAATGGGTGCAAATCTCTCATTAGTGAACCATATTCCTCAAACTTGAGTTTGAGAAAGCCTATGATAGGATTGAGTGGTTGTTTATTCCAGCTATTCTTCAGGCCTTAGGTTTTGGCCATTTTTTATATCAACATCTTAGAATTTGTTTTTAGATGCTTTGCTCGACCCCACTATCAATGGGTTTGAATCTGACAGCTTTGGCCTTTTCTTTTCCATTAGACAAGGTTGCAATTTGGTACCAACTCTGTATGTCTTGCCTATAGAGGTGTTTGGATATCTTCTTTCTCACAGGGTGAAAATAGGGCTCATTAGGGAATTATTATTCTTAATCTCTCCTCTCACTCATCAATAATCACTTTATAGATGATGCCTTTCTCACTCTTGATAAGCAAAAAAATTCTTTTAAAGAGACGTTAGATTACCTCGATACTTTTTGTAAAGCCTTAGGGTCTAATATGGAATTGGCCAAAATCCAATGCTACAAACAAAGCATGGTGATTATGATATAATGGCTTAAACAATATAATTAGAAGTGGATTAGAAAATGAGAGAAATTCAAATTGCTTGGTATTATATTTACCTTTGATAGTTCTCCCTCTAAAATTTTGTAGCATGTCAGGGAAACCCCAAAACAACAAACATGCTCCTATCCCTCCTTAGTCAGGATCTTGCTCTACCAATTAGAACACATGTGATTAATTCTTGTATTAGCAACTAAACACGAAATTATACCAGAATCAATAAGTAACTAGGAATATGAAACAACACAGGAATTAAGAGACAATACACAATTGTATTATATACATGGAAGAATATACAATAAGGAAGATGCCACTTCTTCCTCCACCTCAAAGGTTTGCCACACCTCAAGACCTTCTTCCCTCTCTCTCTCGGTCCCAACAATCAACTCACACACAGAATTGATGTTCACCTCTCCAACCAGTCAGTAACACGCTACCAGTTCACCAAGTACACACAACCGTACTCCAAGTAGATCTCCTGCTCTCTGCTGCTACCTGCAAATCACTAGACCTTACTCACCATGTAGACATCTCTACACCCCTGAAGAACCCTTGTCCTTGCCTCACCAAGTCCTTATGATTCTTCAACCAGTACTCCAGTGGATCAGCTCCTTGACCTTGCAGACCTTGCAACTCTCCCTGATCATACACACTCAGCACCCTTTTGGAACTAGGAGGAGCTACACTAGCTCTCTCTAAAAGCTCTCTGGCTTTCTAGCACACTTTTACAATACAATCATGAGTCCATATATAGATCTCATCCAAACAATAATTAGACAATAATACAATAATTAAATCCGCAGCTCTCAGTCTAAGAATAGCTCTAAACATGCAAACACTTGGTTCGTCAACCAACTTCCCGTAACATACTCGCAGCTCGAACCACAGGTGACCGACGTCGGTCCCTGGCTGCCTGGGGGTGCCGACGCCGGCCGATCAATGACCGACGTCGGTTGCCTTCCTGTCTCCTTCCTGCCGTCGTCGGTTGTCCTGACCGACGCCGGTGTCTGTGACACTTCGCAACACTTCCTGCAACCTCCATAACTTCTCCTGTCTGCATCCTGGTGAAGCTTTTAGCTCCACAACCTAACAAAATTCTTTTAAAGAGACGTTAGATTACCTCGATACTTTTTGTAAAGCCTCAGGGTCTAATATGGAATTGGCCAAAATCCAATGCTATAAACAAAGCATGGTGCTTATGATATAATGGCTTAAACAATATAATTAGAAGTGGATTAGAAAATGAGAGAAATTCAAATTGCTTGGTATTATATTTACCTTTGATAGTTCTCCCTCTAAAATTTTGTAGCATGCCATTGATCGAGTGGATAAAAAGGTAGAGTATTGGATTGTGAAATATCTCTCTTTAACATTCAAATTTAAGGTTTGTTCTAAGACTCTAATGGCCACTCATGTCTATTACTCTTCTTTTTGGGACCCCTCTAAATTCTTGTATGATAATTGGCCAAGGTTTTTTGGGATTTATTATGGACCAATGTTAAGTGAACTTAAGGGTATCACATAGTTTTTTTTGGATATTTGTTGTCTTCCTCATGAGAAAGGTAGTATGGGCATTATTGAAATTTATAGGCAAAGTATTGCTCTATGTGTTAAATGGATGGTTCACACAATTGAAGGCAATGAACCCTGGAAAATTCTTTTATGATATTACATTGCCTCTAGCTTACCTTATGGCAAAGCTAGTTGGAAAAATGTTGGGTTTCACACTTTGATTGTTACCATTGTCCCAATCAAGATTGAGGGATCCTTTGTTGGTAAAATTATTTGGAGGGATTTCAAAGTTGCCAAACCCCATTTAAAATGGGTGGGTGATGGTTTTTGGAGTGGCTTGTCCTTTAATGACCATAATATTTAGTGGTCTATTGTTATGACCAATTCAAATGTTCTCTTGACAGAATTACCATGTATGAAAGCTTTAAGGCTTTTCAAAAAAGTATTCACAAGGTTAAAGATATGATTTCTCACCATTATTGGGCTCCTTGGACTTTATTAAAGGATAAAAACAAGTGAATCAATTCAAGCTTATCTTCCATTTTGTGCATCCAAAAGATGATACCCAATGTTATGGTATAAGATGGGTTTTCACTTTCCATGGGCTTGGTGAAAAGTTTGGAGATGGAATTTTGATACTAATTTTAAAAATTACTCTCCAAGTCTCCTCTATCAAGTCACAACCTTGTTCTCTTCAACTTTGGACAAGTTTAATAGGCACTAGAATTTGAATTTCTTATCTAAGACCTAGTTATCAGACTTGACAAAATTTGGAATGCTAAACTTGAGTTCAAGATCTCTCACTTTCTTTGGTATGTGGTTTATCATGGTATTCCTCTTAGAGAGCACCTTATACATATTAAAATTGCTCAACACAAATGTCATACGTGTTCCAGACCAAAATCCTTAACACACTTTTGTACACTTGCCCCAAAACCTAGTCTACATGTCATTGAATTTATAGCCTCTTTCAACACTTGCATCGATAACCAAATTTTTTGCAAATAGCCTTCTTTGAGAACAATGCTCATTTATAGACATATATAGCTTTTCCATAAATCTCTTCACCACTATCATATTATTAATACTTGCCATAAGGTATAGTACTATATCTTTCATCTAAGCCAATTAATTGCATGGCCATTTCAAATTTATAAACCATTACAATTTCCAAAAGTTTGACAATAAATAATAAATATATATTTTTTAAATGGTAATTATGTACAACATGATTTGCTGTTTGACAATTTTCTGGTGATAATAACAAATTTTCAATATATATAAATCTAAAATTTTGAAAGATCCAATAAAAAAAACGAGACAATTTCTACTAAAGTTAGAAAGTAACACATGGATGCAACTGCATACTTTAACAAATCCCAGTTTTGGCCCCATACGATGTCACTTCTTAGTACCTGCACAATAACAGGTATCGTAAGCCATGGCACTTGTATGTTATTACCATGTTCCCCTGAAATTATATTGACACAGACCAAAAAAATAAGATTTGGATGCAATGTGTTGCAGTCTATTGTGTTCTGAAACAATCCACAATTTAGAAATCCCTTTACCAATTTCACCACCATGCCTTGCATCGCCATTACGATTGAGAGGTATTTCTTTTACCTTTTCTGATTATTGGGTATATCATTTATGATAAATATAATAAACAAATATAAATTATTTGACCCTTAGTTTATTACATTAGTAGCACTTACACAGTGTCAAAAATCCAAAGTAGTTGTCTATAGTCAAAACTATAAGGTTGGCTTTTAGAAACAAGATAAAACTCAATTGGGAAAGCATGCATACTTCTTTTATTACATCAATATTCTCAAATTGGAATTTACCAAATCTTTTGGATTTTTGATTCATTTTGTCTATCTTAATCTCACAGGTGGAAACACTTCCATTACCAGCAATACCCTCCATATACTCAGCCAACTCCTTTGCAATGACTGTCAATGGTATATTTTAAACTTGGACTATGTAACCCTTCATGATTAAGCCAACCAACACTCCACTAAATTTGATTAAACGTATTCCTCTTCCTCCCCTCCCAAAACCAAAAGGCAATGGCAAATATTAGGACTTGTTTTTCTCATCTCTAAAATACCTTAAACAAGGAGCTCAATATATTTTGAATGTGAATTTTACGCAATATGATTTCCCTATGTTCTTATGTTTCCTTCCATCATATCTCAACAAAATACCAAATTCATAATAACAAACCAACTCCGTAACCTTTACACTTCCTTAATCAGAACCCATATTTACGCTAATACTTATCATGGCCATCTTGGCAATTTGAAGGTGGAGTTCCTATCATGGAGGAGGCTTAAAAAAAATGCCATACGCCTTACCCAACCCTGCAATGGCTTCCACGATGCTCTTCCAAGAACTTAGTTTCATTCATTTCGACATTTTTTTTAGCCAACCATGAGTCTGTTGGATTCATACAACTACTGAAACAAATTTAGACCTTTTTAACTCATCCCATTTCCATTGACTATTTATTAATAACTGTGGTTAATTTCACTGCTACAATACGAAATGAAAGATTAAGCTAGGGTTAAAGAGGCTTACATGTTTGAGTGAGTTTTTGATTAATTTTGTTAATATTTTGAATGATGGCATCCTGGGCTTTTCTGTTGTAGAATATGGTCATGAGATTATGGTTAGTGTTCTCGTAAACCGCCATTTCTGTCGACAAATTTAGTAGACGAGCTTAAAATCCTTTCTTGTTGTAGAAAAGTTATAGCAAAAATGGTGCTGAAATTTATAGCTAGGTGTTTGGTAGTGAAGGAAAAACATAGCTAAACCAAATGGCCTTTTGAATTTTGGGTGGCATGCAAACAAAATAATTAAATATTCCATGCACCGTCTCTCTTGCACAATTAGGGGACACATGTTTTACATGTGGCAATGCAAAGGTTAGGTCCACATGTTCTATGAAGGGGGTCTCGTGTGTTTAATGTGAGCTTATACCATGGTGTCTAGAATGTGGTAACTTTGGAGATAAATTATTTGCTAGAGTTTTTGAAATTATTTTTTAAAATCGATAATCGGTTCTTTTTTGACTTGGGGGAACCTTTTACATTCGTGGGAAGCAGTGCCCCTTGAAGGAGAACTCTTGAAATTTTAACCATTTTCCATTGCCCCTCGGCCTCTTAGCCACATGAACCTTTGCATGGGAGCTCCATGTGGACATCAAACATTCCGCTGCTTTTTCCAACATTTTCCAATGAAAAGTAATTATTAAATTCTTGAGTATTTTTTTTTGTATCGAAAGCATTTGTGTACATTTTAGCGAGAACAACTCAATGACACGTGTTAATAACGAAAGCTTTCATGAAATCCATTACTCAAACTATTCTAAAATGACAATGTAGATTATTGGGCCCACCACCCACTCTCCTACACTTCTTTATCAATTAATTTTTACAACCTTAAAAGAAGAATTAACTAACACGAATGAAATGAAGTGCATCATCCCACAATTTTTATTTTTTTATTTTTTTAAACATAATTTCCAATCAATTAACTACCAATAAACCATGGTTTTGCCTTTCGTTTAGTTTAGGTGTTTCGAATAGTCGTAATTTTCAATGGGACACCTAGGTTTTTTTTGAAGTGGCGAAAATAAGTTTTTTGGGTTAATTAATTATCTCTTACTGTTTCATTATAGATTCTTCCCCAAACATATATTGATGATTAAAAAAAGTTCGATGCAACAACATTTACCAATTAATATTATCATTGTTATCAAGCATTTCGGCCAAATAATAGTATTATTTCTATCACTGATTATTACAACTATACCTTTTTATGTCAAAGTCATTTCTAATGTAGAAGACCTTTTTTTTCATTTCGAGAATAAACTAATGATTAATGTTATAAATTATTAAATATAGCTTCAATTTATCTCGTTCATAATATATTGCACTTTAAATGTTTATCATTTCTTTTAACAAATTCACACTTACAAAGCACTTTTCATATGCAAAGAAAATGCTTTTCGATGATTTTTTATTTTTATTTTTTTGTGCATGCCTCAATAGGGAATATTCACATGGAATCATTGAATTATATAGAATATCGACATCTTAGTGCATATTTTTGGAAACAAACATAGAGCGAATTATAACGATGTGTAAGCATACATCTGAATAAGTGAGCTCCTTCGATCAAGTAGCTAGAGTAAGGGGCATCCATACTGTGAAATTCATTTAGGTCATGACCCTGGCCTTAACTACTTGATTCTCCATGTCATGCACCTAGAGAGATTTATACCTTGGGGGATGAATATAAGCAACCATCATCCTCACTAGTTAGACTACAACCCTTTTGGCTAGTCGTTGATTTTAATATTGCTATGATGCAAAATAAAATTTCACAAGGACATTTATGCCAATGTATGTAGTACATTTTGTTTCTTATCCCAAATATGCGAACTACATAAACAAACATGATTTGACAAAAATATATATACATTTCAATATCTTTTATATATATTGGACTGACTACAATGTAATTTTTTTGTCTTTTCTCTTGAAAAATAAATAAAGAACTTTATGAATATATTTTATAAAGCAAATTGTAAATAGACAAATTTGGCAAATGTAAAATGACAAAAAGAACTTTCGAATAGAAAAAACAAGTTAAAAGGTATGCAATAGTTTTATTTATATCATCAATGCTTCATATATTTCAATTATATATACTTTGTACATTCGAGTATAAAAGTGAAGTGAAAAAACATAAATTTATCATTAATTGTTTTTCCTTGCTAATTTATTTTAACAGATATCGAACAAAATACACAAACAAAACATATAAATATAAAATTTAAAAAATATACATTTACAAATTTATTATTTATTTTACATTTTTTATATTATTTATTAAAAAAATTTAATTAAAAAATAAATCACAAAATAAAAATATCTATATTCATTTTAATAAAAACTGTCATACAAATAACAAGTAACCGTCACTTTATTTATGTAAATAATATTCTAACCACAAATAAAACCATATTCAGTTAACACCTAATTCAATACATATACGACCTGCATCCAATCTTCTTACTTGCAACACTGAAGTACTATTATTGCTACAACGTAGCTCTTGTTTGAATTATACCCTACTTATTTTTTGGGTTTTCAAAAATCTCGCTCTGAATCTTGTCCTTTCGTTCCGATCCCATAATGGCATAAAGTATCCGAACAATAACATAACCCGTAATTCAAAATGGTGTACCTTAATCTAATTGTATGAATAATTCAATCCAAAGTTCACTCTCCTCTGCAACTCCTCTCCCATGATCGCCATAAAACGATCTCTTCTCATAACCCTCTGCAAAATTTCAACATCTTCATCATTCTCTAAACTACCCGCATCAAAACTTTCATTTTTAAACCTTTCATCCGAGCCGCAGAATAAAAATGACGCCCTCTTCAAATTCTTCAGAGCCCATTTGCGCCCGTACTTCACACCCAACGACCTCCTTAGGGTCCTTAAAAAAATGCAGTTCCACCCACATTACAAAACCCTAATTCCAGAAGTCTTCAGGTGGGCCACCAACAAGGAGGGTTTCAGGCACGACCACACAACATACGAGTGGACAATAAGGACACTGGCGTCGCAGGATCGATTCCCACAAATGCAAAAAATCCTTGCCCACATGGCCGCCTCGCCATGCCCATGTTCCCCAGGTATTTTTGCGTGTCCCAGAATAGAGCCCATTTATGTCTCTGTAATTAATTCGTATTCTAGGGTTTGTAGAATGGAAGAAGCAATCCAGGCCTTTGAGAAAATGAAGCAATTAATCGACGGAAAGCCTCCCGTGGTTGCATATAATGTTATCTTAAATGGATTTGTGAAACTGGGGCAAATTGATGGGGCGATGAGGTTTTATGAGAGTATAACTAGGGCTAGGGTGAAGCCGGATGTTTATACGTTTAATATATTGATTAATGGGGTTTGTAGGGTTGGGGATGTGGAGGGTGGGTTTAGGGTTTTGAGGGAGATGAGGGCGAGGGGATGTAGGGCTAATGTTGTGAGCTATAATACACTGATTAGGGGGCTGTGTAAAGGGAAGAGGGTGAAGGAAGGGATTGAATTGTGCTATGAGATGGTTAACAAGGGTTTTGTGCCTTCCGTTGCGACATATGGTATTGTGTTTGAGTCCCTGATTGAGGAAGGGGAGGTGCAGGCTGCGGTTGGGGTGGTAAAAGAGTTTTTGAGAAGAGGGATTGTTCCGGAGGGACTTGATTACTTTACTCTTGTGGAGGCTCTGTGTGGGGCTGGAGAGGTGGAAAGCGCTTTGAAGGTTGTAAGTGGATTGTGGGATGAGGGCTGTGTGCCCACTGTTGTCACTGGCACGAGGCTGTTGGATGGTCTTTGTAGGGCGGGGAAGGCCAAAGAGGCATTTATTGTGTTAAAGAGAATGTTGGAGTGTGGTATTCTTCCTGATGGAATTTCTTGGAATTCAGTATTGGAATTGTTGTGCAATGAGGATAGAGTGGATGAGGCCAAGGAGCTGTGGCTTTTGGCTGTGAGTAGAGGGTGGGAATGTGATGCAGTCACATACAATATATTGTTGCATGGTTTTTGCAAGCAAGGAAGGGTGAATGAGGGTGCTGACCTTGTCAATAAAATGCTGGATAATGATTTTATCCATGATCTTGGTATGTATAACAGGTTAATGGATGGACTGAACAGATCCAAGAAGGTTGTTGGCCATAAGTAGTTTTTAATTAATTGAGACAATGGTCCAATCACTGTGTCAATTTGGGTTGTGTACCTGGCAGGAGAAGACAAATGATATGGTTTTGCAGAAATGCATAGATCAAATTATTTATGGGACCATATGTTGTATGTATATATGTATAAGCAGTTTCGTGTTAGATGAAATGATGATCCAATCATCATGTCAGCATGTGGTGCACGGTGTTCCAGGTGCAGGCAAGTGATTCTGACGTGTTACAGAGATCGTAGATAAAGCTACAAAGGGGATCATATTTTTATTAAATATGCTGCTTACTATCAATCAAACTACATCAAGAGGTATGCCTGCCACCTTTCAAAAATGTTAGTTATAAAGTTAGTTGCAAGAAAAAACAAATATATATATTTTCTGGATTGGGTTTCCATCTTACACTGGAATTTCCCCTTGGCACAGCATAATCTGAATGCTCTGGAAAGAATAAAAAACCAAAGCATGAAACCAAATCTCATATCAATTCTGGCTGGTGATTTTGAGTTGAGACACATGAGAAAGTGAATCAAGAATTGCAGGTTTTATTGTTTGTTACTTTTCTTTTCTTAATTTTCAATACACACCATACTATCAGTCGTCACTCATAATGAAAGATGCGTGTTTTAGTGTAAGTACAAAGCTTCATACCCCTTGTATTGTTTGTTTTTGGAGAATGGATTTGTTTACAAGCTTATTTTTGGCACTGATTACTAATTCATACTTGACATATCTTTAATAAAAATTCCATTTTGAGGCCATTGTTCTACAAACCGGGATAGATCAGCTATAGCCTATAGGCATTGCTATATACGTTTGTGAATGGAAGTGATGCCTGCATGATAGAAACAATTAACCATGAACTATTTGAAACTGCAGGACCAAGCGTGTTCATCGACTCGAGATGTAATGTTTTGTGCTTCAAATTGGCTAGCATTGAGCAATAACAATGGGATGACCTGGTATTGGAAAGTAGTTATATCCACTTTGTCTGTGGCATTGACATTGATATCGATGAAAGAGGTCTGTATTTTGAGTTGTTTTCTGAGCCTACATGCTAAAGACTTGCTAGAAACTTTAACGTCTGTAAATAGTGCAGGTATATGAAAGTTAAATGTTGATTTCCTGTGACATATTTCAAGTTTTTGTACTCCATACTCCATGTTGAGTTGTTATCTTTCTCAAACCATATGCAGCCCATCTGTCTGTGCACAAGTAAAATGATGCTTTTTGCCAAATGGCTATTCCTTAAATCAATGTCCAATAAATGCAGTTTTTGATATAGACCTTAAGTGGATTAAAACAATTGTCTAAAAGCTTCTGTTTGTTTACATGCTATGTTGGTGTCTTAATTCTTTGCTTTCAATTCTGAACTTTATATTTCAGTAAGTTGTGTTATGTTTTGTAAAATTATACGAGTAACACAGATATGATTCAATTGTACACATATTGCGAGATGTTTTGAAAAATGTAAAAGAGTATATGGAGCTCTTCGCAAGAGCAACAATTTGTAAAATGGTTCCCTAAATATGAATCTCATAGTTGTCATAAATGTTTGGACTAGTATGTTGATTGTTTTGCTTTTTATTTCTAAGGTTCTCTTCCTTTTATTCAAGTTTGCAAGCTTGCAATTTAAAAAAACTTTATAAAAAATTATGTAGATTAAAGGCATGATCTGGGAAATGAATTTTGACCTTTGGAAGCTATCAGTTTCTTAGACCTTTTGGAAGCTATGAATGTAGATGAAATGCTCGATGGAAATTCCGTGACTTAACAAAGATGTGTGTGGTCACTATTAGGCAAAACTGTTCAACCCCTCATGCCATGTTTTAGGAAACAGCCAACATTGGGAGGGACTCAAGTGCACCAACGCATCCAACTGATTGAGGAAATGCTTTGTAAAATAGCATATGAAGCTCTTCGCAAGAGCAACATTCTGTAAAATGATTCCCTAAAAAAATGAATCTCATACTCAAAAGATGTCTAGAGAACTTGTTCAATTCATAGGCTTTTCAATAGTTTTCATAAATGTAAAGACTAATATGTTGATTGTTTTGCTTTTTATTTCTAAAGATCTCTTCCTTTTATTCAAATTTGCAAGATTGCAATTTTAAAAAACATATAAAAAAATATGTGGATTAAAGGCATGATCTGACACGCGAATTTTGACCTGTTGGAAGCTATAAGTTTCTTAAATCTTTTGGAAGTTCTGAATGTAGATGAAATGCTTGATGGAAATTCCGTGACTTAACAAAGATGCGTGTGGTCACTGTTTGGCAAAACAGTTATACCCCACATGCCACGTTGTAGAAAACAACCAACATTTGGTGAGGGACTTGAGTATGCCAGCGCATCCAACTGATTGAGGAGGATACCATTCTCTGCATGATGTCTGACCTGAAGTGCATCTAGAAACATATAAAAAAATATGTAGATTAAAGGCATGATCTGACACATGAATTTTGACCTGTTGGAAGCTATATGTTTCTTAGATCTTTTGTAAAATTTGGATGTAGACGAAATGCTTGATGGAAATTCCGTGACTTAACAAAGATGTGTGCGGCTGTTTGGCAAAACAGTTCTACCCCACATGCAATGTAGTAAACAATTAACATTTGGGGATTGAGTACGCCAACGCATCCAATTGATTGAGGAGGATGCCATTCTCTACAGGATGTCTGACGCGAAGTGCATCTAGAGAGCTCGTGACCTTGTATAGTCAGCGAGTTTATAAACAAATTGGTATTGAGTTTCCATCATCTATCAACTGCACTCAATTGTGCCTTCCCCTTATCATGCAAAAGATGAGACACTTTTTTTGGTGAAGGGTAAATGCTTTTGAGTGGAGCTATGAATCGGTATTACAATTAGCCATGTATCCCATCCATTTAAAATTATGCCTATGAGAATTGAACTTGGGTGGGGCTAGAAACAACCCACCCATTTAATATTATCCCTGTGAGAATTGAACTTGGGTGGGCCTAGAAACAACCTACCCATTTAACCAATCAACGTATAACTCATCGGCTACAAAAGACTAGACTCTCTGACCTACCCTGTTCTTCCCTACATAACAGTGCATAAAGAAACAAAACTACAATTGTTAAGCATTATTATTACTCCATGTGTAATGACAAGATCTAACCATAATCATTGTTATCAATTTCTCATAACAAGAAAGCTTTTTACATTAATCAATGAGAATCATTACCACTACTAAGCACAAATACTACAAAGGAACAACATGCCTTTATTGCATGTCTATTTTATTTAAAAACCTACAACATTTCCCCATGCATCCTCTATGTTGCTCCTCTCTCTTCAATGGAGCAAATAAATTTATACTAGCAGTTGGCCTAAAGGTCCAAGTAATGTAGGGAGGGAATGTTATGAATGTAGATGAAATGCTCGATGGAAATTCCGTGACTTAACAAAGATGTGTGTGGTCACTATTAGGCAAAACTGTTCAACCCCTCATGCCATGTTTTAGGAAACAGCCAACATTGGGAGGGACTCAAGTGCACCAACGCATCCAACTGATTGAGGAAATGCTTTGTAAAATAGCATATGAAGCTCTTCGCAAGAGCAACATTCTGTAAAATGATTCCCTAAAAAAATGAATCTCATACTCAAAAGATGTCTAGAGAACTTGTTCAATTCATAGGCTTTTCAATAGTTTTCATAAATGTAAAGACTAATATGTTGATTGTTTTGCTTTTTATTTCTAAAGATCTCTTCCTTTTATTCAAATTTGCAAGATTGCAATTTTAAAAAACATATAAAAAAATATGTGGATTGAAGGCATGATCTGACACGCGAATTTTGACCTGTTGGAAGCTATAAGTTTCTTAAATCTTTTGGAAGTTCTGAATGTAGATGAAATGCTTGATGGAAATTCCGTGACTTAACAAAGATGCGTGTGGTCACTGTTTGGCAAAACAGTTATACCCCACATGCCACGTTGTAGAAAACAACCAACATTTGGTGAGGGACTTGAGTATGCCAGCGCATCCAACTGATTGAGGAGGATACCATTCTCTGCATGATGTCTGCCCTGAAGTGCATCTAGAAACATATAAAAAAATATGTAGATTAAAGGCATGATCTGACACATGAATTTTGCCCTGTTGGAAGCTATATGTTTCTTAGATCTTTTGTAAAATTTGGATGTAGACGAAATGCTTGATGGAAATTCCGTGACTTAACAAAGATGTGTGCGGCTGTTTGGCAAAACAGTTCTACCCCACATGCCATGTAGTAAACAATTAACATTTGGGGATTGAGTACGCCAACGCATCCAATTGATTGAGGAGGATGCCATTCTCTACAGGATGTCTGACGCGAAGTGCATCTAGAGAGCTCGTGACCTTGTATAGTCAGCGAGTTTATAAACAAATTGGTATTGAGTTTCCATCATCTATCAACTGCACTCAATTGTGCCTTCCCCTTATCATGCAAAAGATGAGACACTTTTTTTGGTGAAGGGTAAATGCTTTTGAGTGGAGCTATGAATCGGTATTACAATTAGCCATGTATCCCATCCATTTAAAATTATGCCTATGAGAATTGAACTTGGGTGGGGCTAGAAACAACCCACCCATTTAATATTATCCCTGTGAGAATTGAACTTGGGTGGGCCTAGAAACAACCTACCCATTTAACCAATCAACGTATAACTCATCGGCTACAAAAGACTAGACTCTCTGACCTACCCTGTTCTTCCCTACATAACAGTGCATAAAGAAACAAAACTACAATTGTTAAGCATTATTATTACTCCATGTGTAATGACAAGATCTAACCATAATCATTGTTATCAATTTCTCATAACAAGAAAGCTTTTTACATTAATCAATGAGAATCATTACCACTACTAAGCACAAATACTACAAAGGAACAACATGCCTTTATTGCATGTCTATTTTATTTAAAAACCTACAACATTTCCCCATGCATCCTCTATGTTGCTCCTCTCTCTTCAATGGAGCAAATAAATTTATACTAGCAGTTGGCCTAAAGGTCCAAGTAATGTAGGGAGGGAATGTTATGAATGTAGATGAAATGCTCGATGGAAATTCCGTGACTTAACAAAGATGTGTGTGGTCACTATTAGGCAAAACTGTTCAACCCCTCATGCCATGTTTTAGGAAACAGCCAACATTGGGAGGGACTCAAGTGCACCAACGCATCCAACTGATTGAGGAAATGCTTTGTAAAATAGCATATGAAGCTCTTCGCAAGAGCAACATTCTGTAAAATGATTCCCTAAAAAAATGAATCTCATACTCAAAAGATGTCTAGAGAACTTGTTCAATTCATAGGCTTTTCAATAGTTTTCATAAATGTAAAGACTAATATGTTGATTGTTTTGCTTTTTATTTCTAAAGATCTCTTCCTTTTATTCAAATTTGCAAGATTGCAATTTTAAAAAACATATAAAAAAATATGTGGATTGAAGGCATGATCTGACACGCGAATTTTGACCTGTTGGAAGCTATAAGTTTCTTAAATCTTTTGGAAGTTCTGAATGTAGATGAAATGCTTGATGGAAATTCCGTGACTTAACAAAGATGCGTGTGGTCACTGTTTGGCAAAACAGTTATACCCCACATGCCACGTTGTAGAAAACAACCAACATTTGGTGAGGGACTTGAGTATGCCAGCGCATCCAACTGATTGAGGAGGATACCATTCTCTGCATGATGTCTGCCCTGAAGTGCATCTAGAAACATATAAAAAAATATGTAGATTAAAGGCATGATCTGACACATGAATTTTGACCTGTTGGAAGCTATATGTTTCTTAGATCTTTTGTAAAATTTGGATGTAGACGAAATGCTTGATGGAAATTCCGTGACTTAACAAAGATGTGTGCGGCTGTTTGGCAAAACAGTTCTACCCCACATGCCATGTAGTAAACAATTAACATTTGGGGATTGAGTACGCCAACGCATCCAATTGATTGAGGAGGATGCCATTCTCTACAGGATGTCTGACGCGAAGTGCATCTAGAGAGCTCGTGACCTTGTATAGTCAGCGAGTTTATAAACAAATTGGTATTGAGTTTCCATCATCTATCAACTGCACTCAATTGTGCCTTCCCCTTATCATGCAAAAGATGAGACACTTTTTTTGGTGAAGGGTAAATGCTTTTGAGTGGAGCTATGAATCGGTATTACAATTAGCCATGTATCCCATCCATTTAAAATTATGCCTATGAGAATTGAACTTGGGTGGGGCTAGAAACAACCCACCCATTTAATATTATCCCTGTGAGAATTGAACTTGGGTGGGCCTAGAAACAACCTACCCATTTAACCAATCAACGTATAACTCATCGGCTACAAAAGACTAGACTCTCTGACCTACCCTGTTCTTCCCTACATAACAGTGCATAAAGAAACAAAACTACAATTGTTAAGCATTATTATTACTCCATGTGTAATGACAAGATCTAACCATAATCATTGTTATCAATTTCTCATAACAAGAAAGCTTTTTACATTAATCAATGAGAATCATTACCACTACTAAGCACAAATACTACAAAGGAACAACATGCCTTTATTGCATGTCTATTTTATTTAAAAACCTACAACATTTCCCCATGCATCCTCTATGTTGCTCCTCTCTCTTCAATGGAGCAAATAAATTTATACTAGCAGTTGGCCTAAAGGTCCAAGTAATGTAGGGAGGGAATGTTATGAATGTAGATGAAATGCTCGATGGAAATTCCGTGACTTAACAAAGATGTGTGTGGTCACTATTAGGCAAAACTGTTCAACCCCTCATGCCATGTTTTAGGAAACAGCCAACATTGGGAGGGACTCAAGTGCACCAACGCATCCAACTGATTGAGGAAATGCTTTGTAAAATAGCATATGAAGCTCTTCGCAAGAGCAACATTCTGTAAAATGATTCCCTAAAAAAATGAATCTCATACTCAAAAGATGTCTAGAGAACTTGTTCAATTCATAGGCTTTTCAATAGTTTTCATAAATGTAAAGACTAATATGTTGATTGTTTTGCTTTTTATTTCTAAAGATCTCTTCCTTTTATTCAAATTTGCAAGATTGCAATTTTAAAAAACATATAAAAAAATATGTGGATTGAAGGCATGATCTGACACGCGAATTTTGACCTGTTGGAAGCTATAAGTTTCTTAAATCTTTTGGAAGTTCTGAATGTAGATGAAATGCTTGATGGAAATTCCGTGACTTAACAAAGATGCGTGTGGTCACTGTTTGGCAAAACAGTTATACCCCACATGCCACGTTGTAGAAAACAACCAACATTTGGTGAGGGACTTGAGTATGCCAGCGCATCCAACTGATTGAGGAGGATACCATTCTCTGCATGATGTCTGCCCTGAAGTGCATCTAGAAACATATAAAAAAATATGTAGATTAAAGGCATGATCTGACACATGAATTTTGACCTGTTGGAAGCTATATGTTTCTTAGATCTTTTGTAAAATTTGGATGTAGACGAAATGCTTGATGGAAATTCCGTGACTTAACAAAGATGTGTGCGGCTGTTTGGCAAAACAGTTCTACCCCACATGCCATGTAGTAAACAATTAACATTTGGGGATTGAGTACGCCAACGCATCCAATTGATTGAGGAGGATGCCATTCTCTACAGGATGTCTGACGCGAAGTGCATCTAGAGAGCTCGTGACCTTGTATAGTCAGCGAGTTTATAAACAAATTGGTATTGAGTTTCCATCATCTATCAACTGCACTCAATTGTGCCTTCCCCTTATCATGCAAAAGATGAGACACTTTTTTTGGTGAAGGGTAAATGCTTTTGAGTGGAGCTATGAATCGGTATTACAATTAGCCATGTATCCCATCCATTTAAAATTATGCCTATGAGAATTGAACTTGGGTGGGGCTAGAAACAACCCACCCATTTAATATTATCCCTGTGAGAATTGAACTTGGGTGGGCCTAGAAACAACCTACCCATTTAACCAATCAACGTATAACTCATCGGCTACAAAAGACTAGACTCTCTGACCTACCCTGTTCTTCCCTACATAACAGTGCATAAAGAAACAAAACTACAATTGTTAAGCATTATTATTACTCCATGTGTAATGACAAGATCTAACCATAATCATTGTTATCAATTTCTCATAACAAGAAAGCTTTTTACATTAATCAATGAGAATCATTACCACTACTAAGCACAAATACTACAAAGGAACAACATGCCTTTATTGCATGTCTATTTTATTTAAAAACCTACAACATTTCCCCATGCATCCTCTATGTTGCTCCTCTCTCTTCAATGGAGCAAATAAATTTATACTAGCAGTTGGCCTAAAGGTCCAAGTAATGTAGGGAGGGAATGTTATGAATGTAGATGAAATGCTCGATGGAAATTCCGTGACTTAACAAAGATGTGTGTGGTCACTATTAGGCAAAACTGTTCAACCCCTCATGCCATGTTTTAGGAAACAGCCAACATTGGGAGGGACTCAAGTGCACCAACGCATCCAACTGATTGAGGAAATGCTTTGTAAAATAGCATATGAAGCTCTTCGCAAGAGCAACATTCTGTAAAATGATTCCCTAAAAAAATGAATCTCATACTCAAAAGATGTCTAGAGAACTTGTTCAATTCATAGGCTTTTCAATAGTTTTCATAAATGTAAAGACTAATATGTTGATTGTTTTGCTTTTTATTTCTAAAGATCTCTTCCTTTTATTCAAATTTGCAAGATTGCAATTTTAAAAAACATATAAAAAAATATGTGGATTGAAGGCATGATCTGACACGCGAATTTTGACCTGTTGGAAGCTATAAGTTTCTTAAATCTTTTGGAAGTTCTGAATGTAGATGAAATGCTTGATGGAAATTCCGTGACTTAACAAAGATGCGTGTGGTCACTGTTTGGCAAAACAGTTATACCCCACATGCCACGTTGTAGAAAACAACCAACATTTGGTGAGGGACTTGAGTATGCCAGCGCATCCAACTGATTGAGGAGGATACCATTCTCTGCATGATGTCTGCCCTGAAGTGCATCTAGAAACATATAAAAAAATATGTAGATTAAAGGCATGATCTGACACATGAATTTTGACCTGTTGGAAGCTATATGTTTCTTAGATCTTTTGTAAAATTTGGATGTAGACGAAATGCTTGATGGAAATTCCGTGACTTAACAAAGATGTGTGCGGCTGTTTGGCAAAACAGTTCTACCCCACATGCCATGTAGTAAACAATTAACATTTGGGGATTGAGTACGCCAACGCATCCAATTGATTGAGGAGGATGCCATTCTCTACAGGATGTCTGACGCGAAGTGCATCTAGAGAGCTCGTGACCTTGTATAGTCAGCGAGTTTATAAACAAATTGGTATTGAGTTTCCATCATCTATCAACTGCACTCAATTGTGCCTTCCCCTTATCATGCAAAAGATGAGACACTTTTTTTGGTGAAGGGTAAATGCTTTTGAGTGGAGCTATGAATCGGTATTACAATTAGCCATGTATCCCATCCATTTAAAATTATGCCTATGAGAATTGAACTTGGGTGGGGCTAGAAACAACCCACCCATTTAATATTATCCCTGTGAGAATTGAACTTGGGTGGGCCTAGAAACAACCTACCCATTTAACCAATCAACGTATAACTCATCGGCTACAAAAGACTAGACTCTCTGACCTACCCTGTTCTTCCCTACATAACAGTGCATAAAGAAACAAAACTACAATTGTTAAGCATTATTATTACTCCATGTGTAATGACAAGATCTAACCATAATCATTGTTATCAATTTCTCATAACAAGAAAGCTTTTTACATTAATCAATGAGAATCATTACCACTACTAAGCACAAATACTACAAAGGAACAACATGCCTTTATTGCATGTCTATTTTATTTAAAAACCTACAACATTTCCCCATGCATCCTCTATGTTGCTCCTCTCTCTTCAATGGAGCAAATAAATTTATACTAGCAGTTGGCCTAAAGGTCCAAGTAATGTAGGGAGGGAATGTTATGAATGTAGATGAAATGCTCGATGGAAATTCCGTGACTTAACAAAGATGTGTGTGGTCACTATTAGGCAAAACTGTTCAACCCCTCATGCCATGTTTTAGGAAACAGCCAACATTGGGAGGGACTCAAGTGCACCAACGCATCCAACTGATTGAGGAAATGCTTTGTAAAATAGCATATGAAGCTCTTCGCAAGAGCAACATTCTGTAAAATGATTCCCTAAAAAAATGAATCTCATACTCAAAAGATGTCTAGAGAACTTGTTCAATTCATAGGCTTTTCAATAGTTTTCATAAATGTAAAGACTAATATGTTGATTGTTTTGCTTTTTATTTCTAAAGATCTCTTCCTTTTATTCAAATTTGCAAGATTGCAATTTTAAAAAACATATAAAAAAATATGTGGATTGAAGGCATGATCTGACACGCGAATTTTGACCTGTTGGAAGCTATAAGTTTCTTAAATCTTTTGGAAGTTCTGAATGTAGATGAAATGCTTGATGGAAATTCCGTGACTTAACAAAGATGCGTGTGGTCACTGTTTGGCAAAATAGTTATACCCCACATGCCACGTTGTAGAAAACAACCAACATTTGGTGAGGGACTTGAGTATGCCAGCGCATCCAACTGATTGAGGAGGATACCATTCTCTGCATGATGTCTGACCTGAAGTGCATCTAGAAACATATAAAAAAATATGTAGATTAAAGGCATGATCTGACACATGAATTTTGACCTGTTGGAAGCTATATGTTTCTTAGATCTTTTGTAAAATTTGGATGTAGACGAAATGCTTGATGGAAATTCCGTGACTTAACAAAGATGTGTGCGGCTGTTTGGCAAAACAGTTCTACCCCACATGCCATGTAGTAAACAATTAACATTTGGGGATTGAGTACGCCAACGCATCCAATTGATTGAGGAGGATGCCATTCTCTACAGGATGTCTGACGCGAAGTGCATCTAGAGAGCTCGTGACCTTGTATAGTCAGCGAGTTTATAAACAAATTGGTATTGAGTTTCCATCATCTATCAACTGCACTCAATTGTGCCTTCCCCTTATCATGCAAAAGATGAGACACTTTTTTTGGTGAAGGGTAAATGCTTTTGAGTGGAGCTATGAATCGGTATTACAATTAGCCATGTATCCCATCCATTTAAAATTATGCCTATGAGAATTGAACTTGGGTGGGGCTAGAAACAACCCACCCATTTAATATTATCCCTGTGAGAATTGAACTTGGGTGGGCCTAGAAACAACCTACCCATTTAACCAATCAACGTATAACTCATCGGCTACAAAAGACTAGACTCTCTGACCTACCCTGTTCTTCCCTACATAACAGTGCATAAAGAAACAAAACTACAATTGTTAAGCATTATTATTACTCCATGTGTAATGACAAGATCTAACCATAATCATTGTTATCAATTTCTCATAACAAGAAAGCTTTTTACATTAATCAATGAGAATCATTACCACTACTAAGCACAAATACTACAAAGGAACAACATGCCTTTATTGCATGTCTATTTTATTTAAAAACCTACAACATTTCCCCATGCATCCTCTATGTTGCTCCTCTCTCTTCAATGGAGCAAATAAATTTATACTAGCAGTTGGCCTAAAGGTCCAAGTAATGTAGGGAGGGAATGTTTAGTAGGATACACTTTGGTGAGACAACTTGGTGCTTAGTGTAAAAGATTAATGATGAATCACATTTATAAGTTGATGCAAATCATATAAAACCAATGTACCTCAAGCACTTCACAAAGGCAACGATTGTTGAGGTTCTTTAGCCATGCTTCTGCTCCTGCTTATGGGAGAAGTTTCAATCTCATCCAATCCTTCCCCTTCCCCATCCATATAAAATGGTCCCTTGAAGCCTTGGTTGTCATGTAATCCTAACATTTGCTACTCAAACCCTTTCCACTCTCTCTGGGCGGCAACATGAACCTCAACGCATCATTGTCCCCAAACAAATCCTTTTTTGCATCGAGATAATCAAGTGTATTAAACATTAAAATGTGAAATTAGATGAAACAACAAAGGAAAACCTCACAACAGGTTAGGCAACTCAATAGGTGTTGTGCAAGCAGCGTAATAGATGTTTATGGTGTGGCATTTGGGCATTGACGTATTTCTACAGGGCCATTACGATTCTCAATACAAAAATGTATGGTTCAACTTCCTTTTTACTACAGTATTGGTATTTTTTTCTAATTTCATTATACATATATATAATATATATTTAATTTTTTGGATAAGTGTTTTCTTTTCATTTCTAGGGTAAAGTCCCCTTTTAAGTGTACGATGTGGGCACCTTCAAATGCTCGAGAATTAAACCTTCCAACCCTCTCTACCCTTGGGACCGATCACCAATTGACCACCTTTTCTCTTAACTGGAGATTCCTTTACCATGACATTCACATTGTATCACAAACGATGCCCCCTTATGCACCCATGTGGCATGCACTTTGCAAAAGCTTAATTACTCACTTCAACTGCATCAAAAGCAACAAGGTAAACTCCAAACCTCAATGTATTGCCCCCACATTAATGTAATCGCAGAATGTATATGATACGGGCCCTCTTGTGTACAATATCACATGAAATATGTTGTCATTGCCCCTCATCATCACTTCCCAACTCACTTTGAAATCTTTCACCACTTGTAAGTTTTGTATGGCATTGCCATAATTTCTCTAGGTGTCAATATATTGGCAACATAGACGAACATAAGTTACAATATAGACTTTGAAACCTAAGTGTCTTGTCTCCATATCATTGGCATTGCAACACTAACTTGAGTCATACATTGAACATGGAACCTTCTCACAATCAAGTCAGCGTCAAGTTGTCTTTGTCAACCCTTCACAATAGCAAACGTCCAATCAAAGAACGTACCACCTTGGAAGCTTTATACCCTTTTTTGATGGATGCAAGTAATGTAAATCCAACGGTTGCACAAATTTGCACAATCCCAACAGACAAATGCAATCTATCATGAAATTTGGATGATACATTTTGCACAAAGGTTTGGAAATGGAATGTCGATGATTGTTGGCACATATCATGCTTAAGTACAATATGGAAACACTTTTTCGTCAACCACATCATAGTGTGTTTGATCACCCCAACAAATGGTTGCGAAAAATAATCACAAATGGTTGGAGCGTTTACAACTTGGGTCTTGATTGTATGCACCTAAGATGTCCACTTCAATCTTTTATCCAAATTCCAAACCCGAAATTCCAAAATTCTCTTGGTTGCTTCTAATTTTTCAGTGCCATCGTAATGAAAATAATATCTTCATTGCAATCGCCAAGACAAAATCCAATCACCCACAGTTGGCTTGATCCCAACATGTTGGGCTCTTCAACCAACGAATACAGATGTCTCTTGATTGAAACTAAGGGAGTTGTAGTTTTGACATAGTGATTGGGTAAAGAGGCTATCTCTTTCCATGAAGAATGCAAGCTATCATAGACTAAAGCTTTGCATGGCGATTTAGATCTCGATTGATTTGCGCTCACAATTACTTTACACAAACTTATTTTGACATCCAAATACATTCTTAAAGAGCATGAAAGTGGTGAAATATTTCAAGGTAAGTTGGGCAATGATGGTGAAAAGCCATGGCAAGGCATTTAAGGCAATGGACTCAAAGAACTCCGAGAACATACACTTGCAACATTTAATGACATGTTCACATTTTACACAAAGGTTTGAAATTAGAATGTTGATGATTGTTGGTGCCATAGATGGAATAACCGGTGAGTAACCGTCGGTTGGTTAGTTACTCGTCGAAAATTCTTGCAGGAGAATATTCGTTGTTCGACATTGTCGAAAAAGTTTAAAAACCTGCAAAAAATTAATCGGCGAGTAACTGTCACTCAAAATTGTCAAAAAAGTCTAAAAAACTATAAAAAAATTAACTGGCAATTAATCGACGATTACTCGTTGGTTCCTATGCACAATTTTCATGTGAAAAATCTAGTTGAACCATAGAAAAATCACATGAATGGCTTCAAATGCTGAAAATATCCGAAATTGTCTTATAAATTGTCACACCTCTCATTTCATTCACACAAGATTTGGAGCGTTCAAGCGCAAATTGTAAGAGAAATTGAGCAAATAGGTTTCAGGTTAGTGCATTTAAAAAAAAAATCCAAGCATGTAAAGGAATTGTAATTTAATTAAATTTTTTTTAATAAATATTTTAAATTTTAGTATTCAAATTTGATATATTCTGTTTTAATTTCATGCATTTCGTCAAATTTTAGTGTTTATTTACAATTTGTCTATTTTTTAAAAAAAATTGATTAAAAATGTTGTTTTTTAATCGTTGGCATTATGGTTAGTTTTCGTTTATCATTACAATTTATTTATTGTTGTTTTTAATTATTATAGATTACAGTTTTCAATTTATTTTTTAAAATTTTAAATCATAAATGTATTTTAGTTTTCGTTCAATAATTTATTATTATAATTTATTTATCATATTTTAATTAATAATTTGTATTAAATATTTTAATATTTTAATTTTTTTAATGTTGTTTTCAACATATTTGCATTTTGCAGGTTATCCATTAGCAAATAATGGCATCCGTTAGTGCATCGAGATCAGATTCAGTGAATGATAGTCAATCGACTCTCGCTAATACTCGCATTGATGTTTGAAAGTATGCCATGCAGATTGGAACATCTTTGACGATTTCAATTTACAATTTTTTCTTAAATATGATGTCAAGGGGCATCAATCACATGAAATACCATCTTTCATGTATTCATTGTTGCGACGTCATATCTTGTTCCAATGTCACTGAAAAGGCAAAACAAAAAATGATGGTGAAGTTTGCATCACTAGGCGAAAATAAACTAGAGAGGGTAAAAATGCAAGCAGCGTTAACAATAACTATTGTTCCCACTTGGTAGAGGAAGAAGCAACAGTGATGACAAAATTTGTGGGTTCTAATCGTGGTCCACGTAAGCATCATGGCACATCTTCATCGGTTTCGACTTAGTTACACTCATTTTTTGTGCCTAGAAACACATTTAGGGCACAACCTTCACTACAAGTTACAAGATGGAACAAGCAGGGACATGAGGAAGCAAATAAAGTTTGCACCAACTTTCTCTTCAATGAAGCGATGAGTCCATACTGAGAATATTTGGTTACAACATTGACAGTTGCAGAGAAATGGTACAAGACATTCTCTTCAAAAGACTTGAGTGAGAAGTTGCTTAAGAATACAGTTAAAGATGAGAAACTAATTGTCAAAGATCAGAAGAAGTTGTGACGTAAGTTTAGATGCACCATTCTTTCTAATAGATGGAGGGATGGAAAGAATCGTACCATTATCAAATTTTTAGTGTTTTCAAATGGTGAGCTAGTTTTTTTAAGTCTATTGATGCATCTAATAAAATAAAAATTGTAAAAGCTTTGAGCTTGAAACTAGAGGAGATTGTTTTAGATGTGGGCATCAAGAATACTTTCCAAATTATCACAGACAATGCAACAACATATGTGGCGAGTGAGAGAATTCTTATAGAGAGACGTCCCACTCTCTCTTCTAGACACCTTATGTCGTCGATTGTTTTGACCTTCTTTTGGAGGACAGACAAACTTGATTGAGTGTGACTAGTTGTAAAAGAAACTAAAGAAATAACAAAATATATCTACAATCACCTTTGGGTTCTCAACTTGATAATAAAGCACACTAAGGGAAAAAAAAAATTCGAGCAAGGGTCACTAAGTTTGCATTGAACTTTATTACATTGCAAAGTATTTACAATTTGTTGACTCCTGTGAAACAGATGTTTATGTCTTAAGCATGGATGACTCATCATATTTCAAGGACGTTGATAGAAGGAAAGTTGAGAAGACAATTTTCAGTGAGACCTTTGAAACAAGAGCTATAGAGTTGTCAAAGTAACTTGAAATTACAATTTAAATTTTAAGTTGTTTTTTTGTTTTCAAAATTGTAAACTTAAAATATTTATTTTATAATTTATCTATAAGTTTGTAACACTAACTTTAATTTGTTTGTAACTTTGTAGCTATCTGAGCCTTTAGTGAGGATTTTACGATTAGTGGATGGAGAGCAAAATCTAATGGATTATATTTATGAGGCCATGGATAGGGGTAAAAAGGCTGTCCAAAATTATTATAGAGAGAATTGTGGTAGATTTGATCTCATTTGGGAGTTGATTGGTCAGAGGTAGAACAATCAACTCCACCAATCCATCCATGTAGTGGGGTACTACTTTAACCTCAAGTTTTTCTATTTTGATGGCTTCACAGATTCTAGTGGAGAGATTATGAAGGGGCTCTCAATATGTATTGAGAGTATGACACTTGACATTGAGGTGAGGGACCTCATTATTACAGAGTTGTAAAACCATAAGCAAACAAGGGGAATGCTCTTTTCTTTAGCATTAGCTATTTGAGGGAGATGCACGTAATCACCAAGTAATACAAAATGAAGTATTTACTTGTACTTTATCAGTTATATATTTACAATTATTAAATTTTTTACAAAGTTTTTAATATCTTGTTTGCAGGGTTGTGGAAAGATAGGGGTGAAAATACCTCAAATCTTCAAAGGCTAGCCGTTCGAATTTTATTTCAGTGCTGTAGCGCTTCTGGATGTGATCAAAATTGGAGTTTGTTTGACTCCATTCACACAAAGAAGTGCAACAAGTTGATGTAACAACACCTTAATAACTTGGTTTTTATGCAATACAACTTTCGATTTTACACAGAATTTGAAGAACGCATTAAAGGAGCCTATCAATCTAGATGAAATTGATCCCTACAGTGATTGGATTGCACAGGGGGAGGAGGCCTCCATGTTCACAGAGAAGAAGATAGTTGATTTCGAGAGGCAAGCTATGGAGAGTGCAGCTGAAGCAGGAGTGATTAGATTGGATGACATCCTTGAAGATGACGCAGAGACAGAGGTGGAGCCATAGGGGCAAGTGCAACCTTCTAGATAGAGCGAGGCGAGACAGTGGAGTAGGACTAGAGTTTTTCAGTCTCCCTTAGTTTTTCAGAGAGCAGGGAAGAAAAAATTATAGATTATTGTAATTTGTACTTATTTTGTATTTCATTTGTTTTCAAATCTAATAGAAAAAACTTTTCCAATGTTTTACAGACCCATTTCATCTATTTTGTTTTTGCAATTTCTAAAAAGAAATATTTTTTTGATAAATTTAAATATTTTTTACATTTGTCAGTTATTCGATCAAGCGAGTCGAATAACCGTCGATTACCCATTTTGGCCCCTTAACGAGTACTCACCCCAATCGATTATGCAAACTATGGTTGGTGCAGATCATGTTTAAGTACAATATGGCAACAATTTTTCGTCAACCACATCACATCGTGTTTGATCACCCTGACTGATGGTTGAGAAAAATAACCACAAATGGTTAGAGCATTTATAACTTTGATCTTGATATTGATTGTATGTGCCCATGTCCACTTCAAAATTTTATCCAAATCTCAAATCCAAAATTCTAGATTGCTTTGATTGCTTCTAATTTTTATAGCACCATTGTAACCAAAACAACTTCTCCATTGCAATCACCAAGACAAAACCCGATCACCCACAATTGGCTCGACCCTAACATGGGCTATTCAACCAGCGAATATAGATGTCATTCGATCGAAACCAAAGGAGTTACAATTTTGACATATAAATTGGGCAAAGAGGCTATCTCTTTCCACGAAGAATGCAAGTCATTGTAGAGTAGCATTGTACGACGATTCAAATCCCGATTTATCTGCGCCCACAATTACTTGACAAACTTATTTTGACATCCAAATACATTCTTAATGTCTATTTACACTATAATATATATTTTACTACTTTTGATACATAAATCATTGTTATATATGTATATATTATATTATATATATTACAATACATATATAATAGATAATATGTTACATGAAATTATATTAAATTTTAAAAATATATTATTATAATTCATAATATATAATTTTTATGGTATAATAATATTATAAATAGTTTTTTTTAGATGTAATATTATTATTTATATATATTAAATATACAAATGTATATTATTTATTAAATAATATGGCAAATTTATATATTTAAAATAATATTACATCTCTCTCTATATAAAAAATTAAAATAAGATGAGCACGGAAACCTATAAAACATTTTAACACAAATTATAAAACCACTTCTTTTTTACACATAATACAAAGATACAATTTGAACATGGTAGTTTACATTGAATCCAATCTAAGTGTGGCAGTTTGAATGCATATCAGTGGTTTTATCTCTTTTTGTCATTGCAACAACAGGGATATTTTTTTTAATTTATGCCCAGTTTCGAGTAACTCCACATATCACTTCCCATTGAATGATGTTTATTTTTATCTATATTTCTCTAGACCCTACCAACGTTGATTTCTCCACTATGTTTTCCTTTCATAAATCTTTGCCTCTAATATATGTTCTCCCATTGTACCTTCTGCTATTCCCTTTGCTCAGATTCCCACTAAAGCACTCATCTCTCTAGCTCTCAAAAGTCTTGCCTTCTTCCATTAATTGTTCATCGTTCTCAACTTCTTGCTTTTTTGTGCTTGTTTTTAACTAACTTAAAGCTTTTTTCTAGTATTCTCATGGATTTGGTGACATTGAGTTCACCATTAGGCTCTTCTCTAACCTCTAGAGTCTTGGCTCTATATGTGACTTTCTCTAACTTGTTCTTGTCATCCCAATTTGCACTCCTACAAGGCTTGATCTGGGTTCCAATCCATTCCATCACACAGTCCTTAACACTCACCTCACCATTGCCATCTTGCCTCCACCACCAATCAATTTGTATCCAAAGAATTGTCGTTGATTATAACCCTTCTCGCTCATTCCTTCCATTTTAGAAAATTGTTTCTTACCTCTTACAATTCTTCACTACCCTCCATAGCTAATCTCACGCATCTCTCAGTCTCCTCCCTTCTTACAACCCCATCTTACCCCTTCCTCATTCTCAACCTTGTTTTCCAAACATATGCCATGCATTTTAAATTTGTGCGTTGATTTGTCCAAATTCCCCAAGTCAGCATAGGAACTCCCAAAATGAGAGCATCCAACATGGAAGTGCAACCACAATGGCTCACAAATGCGCCCAAAAATGAATGATACAACACTTCTAGCTGAGTGCACCACTCCACCAACAAACCCCTCTTTCATTGTCTCCAAAAACCCAACAGGGTGCAAAGCCCTAAGGTTGTCATGGCCTTAAGGAGGCCTCATAACCCACAATAAATCTTGTTGGGTTCTCTCAAGCCCCACATCTTATTCGTTGATCTGATGAGGGCTAATAGAAACTATGCTACTAAAGGAAACATAAACAACATAAATAGGAGATTTGCTATTCGGTCATGTACTTATACATTCCATTCCTTCCCAAGGGTTTGCGCCCCCTGCGTGTCCTCCGGATATTGTCTGTCAAGATTTTATAATTCACCACAATTAACCAAATGCAATCTAATCTAAAATTAAAGCACACAAAACAAAGTGAGGAGTGGGGGTCCATTTTTGTCTTGGAAGACACTTTACTCTATAGCAATCTCTGCCCATGGTTTTCACTCAAACCGCTTACCAACTCCCGCCCATTGTTTTCATGATTTTTTTGTCTTATGTGAAATGAATATTTGGGGTTGGGACCCCAATAGAAACACCTCCAACGTAATAAGAAGAATATTTACGAGAAAGATGGACATGTGGATCATCCAAGGCACCAAGCATCTTCTTGCAGTTGACACTTGTATCATGGATTAACCGAATGACAGCGTCTCTCTTCGTCTTACATGGTCAATAGTCATTCTTGATGGTCTATCTTTGGTGATCATACTTCAGTGCTCTATCAACGGGGTGTTCATCTTGGTATATCTATCTCCTTGGATAATGCTTGATTTTACAAACCCTTGTAAGCCAGCATTATCCTTCCTTGGGCATCTTTCTATCCCTTTGATGATAGTGTTTGTCTTAGCGCCACACCTTTTCATGCTTCCTTAGATCTCCTCTCCTACACTTATGGTTTTGTGCTCCTTGCTCCTTGCTTGGGTCAATGCTTAGTGAATTTTTGATACCAACAATCCCCTGTCAAAAGGAATGTTTTTTGGCAGTTGGCTAGGTGCATTTTATTCCATGGCTAGACACCCATATCATTGCTTGCAAAATTTGGCTCACATAGCATCCCTAGGAGATATCACAACCGACCATGAGTTTATCTTAAGTCTAGAGATTTGCATGGATCAAAAACAGTCAAAGGGATTGTTGCATTGCTTCCACAACAAAACTTCTCTCCAAGTGTAGTCATGTGGCTGCATATATCTCCATTGGGGAATATTATATTTTCCTCACAATCCTATCAACCTAATTTTATTGTGCTTCTTTCTTGGAGTTGTTGTTCTATCTCACAACTTTTTAGTTTCCTTCTCTCAATTCATGAGCTTATTAACACAAAGTGAGCAAAAAACATAACTTTTTTTTCTCGTCAATGTTCCTAGCATACTATTGATTCTTTTAGGTTTTCCCCTTACTACTATTAATGTGCTCATACTTCATTTTACCCCTAGTTAGCCTCCTCTTACCCATATTTAGGTGGTTTTGAACTTTTGACAAAGGTTGACCTCCCACCTTGCGACATGTAGTTATTAACCTGAATTGCAATTGACTATTCAAAAATCTGTTGTTATTTCAAATTATCAGGAACAATTCATATTTAGCTCTTCTAGAATCTTCACATATTCAATAAATTTCTTATGCCTTTTCTTTCCCATTATTCTCCCAAGGTGCATTTTACACTTATTTTAATGTGGATGTGTTTTCCCAGCTAAAGGTCTTATAGATGGTGATTCTTGAAACATATCATGTTTATGGCTACATATTGTTTGTTTGCATGTCATGTATAACATTTAATAATGAAGGAGACATTTCTCCATTTTATCATTTTCATCATCCTTTGGCACCACCAAATTAAATATGGCTTTCCAATTATGTGCTATGTTATAGTAGTAAGGGAAGAGGCTTGTCTCCATCCTGGTTACCCTCATCTGGCTATCTAGGCTAAACAAACACTAAAAGAAAAGTTTATAAACCCATCTCAACTGTTATACCATGTATGGGCTTTTAGGTGATCATGTCCCTTCAGCTTTAATAAAATGAACTCATCTTTTGTTATGGTGCGCTGAAGATGTCTATTGCTGATTTCCAGCGTTTAGATTGAATTTAATCTTTTTTTACTATAAGTGGGAACTAGTCTTTGGAAGTAATTCAGAAAGTGACGGTGTGTTTCTTATCTAAGGCTTTTCTCATTCATATCATGAAGGAAATAATTATAAATACATTGACAGAAAGACTGCTAGTTATTATAGTGCTTGCCAAAGATACTATGAGCTAGATATTATGAAACTTGAAATTTCTCTCAAGCTATAAATTGATGATATGCCATCCACCAATGTAGTTTGGTTTTGCTTGACCACCAATTAAGTGTTGACTCTATAGGCAAAGGTGGATGACGCTGTTAAAAACATGAGAAAGGGGTTCCTCATGTCAGTTTGTTGTTGTACTTTAGTGGGCTTTTTGTTCCTCAAGTGGCCATGTGATGCTGTAGAAGATTTTGATGCAAGTTCATAACTATTGTGCTTATGCATATTTCATTGTAGGTCATCAAAGGGGCTTACACTTAAAAAATCTCTGAAATTAAGTGTTCTCCATCATAAAGATGAAAGGTAGTCATCAACTTCACTCCATGTAATAATTTTATTTCCCAAACTGAATATGATCTTCAACTCTATGTGCTAGTGAGTTACTGAGAACATAATAATCATTTTAATTGTATGGTATAATTTTTGAATAAAAGTGATGCTTAAATGGACAACCAAGATATTAATGTAAATATATATCGATGCGGCTGTTGCAATATTTTAATATCCTGGTTTAAAATTCAAGTTTCAGCGCACATTGGTAGATTGTGTTCTCAAGCAAAAAATTTTTGCTTTAAATGATGTTTAATTGAGTAGATAATATTATTTCAGAAGATCCATCACAATGTTTGAGTCCATTATTTAATACCAATTTTGTTGAATTTTTGGGAAGGTAGTACAATGGGTGTTTTTTTGAGCTAAAGAGAAGATAACCAAAGATTTTACTTAGATGTTTTATAAATAATATTTTGGGGGTCACGATTATTATTACTATAATAAACTTCTTTTTTGATGACATAAACAAGTATATTACATTTATTAGCGAAACATTTCCATGGTTAAGTGCTCCCTAAGCCCAGTCCATGATAGAGATCATTTCTTGGGCACAAAATGAAAGAAAACGCTGAGATTTCTATCACTAAACATATCATTGTTCAGAAGATAATAGAGAAATCTATGACACCCATCCATGATACTCATCAATTGTTGTAGGGCTGTACAAAATAGAAAACTATGTCCACCACGCCCACCAAAAACTATTAAAGGGTAGAACAAACACAGTAGAATGAATCAAATACCTCAAAGAGCTAAAGGTGGAGTATTGCCTCAAGAAATCCATGATAACAGAACAATAGGGATGTCAGGGTTCAACTAATCAATAGTGCACATGCTAGACACATTTGACATGTGTGCGAGCTTTCACATTATCATGAATAACTTTTTCCTAATTCAGTTGGTTGCTAGCCACATTGTCAATATGGAAAGCTAGTTGGTATTCACTATTGGCTAGGAAGCTTTAGGCATGTTCCATGTTAATATTGGTAGCAGTAAATAATGTTTGATGGCTTGCTCTGTAATGCCATCCACCATGTCACCCGTTATGTCATCGAACTATTGAAGAGTGCCACTGACTACTACATGAACCATGAACATTACCACCCGATGACAATTGAGGTAACAAATTGGGGGGGAGGGGGCGAGGGGAGGGGGCGTGGGAGGCATTGTTAAATTTTGTAGGAGGAACTCCATTATTAGTCATAGGGACTCAACATCACCCAAAATATTTTCCTTGGAAGTGATGGTATGATACCTTGAGAATGACAGAGGTTGGAGGCACGAGTATAACCTTATAAGGCAGGCTCCTCCTTGGTCTCCTTTTCCTCCATGATCTTCATATTAGAACATAGATAACTATTAGGAAACAATGATAACAAAGCAGAAGGAATGAATTACAAAAATAATAATGGAGGGAGGGATGTGGTGGATCTATTGTACTAACCGACACAAATCCATGATTTCCCCATATTTTCCAAATGTTCTAGAAGGTTTTTTGATTGGGTGGTATATTGGTTGTGAATACCCACACACCTTTTTATGAATTTGGATGGTTGTGCCGTTCTACCCCATGCCACACTTAGTTACACCTTTGTCATCATTCTAGGTTTTATCATGAGTAAATAAATACATATAAGGTTTCAAATGAGACTACACTCTACCACCTTGTGTCATCTGATGGGCCATCCACCTAGGAAAAACATATCTATTAAGATATAGTAAACTAATGCTTTTCTGGATCATTAATTTTAGTGGGATTTTATTTGTGCATGTTTAAGACATTTCAAGATGACTTCCATGAGTAGTCATTGCCCTAATGACATTTTTCCTTGTGTTTTTGGTAATAATCACAAGGCAAGGAGACTCATTTAGTACACAAGCACTTTAAACATTTGGAATGTGTGAATGTAATCCACTGCATAGGGCTTCTCACCCACTAGACTATTGTTTTTTCTATCTACCATGAACATGTATGGTACATATGTGTACAATGAATCAAAATGCTGAGAATGAGAATTCTCATGATCAAAGACTAGGAGTGAGTATCCTAGTTGATTTGTCTATTTGATACTAGGAAGATGGTGGTGAACCTTGGGACATTTAAGAACCATGTGTATCTCTATCGTTCAAGGTCGAAATAGGGAAACTTTAAAGATCGTGAGGAAAAAATAGTTATAGAATAGTTGCAAATCTTGTTGGCACAGGTTTTGCTTGGGTGGCAAATCTAGTAATATTAGCCTTTGTGACAGTGGTGCAAATGGATAAAACTTCGTAATTTGTTGTGGTTGTAAAGATGAATGTTGCCTAAATTATATAATTTAGTAAAATCTTTTGGTGAATTTCAGTTGACTTTTCAAGGTCAAATTTTAGTTGCCTATTCCATCTATGGACAAGTGTGTGATGGGAAACTTATCATAATTTAGTCAAGTATAAATGATCTCATTGTATCAAGATGTCATTTATACTAGAAGAAAAGCTTGCAAGGTGTTTTGAATGGTGGAGAATTGAGTTGAAAGTGAAATTTCAGTCTTTGAGGGTATTCTAAAATCGTTTCACTTTTGTTACATAAGTACCACTCACACGCCCTGTCATGAACGATTAATGAAGGAGATGGCTTAAACTTATATTTATAGGCGTCATTTAAGGTTGTGAAGTCACACTAAAAGAACTAAAAGGAAAGGAGACAAAGAATGTGTTTCCATCTTATTTCTTTTTATGGAGAGAGATTCACAGTCATCAGTCTTGTGTTGCAGGAATAGGTGATGTGGGAAAAAATGTTGGGTCTTTTAAAGGCATAAAGAAGTCTATAGCATTGACTTAGAGCATCCTAGGTTGTTTGGATCTACTCACTTTTGATGCAAAGGGTGGTGAGTCAAGATGTTGAGTGGGGTTTTGCTTCTTTGGCTCTTACATTTGCCCCAAAAGCCCACTAAACATCAACGAATGGCAATGCTACCATTTTTGACTCAGCAAGATCAATAAGCTTGCAAGGGTAGTCATTGGAAGAAAAGCAACCTTTGCAACACTAGTGATATTGTATTTTTCATATTTTTCATTCTGTAATATTTTTATATTATCAGATTTTAATATGTTATTTTTCTTTCCAATTTTTATATATTTATAGCTATGGTTATACTATCATTAAAAACATTGTGATATTGGAAAAGGAGCATAGGTTTTAAGAAGCATCACAATATTGGAAAAACAACTTAGGTTTTCAAAAGCATCATGTAAAATAAAATATCATCGAGTGGCATACTAAATCATCACATTTGCATACAAACACAAGACAAAGCATACAAAATCATCATATTTGCACTCAAAAGCATCACATAGAGAGGAAAAAAACTTTGCCTAATAAGTCATTAAATTGAGTATCACTATGTAATGTCCCTTTTAGAGCAGAATTAAAATAATTTGGATTTTCCAACAAACCCTAATAAGAAATGTGATTTTTTAATTTTTCTTTTCAAACCTTAAGTAATTAAAAATTCTAAATTCTAAATATGCCAATTTAGGGCACAAAAACAATATTTTATTCACCACAATACTTGCCAAAAATAATAACTATTATAGCTGGAAATATAACCTTCAAATTTGATTTTTATGAATTAAATATATGATAGAAAATTGTAATAAAATACCAGTTGAAATTATGATTAAAAAAACCCCTCAAACCCTCAACAAATCAATCCCAATAGCCAATTGAATGCTTCCAAGAGGTTCGTTGCCTTAGGAAAAGCATCCTAGAGGTTTGTTGCCCTCAAAAAGGCCTTTAAAGTGGTTCGATGCCCTCACAAAAGCATCTAAAGTGGTTTGTTGTCCTAAAAAATGGCCTCCAATAGTTGCATCCCACTCACAAACCCTTCCAATCTATTGTGCTCCCCACAAAATTGTCCTAGAAGTTCAAAATTGTCAATTTTTGTTCAATATAACCCTTGAGATAGAGCTACCTCATTGAATGTTAAGGGTTTTCATCCTTACTTCAACATTCTAATGAAGGGTTTCATCTCCAATGGATGCAAGTCAAGCAAAATGTGCTCAAGTTTATGTTTTCAATTGATAAGAATACATGATTCTTGAAATGAACCTTCTTTTTCCCTTTTCTATCATTTCCATCTCATATACTTTCAAATTAGATAAGTCATGCTTTTTTATTATAACTTCATTTAAAAAGAAGTTGTTGACAAGTTACCTACCTATCAACTTGAACAAAGAACCAAGTTTTCCTTGTATTCCCTTTTAGCCCTCAGGAAGTCAAATAGGGCCAAAGGTCTCCTTCGCGAGCTAACTTTGAAAAGGGGACATGACAGTCCTCCCATCCTAAATTTGCTTGCCCTCAAGAAAATGTAAGCTCTCATGCCCAAGTTTCATCACGATAAAGTGCATAAATATGTTTTAATGCTCCAATAATCTGGACCATGTCCCTGTCAAATGAAAGAGCTCTTGCCAAAACAAGCTCATATATCTGTTGTCCTCCTCCCTAATAATGTTCTTTGGTAGCCCATGAAATTTTAAAACTTTCTTGAAAAAGAGATCAACCACTACCTTGAACCTGCCATATTCAATTGCACCCTTTAGGACAACAATAACAAGTTATTTCATTGCAAACTCAGATATAATAAATGCCTTACAAACAACTACAATTATTGTTCAAGAGCAAAGAATGGATGAATAACCAACACCTTGACAAGTTAATACATATTCCAATGTGGCAACCTCACTCTTCATTCCAACCTTGTCAAATATGGGGGAAGGGCACCCCATATCCACAAATATGAATGTAATTGAAATAATGTGGTGGATGTTAATGGTGATGATAACTACATTAATGATGGTAACTTGGTTCATGAATGTCATGTATACACTTCCTCTACAAAGTAACACATCATCCTAAATTTCCTCCATGCCATGTTGGAGATCCCTTGCATAAATCTCTATGTGGATTGCCCCTTGAGTTCTTCTTATGGTGTTCATAACTTCCTCAATAGGAATGATGTATCTCACACCATTATCCAATTTGTGATGGCACTCTTCACCCAACAGCAAACTCAAAAATGCAAACTTAAACACCAAGCACCGTTAACCCAAAGTAAAATACTCAAGAGAGTTACCTTGTTGTAATGGCCTCTTTGGCTGCCCAAAATTTTACTATTTGAGGCTACCTAAAAGGTGATCTAGGCTACCCACTTATTGTCTTTGGTTGTTCATTTATCACCAATTCCTTCAAAATTTTTTATTTCATCTTAGATCCAAACATTGGAAATACATTATTCTTATGCAAAATGACACCATTTGCAAACACCAACTTGTCAATCTTCACCATTTCATCTAATATGTGGACAACAATTGTATCCTCAATCTGTTGCTAGAACCAAGGAGCTATACTATGGTTATCTGTGACCAATGGTAGTAGTTCAGGGTTGAAAATCTTGGGTTTCAACAAAACAAAATTGGTGCAACAACTGTAATACTAAAAATACTTTGCAAAAATTATTAATGTTAGTGAAATAGGAGTTGGAAACAACCAAACAATGATTAGAAATACTTCATTAGCAGTAGCAAATTGAGGATCATGCAATGGAGCATTTGTATGGCTGAAAACATTATCATGTGACAGTGGAAAATTGTGATGTTTTTGGCCTTCAAGATGAAGGTTTGGAGCACGGTTGTCCCCATCATGTACTCATTTTCCTTGAGAGGTAGAATATCATCCATCCTTGCTCTTATTTTATTTCAAAAAACCCTTAAGGGTGCTGGAACTTTTGCCCATGATGTTTTTAACAAGTAGCTTCTTTCATGCATCAAAAACTTCATCATACTTTCCAATCTATAGTTATCCAAGGAGAGTACTATTATTCTAAAATATGAACTTAGAAAGAACAACATACCATGGTTGTAGCATTGTATTCTATCATTCAATCTTGGGGTTGTGATGGATGGAAACCATCATGTACTGGCAACCAAAACCTCACTAATGTCTGTGGATGGAGTGTGCATCTTTCCAATGACAAAGCTTTATTCTATCACTGCAAAAGGTATAGAGGCAAGGCTTTAAATGTGGGAAATAGTAGTCCAAAATTTTGTGACATCGGTCTTTAAGAACTATGGATCATAGTTCTTATTGCCTACATTCATAACTACCATGCTATGTTGGTCTATAACATCTTGAACAACAAGGTAATATATATTTTGCTTACCCTTAGTTGTTGAGTTTATGAACTTACTACTTGTCTTCAAGGAAATACCTTTCCTAAGAGCATGCTTATCAATTAGGAGTTGATAATTCTTATAACATGACTGTTGTTCTTAAAAAAAACTTTTAGAATTTACCTCATCATGTGTTGCCCATGAGACTTGCCTTCTATGAGAAGTCTCCTTCATTCTTTTTCCATTCTATGAATGATGGCAAAGTTGGAATAGTTCTTCATTTTACACACCATAACTTGAACTAAAATTATAAGGGTGTTGACCCTCTAGACAAAAATCTGGAACTGCCTTAGTATGGAGCACTAAATATGGGGCATGACCATCATTCCTTGGGCTGAAATTAGAATGCTCATCTCCTTTGACTGAAGTAGGTGCCTTTGATAGTTTTGCATCCATACTAATAATCTTGTCAAGTACCTACCCATAGCTATCCTAAAAATCCATCTCATATGGCAACGACTCAATCCTTGGAATGCTCGAAAGATGGGTAAGGGCTTCATGGAAAATATATTCTTTCCATTTTGGTACCCTTCATCGTATCCTTATTGTTATAATGATTCTCACATTGATCAAAATATTATAAGGACATAGTATGATGGTGATACAATAAATCATTGCTATGAAGATAATCAAATTGCTTACCCCTTTCTTTAAATTCCTTTAGGTGTTTTCTTACTTGAATGGATATCAACTTTATCTTTTTCACTCTTTTTAGCCAATCATCACGCCTCCTTTGGGTCCTTATTACATCTTTTGTACTTGCTTGCAAATTAGCTAGTTTTATTTCAACCCTAAGATCCATTTTTGTTGTTGATGGTGGTTCATTAAGTTCTGCCTCACATGTAATTTATGCCCTTCTTTTATGATGAACTCTTACGATAATCAACCAATGGCATTTCCTTTTTCAAAATTTATTCTTTGGCTTCTTCATTGCTTTGCTCCTTTGTAGGGTTTGAAAATTTAAACCTTGACTTTTTTGTTTGCTTTTCTTCTATCCAAACACTTTGTACATTCAAATCCATATATTTCCCTTTGGAGGCTCTTCATTTTCAATTAGCATGGTGTATTCCTCTATGGGTAGCCTGATCTTTTGTGGTGATGAAGTATTCATCACTTCTGCTAGTCTTTTTCCTTCTTCTAAGGGAGACTATGGAGGTTTAGGGTTTAACCCTACAAACTTTATCCATGTCTTGGGACTTGTTGCCCTTAGTTCCCTTTGAGATTATTGGATAGATTGCAACATCTCTTCCATGTCTTCCATTGGTATCTTCATATTTCTATCTGTCATGTATGAATAAGAAGATCCTACACACAACTCGTTATCCACAGCTGGCTTGAAAATGGCTCTGATACCATTGTAATGTCCCTTTTAGGGAAAAATTATAAAAATTTGAGTTTTCCAACAAACCTTAATTAAAAAAAATTGATTTTATGATTTTTCCTTTCAAACCCTATCCAATTAATAATTTAGAATTCTAAATATGCCAATTTAGGGCACAAAAAATAATATTTTATTCACCACAATACTTGCCAAAAATAATAAATATTATAGCTAGAAATATGACCTTCAATTCTAAATTTTTTTGAATTAAATAAGGGCAAAAAATTGCAATAAAATACCAACTAAAATTATGATTAAACAAACTCCTCAAACCCTCAACAAATCAATCCCAATAGCGAATCAATGTTTCCAAGAGGTTTGCTACCTTAGGAAAAGCACCCTAGGGGTTCACTATCCTCACAAAAGCCTCCAAAGTGGTTTACTACCCTAAAAAAGGGCCTCCAACTGCTGTGTCCTACTCACAAACTCTTCCAATCGACTATGCTCCCCACAATTCTACCCTAAAAGTTTGAAACTGTCAATTTATGCTCAACGTAACTCTTGACATAGAGTTACCCCACTGAATGTTAAGGGTTTTCGTTCTTACTTCAACCTTCCAATGAAGGGTTTCGCCTCCAATGGATGCAAATTAAGAAAAATGTGCTCAATATTATGATTTCAATTGATAAGAATAAGATGATCCTTAAAATAAACCTCCTTTTTCCCTTTTATATCCTTTCCCTTTAATATACTTTCTAAATTAAAGACCAACTTATATAAAATTAGATTAGTCATTTTATTTATTATAACTTCATTTAGAAAGAAGTTGTAGACAAGTTACTTTTTTAGCAACTTGAACAAAGAACTAAGTTTCCCTTGTATTCCTTTTTAGCCCTCGAGAAGTCAAATAGGGCCAAAGGTCTCCTCAGTGAGCTAGCCTTGAAAAGGGGACACGACACACTATGAATACAAATTTTACATGACACTAAAGAAAGCACTATAACGAATAAAATATAGGTGTAAAGAAATAAACAAATCACCACCATAAAGTAAAACGTTGTACATTGAATAAAATATTTGCAGAAGAAAAAAGATTTGCATAAAGGTAAAATCAAAATTAAAAAATTTATCGTAAGATAATGACAAAACGGTAGTACATACAATGGTAAATGGATTTAATGGTCATTTTGACATAGGACACACATTAATAAGAAATTGAGAAATCATAGCTTAATAAACAAGGAAAAAATTATTTTATTTTCTTTCTTGCATATTATTAAAGGAAATTTTAGAGCTAGACGTAAAAGCCATAATTTTTTTAGAAGAAATGAGTTTAAATTTAGAAAGTAGGAGTAGAGCTAAAAATTAAAGAAAATGGCCTCAATGATGAGAGCAATGGAATTCCCTAGAGAAAAGATACACCATAGTCAATTTTCTAAAGAACACCTAAAAGTGTTGAGAGTTCGATTCAACATGAAGAAAAATAGGGGTTTGGGATAGAAGCATCCAAGATAGTTGTACAATCCAATGATTTTGCCCCATTCAAGCATTATATTTTTTTGGAATATACAAGACCTTGTTAATGCAAATAAGTGGGTGTTCAAAAATCAATACAAAGGAATGGAAAAGACCCAATGAATGAAGTTGTTTGACTTGCCATTCTTCGATTTCATGAACAAAATTGTACATATGGTATTCTGCCAAATAGCAAATGGTAAAATTTGTCTTATCAAATATCTTATCTTATCATTCTTATCAATTTTGAAACCCTAGTTAAGGTAACAAACTTGCTAAATGAAGGGGAGAATATTGCTTGCTATTATGTAAATAGCTTAAGAAGATATAAGAATGGACGACAGGGGATATATAAGTGGGATTAGGTTATATTAAGGTTACCAAGGTAAGAAAGGTCACCGAGTATGTAAGAGATTATTTTTGACACATAGTCAAGGATTGGAAGGATGTTCTAGCAAGAGTGATCACCATAACACATTAGATGGTGATATCAGGGACCAAATTCAATTAGTCAGAGTATTTTTTTATATAAATACTAGAGTTTAGATTTAAAATATTGAAGTACGTTCCTTATAGAAATGTCCAATATACATTTTTGTTGGCTCTCCTTTTATTTGTGTATGGGAATACCCCAATTGGGACAATGATGTTTTTACTTGATTATGATCTTGAATATGTATTCAAAGAGTATTCCTTTCAGAGGAAATAAATTATGGATTAAAAGATGACACAAATTACATTAGCATTGTGGCTATTAGAGCCGAGGGATATTATTACTCAAAACCCTAGGGTTTCATAGAGTTTTATTGATAAATATTCAACTTATATGTATGAAAGATGAATGAGGGACAACATTTACTCACATTGTGACTATGTGGCTAGGGAACATATGGTAGAGGGCCAAATCACACTACCATTCATATGTGACGAGGATTTGATGTTGAAAGAGTTAGCATGACAATTCTTTATGGGTTGAAAGTAGATCCACTTTATAAAAAAGACCCTAAGGTGGAAGGGATAAGAAAGAAAATCAAAAAGTAGATAAAAGAGGGTGTAAAGGAGTAAATACCTCTAAGAGGCACAATGAAAGGCTTGAGGAGGTAATTTCAAGGAAAGAAAGAGAAAAGGAAAGTCAGGAAGGCCAAGTGCAACAAGGATTTTCTAAGAGATGCAAAGAATAGGGTGAGGGAGAAATTATAAGGGAAGGAAGAGAGGAGGAAAGTAAAGAAGACCCAATTGAAAAATGACTTTTAAAAGGCACAAAATAAGGCTCAATGAATCAATTGCAAGGCAAGGAGGAGAGGAAGAAAGATAAGAAGTCCCAAGTGCAAAAAAGACCGCTAAAAGATGCAAAGAAGGGACAGAGGAAACAACTTTAAGGAATAAAGGAGAAAATTTAGGAATGCCCAATTGCAATAAAGAAAGCTTGATCCTTCAGGGATCAAAGTTTTAAGAGTAACTGTTCTAAATTATTTGATGTCTTTCCCAAGGAGAAATTATAAATAGTTTGAAATACTATTCCATTGATTGTGGGAGGTAGTAAACTAAATGAAGGGCCTTAGAGATTCCAAAGTCATTGGGAATTATTAGAGGTACATATTATACAATGCAAGGGTGGAACTTTTCTCAATCCTAAGCAGAGTCTTCTACCTAAGACCAATCTCTTCTTGAATCCATTTCAGTGTTTCCATTAGTTCATGCAGAGGAAATTACCAATGTCCAAGAGGTAAGTGTGCAGGGTAGGAAAATGAGAAATTTGAAGAGAGGAGACTTATAAATAGGCAATGTCTCATTATAAATAAATATAGGTGATATTCCAATGGAAAATGCAGCAAAAAAAATCCACATAAAAATATTGAGGATTCAAATGCAGTAGCAATAGTCTCTCCAAGGGGGAACTCCACATAATGAAACCTGATAAATAAAAATCCCACTTAGAGATATGCAAGGAAAAGACTATCTACTAAAAATATGGATAACAATGAAAAAATAGTAAACAATATTGGGGGTCTACATACAATGGTGAATGCTTTAAAATTATTAGGACAATATCAAGGTATATCTGCTTCATCCAATGTCAATCATGTCAGGATCGTAACAAGAACAATTGATTACTTTTGTGCAAGCAACTAAACACGGAATTAATCAGAAGTAATAAGTAACTAGAAATCAAAATCAGCAAAGAATCAAGAGATACAAGAAACAATGAAAACTTGTATTAAAATCTTCTCAGAAGGAAATACAATGAAGAAATCTCTCTTTCTATCACACCTCTCAGATGTACAGATCTCTTTCCCTCAACAATTCTCTCTCACAATTACAAACACAATTCAGTTACTTGAATTGTCTGTTACACAAGCTATGAAGATCTATCCCTATTATATAAGATTAGGGATCGTGAACTATGCATTCTCAACCATTAGATACACCTCCTAATCAAGGGTTCAAAACAGTCCTGCCAAAAATAGAAACGCGGACTTACAATTAACAGCTAAACTAATCATGCAAACAATCTGTTCTGCCACGAAAATAGACTTTCTGGACGCACAGGTGACCGACGTTGGTCCCTGTCAGTCTGCACATGACTGATGTCAGCCGATCCATAACCGACGTCGATAGCCTTCAGTTGATCCCTGACCAATGTCAGTGACTGTGTAATACAGCAACCTTTGCATTCGCTCATCGGTGAAGCTTTAAGCTCCACACCTCAACAATCTCCCACTTGGAGATAAATAGCTGCACCTGTACTTGTACAACATCTTTTAGCTTCTCCATCTTCAAGCTCAATCTTGAAGACCAACAAAAGTTGAATGAAGATTCAACTTCTCCTTTGTTATCGGCTTTGTTAACATATCAGCAGGGTTCTTATCTGTATGGATCTTTTCCAGCTTCAACTCACCATCCTCCAATACCTGTCTAATAAAGTGGTACCTAAGCTGTATATGTTTAGTTCTTGAATGAAAGGTTGAATTCTTAGCCAAATAAATTGCACTCTGACTATCACTATATAATCTACAACTCTCTTGCTCCTTTCCCAACTCTTCCATGAACCGTGTCATCCATATCATCTCTTTGCTAGCCTCTATGACTGCAATGTATTCTGCCTCTGTAGTAGACAAGGCAACAACTTTCTGCAACTTTGACATCCAACTAACCACCGTTCCACCAACAGTGAAAACATAACTTGTGGTGCTTCTCCTGCCATCCAAGTCACCTGCCATATCCGCATCTACATATCCATGTACAAAAGTATTTGACCCACCATAGCATAAATGCCTACTGCTGGTCCCTCTCAGATATCTGAGAATCCACTGAACTACTTTTCAGTGTTCATTCCCTAGATTGGCCATAAACTTACTGACAACTCCCATTATTTGGGCAATATTAGGCCTAGTACATACCATTGCATACATTAAGCTCCCAACTACGGAAGCATATGGAACTCTACTCATGTACTCTACCTCATCATGTGAATTAAGACACTGATCTTTGCTCAGCTTGAAGTGTCCAGCCATAGGTGTACCTATCGATTTTGCATTCTGCATATTAAACCTCTCCAACACCCTGTTCACATAATCCTCTTGCGACAAAATCAACCTATGATTTTTTCTGTCTCTCTTAATACCCATGTCAAAGATTTTCTTTGCTGCTCCCAAATCTTTCATGGAAAATGTGTGAGCTAATTTTACCTTAAGCTCAGAAATATCTTGCGCATGTGAACCTGCAACAAGCATATCATCTACATACAGCAACAGGATAATATATCTACCATTATCCAATCTCTTAAAATACACACAATGGTCAGATTGACATCTACTATAGCCATGCTCAGTCATAAACCTGTCAAATTTCAAATACCATTGTCTAGGAGTCTGCTTAAGACCATATAAGCTTTTCTTCAACCTGCACACAAGTTTCTCCTTACCTTTGACCTCAAAACCCTCTGGCTGATCCATATATATTTCTTCATCTAAATCTCTATGAAAAAATGTTGTCTTAACATCAAGCTGCTCAAGATGCAAATTCTCAATAGCATCTAAAGACAATACAGTCTGAATAGAAGTCATCTTAACTACAGGAGAAAAAATTTCACCAAAATCAATACTTAGTTTTTGTACAAATCTCTTTACTACCAACCTGGCCTTATGTCTCATCTGTCCATTCTCACCTTCCTTTAGCCTGTAAACCCATTTATTTTTTAGTGTTCTCTTTTCTGCTAGAAACTCAACCAAATTCCACATTTGGTTCTCTTTCAAGGAATCAATCTCTTCACTCATGCCAAGCTCCCACTGTTTTTGGGTTTCTACCTGCATTGCTTCATCAAAACTCTCTGGTTCTCCACTATCAGTGAGCAATAAGTAGAATAATGAAGGGGAATATCGAATTGGAGGTTTACTTACCCTTTCTAACCTCCTTATGGGCATTTGAGACTCATTCACTGCTTGATATCCGCCCAAATTCTCTATCAGTGACCGATCTCGATCATCTCCAAGCCTGTACCTGACCGATGTCAGTTCCACCTGACCGACGTCGATTCTTGTCTGACTAACATCGATCACTGTCTGACCGACATCAGTTTCTGTTCGACTGATGTCGATTCCTTCCTGACCGACGTCGGTGTCTGTGTTTTTTTGAGTGTGAAAATTCTTTCTCGCGAGCTCATTTTAGATCATCACCTCGAACAAATCTCCATTGCCATGCTCAGAATTGTTCAGCTTCTTGAGCTGATCACTGTACATCACTTTTTCATTAAAAACAACATCATGGCTTCTAATTATTTTATTAGTTCCTAGATTTTACAATTGAAATTCAAAATCTCCAGAGCCATAACCAATAAAAGTGCATCTCATAGACTTAGCATCCAACTTCTTTCTATTTTCTTTATCAACGTGCACAAAAGCTTCAGAACCAAAAATTTTGAGAAATGAAAGATCTACCTTTTTACCTATTTAAGCCTCTTCTGAAATTCCACCATCCAGAGCAGTAGAGGGTCATCTGTTAATCAGGTAAACTACAGTGTCTACAACTTCTATCCAAAATTGTAAGGGCAATCCAGCATGCAACCTCATACTCTGTGCACGCTCCAGTATTGTTCTGTTCATCCTTTCAGCAACTCCATTTTGCTTAGGTGTCCTTGAAACCATATTTTGCCTGCGTATTCCATTCATAAAATAATACCTGTTGAACTTATAACTGCAGTACTCACCACCATTGTCAGATCTAAGGCACTTCAATCTCAAACATGTTTCATTCTCAACCAAAGCTTTCCATTTCATAAATGTGTCAAAAACATCAAATTTTTTCCTTGTGCAATAAACCCATACCTTTCTTATAGCATTATCAATGAAAGAAACATAATACTGTGATCCTCCAATAGAAGCTACCTGAGCTAATCCCCACACGTCTGTGTGAACAAGCTCCAACTTGTGCTTCTTTTTTGTTGACCCAATTTTGAGAAATTTCACTCACTTCTATTTTTCAAAAATACAATGCTCACAGAAATCTAGATCTATGCTTTTCAAATCTGAAAGCTTACTTTTTGACTTAAGAATACTCATTCCCTTCTCACTCATGTGATCGAGCCTACAGTGCCACAACTTTGCATCCACATCTGAAGTAGATAATACAGAAGGAGAATAATCAGTAATACAATTACATAAATAGAGAGTACCTACTCTCTTACCTCTAGCTAATACAAGTGCACCCTTGTAAACCTTCCAAGATTCAGCTGTGAGAGTTACTATGCAACCCTCATCCCCTAACTTTCTGGCAAAAATCATATTCCTCTTCAGGATGGGTACATGCATGACATCTTTCAACACCCATGTGTTGCCATTCTGCAATTTTAGCTGCATTTTTCTTTTGCCAACAATTTTATAATGCTCATCATCCCCTAAATAGACTTTTCCAAAATCTCCCTGGACATAATCATTGAAAAATTCTCTATTTGGGGTTGCATGGAAAGAAGCACCAGAATCTACAATCCAAGATTCTAATCTATTATCCAAAGAAAGTGTAAAAGCATTTTGTGCAACAATACCTGTAACTTTTGCTTCTTCATTACCTCCATGCTGATTTTCTTCTCTAACCTTCAACCAGCAATCTTTCTTTGCATGCCCTTTCTTTTCACAATTCAAACAAGTTATCTTTCTTTTTCTATTTTTGGATTTGGATCTATTGCTCATCTTTGACTTAGACCTTGATCTCCCTTGCTTGCGCCTCTCTTTTTGCCTTCCCCTGCTTTCAATACTTAAAGCATTACCTGATGTCTCCTCTGTGCTTTTCCTATGAATTTTTTCATTTAAGATTACACTAACAACATCATCTACTTTTAAGATATTTGTAGCAGATGCAGTATTACTAACTGCCATTACCAAACTATGCCAATTTTATGGTAAAGAGCATAAAATTAAGAGAGCCATAATTTCATCATCAAACACTATTTTGACTGAATTTAACTGATTTACTATTGCATGGAAATCATTTAGATGAGTAGATACAGATCCACCTTCCTACATATGCAAATTAAATAATTGCTTCATAAGATATACCTTATTTGAAGCTGAGGGCTTTTCATATAAATTTGTTAAAGTATCCATTAACTCTACCGTTGACTTTGCCTGTGATAAGTTGGATATCACAGAGGATGCCAGGCTCAACCTTATGGATCCCAGAGCCTTTCTATCAAGAACATTCCATTCTTCATCTTCCATATCTGTGGGTTTTCTTGAAACCCCACCCAACGGTAAGTATAGATCTTTCTGATACAGATAATCTTCTATCTGCATCCTCCATAATTAATAATTCTTGCCGTCAAACTTCTTCATTCTTAGTTTACTTGATTATCTCATTGCTATACTCCCACTCAAATAGAAACCCCTGTGAGTGACCTGTAATCATCACACACTAAACAGATCTGAAACCACCTGTTAGTGAACCCAAGCTCTGATACCACTTGTCAGGATTGTAACAAGAACAATTGATTACTTTTGTGCAAGCAACTAAACACGGAATTAATCAGAAGTAATAAGTAACTAGAAATCAAAATCAACAAAGAATCAAGAGATACAAGAAACAATGAAAATTTGTATTAAACTCTTCTCAAAAGGAAATACAATGAAAAAATCTCTCTTTCTTTCACACCTCTCAGATGTACAAATCTCTTTCCCTCAAGAGTTCTCTCTCACAATTACAAACACAATTCAACTACTTAAATTGTCTATTACACAAGCTATGAAGATCTATCCCTATTATATAAGATTAGGGATCATGAGCTATGCATTCTCAACCATTAGATACACCTCCTAATCAAGGGTTCAAAATAGTCCTACCAAAAATAGAAACGTGGACTTACAACTAACAGCTAAACTAATCATGCAAACAATTCGTTCTGCCACGAAAATAGACTTTTTGGACACATAGGTGACCGTCGTCCGCTGATCCATAATTGACGTCGACAGCCTTCAGTCGATCCCTGATCGACGTCGGCGACTGTGTAATACAACAACTTTGCATTCGCTCATCGGTGAAGCTTTTAGCTCAACACCTCAACAAATCCTTCCATTATACCTTTAGGGGGACAAACTGGTGAAAGAAGTGGTAAGAATTATGAAACACATGATCAAATAAATATATTTATAGAATCTCAAATAAAAAAATTCAATTTAATAGGGGTTGAGAATGCAAATGAAAATTTAACCAATAAACCACCTCAGAAAATCACTTTAGAAACATCATCATATTTGGAGGGCAATGATGATTCTTCCCATAAGGAACCAAATTTTGAACTCAACTCTATGGAGGAACTTGATATAATGGATATGGAAAACATTTTGAAAAAGGAAAATAATAGTATTGCAAAATCTTACTTGGAAAATGAGGGAGTCCAAGATCGAAAGAAAGAGATTCCAAGTGCCAATCCATGTCCAAAGGGTACTAAGACAAAGCAAAATGAATCAAAAGTAAGAGATATGACAAGTGAGAAAATTGAATAAATTCATAAGGATTTTATACCAATAAGTGGTCCAAATAAATATAAATGGATGCAATTATTTCATACTATATCTACGACGAATGCAATTGGAGGGCACATCCAAATTAACACAACTTTGAAATCTTTAACTTTACTTGAAACATTGACTATTTACCCTTAAGTCTTTGTAGAGTAATTTCTTACTCTACGTCATATTCATTTATTTTTGATTTGAGCACTACAATTTTGGTTCCTGCACACCTTGGACATAGCGGCAGAGTTTTGGAGCAAAAGACGGGTTTATTTTTGCCTAAGAGTCGAAGCAGCAGATGTTTTCAAGTGTCGCCCTCCGAGCATAGGTATTTTTCCCCTTCTTGTTTCCTTCATCTCATTTTTGCCCAAGTATCAAGTTCAAGCAGATGCTGCCAAGTGTCACCTTTCGAAGCACAAAGCCGGCCAGCTGGCGACTTTCGAGGAGCTCGTTGTAGCTTTCCAAAGAACCACGAAACGCACCACATGTCAGCGTCTGAGTCTCATAGAGGCACCCATGTTTCATTCTACTTTTTGACAAAGACTTTCAACAGACCAAGTAGCAGAGAGAGCGAAAATCACCAGGTGGCAGTTGCGGAGGCCCTGAATTACCTTTTTGAAGAAGTAGTGGAAGCCACCATGTGTCGACTACTAAGAGCCTTTATTTCAATGCCTGGGTCCAATGCTTTCTATTCAACGCATAAGGGCATCGTTCATTTTGCTAAGTATCAAAGTGCAGCAAAGGCTGTCAAGAGTCACCGTCTGGGTCCCTCTCTAATCCATCCCCAAAGAAAGTGAAAGGTGCCACATACCACTAGTAGGAGAAATGGAAGATGCCACATATCTTCCCAGAAGCCCCGAAAGCCACCACGTGTTGACATCCGAGAGATCATCTTCGAGTTTCATTATAAAGAGAGTGGTGGGTCCCAAAATTTATTTCAAGGGTAAATGAAAGCTACCGAGTGTCATCATCCGGAGGAGCCTAACCTACATCCCAAATATTTATACAAGCAGAGCTATAGAAGGAAGCAAAAAGTGCCAAGTGTCATTTTTCAGTGCTTTCTAAACAACAAGAGGATTTTTAGAAAATTTACTAAGTGTCCTCTCCCATTTCAACATAACAAAGTGTTCCGTGTATCTGTTGCTAAAAGGCGAAATGGAGGGAAAATCGGTTGGAGTTAATTCGAGTAGATGGAACAATACATCGGGTAGATTTTTGCGGAGCCTACAAGCATTAAAACCACTGTCTAATTGTTCCTCGCAGGCGGAGGCAGAGTAGACAGTTGAGTGGCCAAACAGGTGATGGAATGAGGAATTTAGGTGCGAATGGAGGTACTTGACATGGATCGCCATGCCACAGTCATGGCAATTCTTGATAAGACCAAGATGATCCAAGGCATTAAAAGCGTCGTTTGTTTGTCCCCTATGAGAAAAGGACAAAGGAGAATTGTGTGAGAAAAAGAGTGATGGAAGGAGTGATCTGAGGCTATAAAAGAAAAGGAATTGTAAAATCAAAAGAGGGGAGAATTCTATAGTTTTAGACTTTTTAGAGTTTTGACCAATAATATCATTTGCTTTTGTTCCATTTTCCTGAGTTGAAAGGTTATATGACTGTGTTGTTAGGATCCTGTAGCTCTAACACTACTTGTTAGGCTCTAGAGCTCAATTGATTACTATTGTATAAGCAACTAAACATGGAATTAAACCAGAAGTAATAAGTAACTAGAAATCAAAAACAACAAAGAATAGGAGATACGAGAAACAATACAATCTGTATTCAACACTTCCAGAAGGAAATACAATGAAGAAATCTCACTCTTTCCACACCTCTTGGGTGTATAGTAATTCTCTCTCAAGAGTTCTCTCTCTCAATCAATTACAATCAACTCAACACTGAGTTGTTCCCTCCAGTGACAATCAACCCAATAGTTGTTGTTGCCTACTCTTTCAGTAGATCTTCATGATCTTGCACCTGCAGATCTAATTGATCTTACTTAATTACAATACAACCCCATGGGTCTCTTAAATATAACCCCAAGCAAATAATAATTATAAATGCAGACTCAAGACTAAAATTAGTCTTTACATGCAAACTAACTGTTCATCTAAAATTAGAATAGTTCTGGAAACACACAGGTGACTGATGTCAGTTTCTATCTAACCGATGTCTGCTGACCATAACCAATGTCAGTTACTATGTAGCTTGAGATAATTGATGTCGGTTGGCCTAACTGATGTCAGTTACTCTATAACCCAACAATCTCCACATTTACACATTCAATGAAGCTTTTAGCTCCACAACTCAACAATCTCTCACTTAAAGATAAATAGCTGCACCTGTACATGTACTTGTACAACAACATCCTCTAATCTATTTCTGGCTTGTATCTCCATCTTCAAGTTCAATCTTGAAGACCAATAAAAGTTGAATGAAGATTCAACTTCTCCTTGGTTATCAGCTTTGTTAACATATATACAGGGTTCTTATCCTTGCTAGCCACCATGACTGCAACAACCTTTTGCAACTCTAAAATCCAGCTAACCACCGTTCCACCAACAATGAACACATATCCTATGGTGTTTCTCTTGCCATCCAAGTCACCTGCCATATCCGAATCTACATACCCATGTAGAGAAGTGTTTGACCCTGCATAACGTAAATACCTGTTACTGGTCCCTCTTAGATATCTGAGAATCCACTGAACTGCTTTTTAGTGCTCCTTGCCTGGATTGGCCATAAACTTGCTGACAACTCTCACTGCTTGGGTAATATCAGGTCTAGTACATACCATGTACTCAACCTCATCATGTGATTTAAGACACTGTTCTTTGCTCAACTTAAACTATCCAACCATAGGTGTGCTTACTGGTTTTGCATCTTGCAAATTGAACCTCTCCACTACCTTATTCACATAATCCTCTTGAGAAAAAATCAACCTGTGATTTTCTCTATCTCTAAAAATATTCATGCCGAGGATTGCTGCTCCTAAATCTTTCATGACAAATGTCTGAACTAATTTTACCTTTAGCTCAGTAATTCCCTGCATGTGTGACCCTACAACAAGCATATACACTACATACAGTAACAGGATAATGTAGCTACTATTATCCAACCTGGTAAAATAAACACAATGGTCACATTGACATTGACTAAAGCCATGCTTTGTCATAAACCTGTCAAACCTCAAATACCATTGTCTTGGAGCTTGCTCAAGACCATATAACATGGCTTTATGTCTCACTTGTCCATTTTCTCATTTTTTTACCTGTAAATTCATTCATTTTTCAGTGCTTTCTTTTTGGCTGGCAACTCTACCAAATCTCACGTTTGGTTCTCTTCCAAGGAATCAATTTCCTCATTCATGCCATGCTTCCACTATTTTCTGGATTCTACCTGCATTGCCTCTTTAAAACTTCCTGGTTCTTGACCATCAGTGAGCAACAAGTAGTATAAAGAAAGAGAATAATGAATTTGAGGCTTACTTACCCTTTCAGACCTCCTCATAGGCATTTGAGACTCATTGACAGCTTGCTGTTCGCCCAAATTTCATTCTAACAGTGATCGATTTCTGTCATCTCTCAGTCTACACCCGATCGATGTCGATTCTACCTAACCGACGTCAGTTTTCACCTGCCTGACATCACCGACTTTGGTCTCCACTAGATCGACGTCGGTTCCTGCCTGATCGACATTGGTCTCTTCCTGACCGATGTCAGTGTCTGTGTTTTTATGTGAGTGATGATTTTTACCTGCGAGCTCATTTTAGATCATAACCTTGTCCAAATCAACATTGCCCTGCTCAAAATTATTCAGCCTCTTGAGCTGATCACTATCCATCATCTTCTCTTTGAAAACTAAGGCTTTTCATTTCTTAAATGTGTTAAAAATATCAGATTTCTACTTTATGCAATAAACTCAATCTTTTTTTGTAGCATCATTAATGAAAGAAACATAATACTGTGATCCTCCAATAAAAGCTCCCTGAGCTGGTCCCCACACGTCTGTGTGAACAAGCTCCAACTTGTGCTTCTTCTTTGTTGACCCAGTTGTGAGAAACCTCACTTTCTCTTGTTTCCTAAAAATACAATGCTCACAGAAATCTTGGTCTATCAAATCTGAAAGCTTACCTTTTGACTTAAGAACATGCATTCCCTTCTCACTCATGTGACCAAGCCTACAGTGCCACATCTTTGCATCTACATCTGAAGTAGATAAAACAGAAGGAGAATCAATAATACAAGTAGATAGATAAAGTGTATCTACTTTCTTACCTCTAGCTAAAACAAGTGCACCCTTGAAAATTTTCTAAGATTTAGTTGTGAGAGTTACTGTGTAACCCTCATCACCCAACTTTCTTACAGAAATCATATTCTTCTTTCGGATGGGTACATGCATGACATCTTTCAACACCCATGTGTTGCCATTCTGCAATTTTAGGTGCACTTTTCTTTTGCCAACAATTTGATAAGGCTCACCATCCCCTAAATAAAATTTTTCAAAGTCTCCATGGACATAATCATGGAAAAATTCTCTATTTGGGGTTGCATGGAAAGAAGCACCAAAATCTAAAACCCATGATTCTACCTGACTATCCAAAGAAAACATAAGAGCATCCTATGCAACAATACCTGCAACATCTGCTTCTTCATGCTGATTTTCTTTCAACCAACAATCTTTTTTTGCATGTCTTTTCTTTCCACAATTCCAGCAGGTTATACCTCCATTTCTGGATTTGGATCTATTGCCTATCTTTGACCTTCATTTCTCTTGCTTGCCCTTCTCTCTTTGCCATCCCCTATTTTCAACACTTAAAGCATTACCTGATGTTTTCCATGTGCTTTTTCTATGAATTTATTCATTCAAGATTACACTAACAACATCATCAACTTTCAAGATATTTGAAGCAGACGCAGTATTACTAACTACCATTACCAAGCTATCCCAACTTTCAGGTAAAGAGCATAAGATTAAGAGAGCCTAAATTTCATCATCAAAAACTATGTTGACTGAAATTAACTGATTTATTAATCCATAGAAATCACTAAGATGACTATATATCGATCCACCTTTCTGCATTTGCAAATTAAATAATTACTTCATAAGAAATACCTTATTTAAAGTTGAGAGTTTTTCATATAAATTTGCCAAAGATTCTATTAACTCTACCGTTGTCTTTGCTTGTGATAAGTTGGAGATCACAGACGATGCCAGGCTCAACCTTATAGTTCCAAGAGCCTTTCTATCGAGAACATTCCATTCTTCATCTTGCATATCTGTGGGCTTTTTTGAAACCCCACCCAACGGTAAGTACAAATCTTTTTGATACAGATAATCTTCTATCTGCATCCTCCATAATTGATAATTCTTGCCATTGAATTTCTCCATTCTTAGTTTACTTTTTTTTGCCATTGCTTTACTCCCACTCAATCAGAAACCCCTGAGAGTGAACCTGTAATCAATAAACACTACCCTGCTCTGATGAACCTACCTCTGATGAACTTGGCTCTGATACCAACTGTCAAGATCCTGTAGCTCTAACACCACTTGTTAGGCTCTAGAGCTCAATTGATTACTATTGTATAAGCAACTAAACACGTAATTAAACCAGAAGTAATAAGTAACTAGAAATCAAAAACAATAAAAAATAGGAGATACGAGAAATAATACAATCTGTATTCAACTCTTCTAAAAGGAAATACAATGAACAAATCTCACTCTTTCCACACCTCCTAGGTGTATAGTAATTCTCCCTCAAGAGTTTTCTCTCTCAATCAATTATAATCAACTCAACACTGAGTTGTTCCCTCCAGTGACAATCAACCCAATGGTTGTTGTTGCCTACTCTTTCAGTAGATCTTCTTGATCTTGCACCCTGCAGATCTAATTGATCTTACTTAATTACAATACAGCCCCATGGGTCTCTTAAATAGAAACCCAAGCAAACAATAATTAGAAACGCAGACTCAAGACTAAAATTAGTCTTTACATGCAAACTAATTATTCATCTAAAATTAGAACAGTTCTGGAAACACACAGGTGACCGATGTCGATTCCTGTCTGACCGATGTCAGTTGACCATAACCGATGTCAGTTACTGTGTAGCTAGAGATAACCAATGTCAGTTGGCCTGACTGATGTCGGTTACTCTATAACCCAGCAACCTCCACATTTGCACATTTAGTGAAGCTTTTAGCTCTACAACTCAATAATCTCTCACTTAGAGATAAACAGATGCACATGTACATGTACCTGTACAGGAACATCCTCTAATCTATTTTTGGCTTGTATCTCCATCTTCAAGTTCAATCTTGAAGACCAACAAAAGTTGAATGAAGATTCAACTTCTCCTTTGTTACCGGCTTTGTTAACATATCTACAGGGTTCTTATCCTTGCTAGCCACCGTGACTATAACAACCTTCTGCAACTCTGAAATCCAGCTAACTGCCATTCCACCAACAATGAACACATATCTTGTGGTGCTTCTCATGCCATCCAAGTCACCTGCCATATTCGAATCTACATATCCATGTAGAGAAGTGTTTGACCCTGCATAGCATAAATACCTGTTGTTGGTCCCTCTCAGATATCTAAGAATCCACTGAACTGCTTTCCAGTGCTCCTTTCTTGGATTGGCCATAAACTTGCTGACAACTCTCACTGCTTGGGTAATATCAGGTCTAGTACATACCATGTACTCAACCTCATTATATGATTTAGGACACTGTTCTTTGCTCAAATTAAACTGTCCAACCATAGGTGTGCTTATCGATTTTGCATCCTACAAATTAAACCTCTCCACTACCTTATTCACATAATTCTCTTGAGACAAAATCAACTTGTGATTTTTCCTGTCTCTAGATGTATGTGTTTTTGCATCTTTTGTATGACTGTAAGATTCAAAAGAAAATTGAATACTATGCCCTTGTTGATGTTATCTGTGTCAATTACAAAGTAGTTTATGCTGTAGATTTTCTAGTGTTGTGATTGAAAATGTTATTTACTTTTGTCCCGTTTTCTGGAGTCTGAAGTTCTACATAACTGTGCGTGACTTCTGGGCCTCGTATGTGATTGGAGGATTCTATTAAAAAGATAGAACACTATGCCTTTGTTGACAATTCCTATATCTCAGCAAAAGACTCCCCTGTTGTGAGTCTATGTTTCTGTTATTCCAATCTTTTACATTGATCATGCACTTGTCTACTCTTAAATGTAATAGAATCCTATAATAGTCACTCTGTGCTCAGGTTAGGATTAGGATTACACTCAGGCGCATCACCATAGTTAGGTTTTAATTCTTGCATTTTGCATTTCTATTTAGTCTCCTATCCCTTTTCCCCAACACCATAAAATAGAAGAGACCAGCTTCTTTAAAACCTGGAGGTTGTTTCAAGTCGCATTGTCCCACAACTTGAAACTTCCCGTTGTTGATTGGCTAGGAGCTAGCACAATTTTATGCCATCAACAGTCTTCTCTGGTGAGAAGGCAACACCAACTTAGAGTTTAATAGTGTATTGTGAATATCAAGTTTTATAAGCACTATAAAAAAAATTCAAGAAATATTAACAAAAAAGGCTCTTGAAATGCTACAAGAGGTTGGTAGCCTGCAAGGTATACATGACCCAAACCATTTGAGTACATTGATAGAAAATCTTACCAAGAGCTATCTTGAATTGAAGAGTATGGAGGGTTTCAATTATGGGTTACACAATTAATGGAATAGCTTCAAAAGGAATTCAAAATTGTAGAGATAAACATGACAAAAATAAAGACGTAAAACCATGATGATGAAAGGACAAGAAGGCCATTTTATAACTTGGTTGTACCCCACTTGTCAGAGTAGGATGCCACTAACACTTTGTGGGGAGCATCCATATTGCCAATGAAAGATTATAGAATGCGGAAGAGAACCAACCCTTTCTAAATGTGAAAACATTTGTTGAGGAAGAGGTTAAGCTCCAAAATTTATTGACAAAGTAATTGGTCGAATGAGGGAAAAACAAGGCATTCAGGTTGATGATAAAACACCATCGAGAGAGGTTTTATAACCTTCTCAATGATGTTGATTTCATAATGAAATGGGCATATAAATTATTCCAAAGCACTAATGTGCACACAATCAATAAAGTGAGTAATCTTTTGTCTTAAGTAAGGATTGCAAATAGTCATATGAATAGTACTCTTAGAGATTGAGATGTTAAGGGAGTTGTCTTGTGTATGATCTGTCCATTTTCTCCACAATTATTATAACTATAATTTATCAATGTAAGCATTACATTGTATAAAATACTATAAATATAATTTATTATCTATTTCAAATATATAGCCCATAAAATCATCACAATGTACTAAGTTTTCATATATATATATATATATATATATATGTAGATATATGTATATACATATATATATATGTATATATATATATATATGTATGTATATATATATATATGTATGTATATATATATATATACATATATATATATATACATATATATATATGTATATATATATATATGTACATCTATATATATACATATATATATATATATATATACATCTACATATATATATACATATTTATATATGTACATCTATATATATATATATATATACATATACATATAATATATACATATATATATATACATATACATATATACATATACATATATACATATATATATATATATATGTATATATGTGTGTGTGTGTGTGTGTGTGTATGTGTGTGTGTATAATTTTCAAAGAGTTTCTTGTATATTTATTTGATAGATTATATAATAATTTAATATAATATGATAATTTTTCAAAAAGGAATAACGATTCATGAAACTTTTTAACTAAATGAACATCAACATCAAAACAAGTAAAAAAATATTTTTGAATTTTGAATACATCACCACCAATCTAAAGTCAATGATAGCTACCAATTTGTTATTGTTTGAATAATTTTTATAATATGCTTCACCATTTCTCTAACTTTCTTAACATCCAATTGGTGCAATATTTTCATCATTGTTTTCAATAGGGTCGTTTACTATGTTGGTGACATTATTATTCACCCCTCCTTTTAGTAATTGTCATCCACATTGTCAAATCCCCATCATAGAGGAAGTTATTCACAACATATCATGAAGGGTAAAGTCTCAAACAGTTGTCCAATTTTTTGTCAAGCTTATTGTGTAATTTGGACTTTATAAAGGACAAGGCATTGAAAACTATCTCATTTTTAATTGAACCCAAAATCATTGTTTGACATAGATCACCCAATGAAAAAATTCAACCAAAGTTTCCTGCAAAAGATTCTTAAAACCTATTTTCTTCAATGGTTGAATTGTTTCTCCACACTCAAAGAGAGCATCCAATACTTTTAATTAATCAAGCAATGTAATGGTAATATATTCGGATATATCGCTCAACATGTTGTAGTTTAAAATACTTGGAATATGCATTCCATTGATATCAACAATGTTATAAAGATGTTTAATCAAAATAGCTATTTTTTATGGTAGTCTTCTGGTAAAAGAAATAGGTTTTGGGCATCATTTCAATTAGTTGTATTTATTATAGCCTTTGCATCAATCAATAAATCAGTGTTAGACAGTTGCATCAATGCTACTGTCTGAGTCTGATGATAATGTCATGTATAGAATATCTGATGAAACATGATACAACTACCTAGATGCTTCTGAGTTTGGATTTGCCTTTGCTTTGGTGCATTCAAATTTGGGTCACGAACAATCACTCTTTATGAAATGACAAAATCCTAGCTTTTCATCTTTAATGTGACATTGGGGGAAAATGGGTTAGTGGGCACATGATGTAGAGCTAACCCCAATGACCCCATTATCAAAGGATTTTGCCTACATATCCAATACTTTGAAGAGAGTCTTAGATTGGTGTGGTTCTCCCTTATGTGTTGAATTATGTGTGAATAATACAATGTGTGTAAATCAAGTATAATAGTAACCTAGCTTGTAATTTGGCAAATCGATCTCTTAGGTTACTCTTTTAATACTTCAGACCTGTAGATGTGCAGTGCCTATGACTAGTTTGAAAATAATAAATAGGGAAGCTTTTCTCAATTGAATGCTCTTTGAATGCTTTGTTGGTTTGATTGTTAGGTTTTATAGGTTACAAATGAATGAGGGTTGATCTTGTATTTATATCAACCCCTTTAGAGTAATAGCTCACATTAAATCACTTAGGCTGACCATTGATATATGTTTTATTTGAAAATTGGATGACTTTAGAGTATTGGACACTTACATCAGGGTAGGACAATAACATCAATGTTAATATCCTAAATGTTAATGCCCAGGGAGTTACAAAATAGGTATAGGCTCAAAATTTGTAGAGATGTAAGATAAGTATTTTTAAGCATTTTATGCAAGATAGAATGTCTATGTCATCAATATAAGGTTGGTCAGACTAAGAGATAGGTCAAGGGGCATAGGATAGAGCAAGCATGAGGATTGTAATAGTAAGGAGAGAGTAGAACTAAGAGGAACAACTAAGGTCTAAGTTTACCAAATGTACAATACTGAGGTGCTATGTAATCACAAAATATCAACTACATTTGCCCACCCTTTAATCTAGTAATGAATTTTCTAGTTTAAATGAAAGGAATAAGTACTTATGTGTGTATGCATACCTTGTCTTTGATTAAGTTGAATTTGAGTGATTTATTGGTGACTAACCTAGGTGTGTATACACACCTTGTCTTTGCTTGAGTTAAATTTGTGTGATTTATTTTGTGAGTGACCTACAACCAAGAGCATGTTATAGTGTAAAATTAGTGTATACAACTAGGTTAAAAGTACTTGAAATAAATTGAAATGAAAGAACAAGTTTTAGAAGTACACCTTTATGTTGATGTAATTGTCTTGCCTATTTGTAGGTTGTTTGTAAAAATATGTATTATTGTAAGGCTTTGAAATTGATGTTAGGATAAACATAGATAAATCTTTAAAGTGCATATATCCAAGGAGAGAGAGAGAGAGAGAGAGAGAGAGAGAGAGAGAGAGAGAGAGAGAGAGGCACATGCCCCCAATTTTGGAGAAATATTTAGTTAGCATTTGGCAGTTGAGATTAGCTCAACCGTGTAACCCAATGATATTTATAACCTAATGAGACTGGATGATCAACTCCAACCTAAAAACTTGGCAAGATTGAGTGATTTGATCACCTCAACCATACCAAAAGGTGAACCAACTACTATAGTATATTGGGTTAATATGGTCTATAAAAGTTTAAGGATAGGAGTACATGCAATGTTTTTGGAATCTGAAACTAATTTGGATTTTGTAATATCAGGCACATGTTGCATAAAATATTCACTTTAGATATGTCTCATGCTGAAATTATGTATAATAATCGTACTGATATATAAAAATTTTCCATAATTATGAATCTAGTTCATATAATTGTGTACTCTGGCCAATTTAGATAATTGTGTAACTATCGAGGACATGCTTCTAAGGCATGCCCCCACTACATATGGAGAAATTTGAAAACTAATATAAGTACCAATGTGGAGGACATGTTTTGAAAACATGTCCCCACTATAAACTAGAGATGTTGAATACTAAATAGGTGTGGAGAACATGATTACAAAGCATACACCCACTAAATCTATAAATTGATATAAGTGCCAATGTGGAGGACATGTTTTCAAAACATGACCCCATTATAAAATAGAGATTTTGAATACTGAATAGGTGTGGATAACATGCTTTCAAAGCATACCTCTACTAAATCTATGAACTAATATAAGTATGATATACTAAATAAATGTGGAGAACATGATTCCTAAGCATGACCCCACTGAATCCAAAAACTATGAATGTGTGGAATACATGTCCATATGACATGTCTCCATTGAATCTACAAATTGATATAAGTACCAAGTACTAAATGAGTGTGGAAAACATGCTTCCAAAGCATACCCATACTAAATCTGAGAATTGTGAATGTGTGGAAGCCATGTACATATGAAATGCCCTGACTAAATATGCCCTCCCCTTTGAGGTCATGGAAAAATAGGAATTGAAAGTTACCTCACCTCAAAAGGGTAAGACAACTTTATAATATGTGAATATAACCATGTAGCATATAGAAGGAACAAGTCTAGGTAAATATATCATTGAAAAACATAGAACCAATGCAATCACATGTAGGCCTAAGATGCATGATAAATATCATGGTAATGTGTAGATAGCAACAATATAATCTCAATAACCAAAAAAGCACACACACAAGAGCACTCAAAATCAAGTCAACAAGCAATGGTCCAAAGAGACCACAAACAAGAGGCATGTTCAAATGCCACACAATCGAAGGAACATGACTTAGTCAAATGTCCATGAAATCAAGGATGACATATTCAAATGTCCATACAACAAATAATGATATGTAAACGTAAAAGAAAACATACATAGGCACAGGGGCCGCAAGCAAAGGAACATATTCAAATTCTATAACAAGAAACTCAAGGAAGTGCATAAAGTAAAACATAAGTAACCAAAATAAACATGTCATAGTGGCCTCAAGATCCAATGATTTAGGAAAGTATGTAAAGTGTATAGCATATGAAGTACCCTATGTAAGATATAATCATGGATAATAGGCATATGTAAGTACATATGTAATCTCGAACATGTTAGTGTAGAGTGATCATTGAATCATATAACCTATGTGTATCAATATTGAAGAAGTGTATGCCCCCAATGTAGATATTATATGAGTAGAGGAAGAGCCCAACATCCAAAATAAGAGTGTATCATGTATCTATGTATGCCTATATCACACCCAATGTAGAAGTGTGACACATAAGTGTATTTAGGAGTAATTGAGTATGTGGCCCATCAATATGGAAGTAACATGTGGATGCCAAGGAGCCAATAGGATAGGTAATTACCAATAGTGTTTTTATTTTTTTGAATTTTTTTGATATTTTGGGGATTTTTAAAATCTTGTGAAGATGAAATATCATACTATGTCACCACCCAATTGATGGTAATAGATATCTCCCCCGACTGTGAACCTTACAACCTTAAGTTGGATCTTTTACATTGTTTGCATCATGACTGGATAGGATAAAAAGGTACATAGCATGTTCCTCCTCATGTTTTGCATGTGTAGTAGAAGAGCTAGTGCTATCATTTGGAATATATATTAATTTGCCTTCATGAGAAAAAGAAATACCTTGTTGTGCCATAATCTGTAAAATTTGTTGTGAAACCTTTTGAGAAGTATCCACATTGTTCACATCATGAATTTTCATTTGACTCTAGTAAGGTTGATTCAATGTTTTCACCCAAGAGGGATATATGGAGTAACACGCATTTACATGCTCATCTGCTATTTTTGTTTTTCTCTTATCAGGATTTCATTTTGTATTTTATACAAGTGGGTTTAGCTTATGTGTGACAGAACCCATAGGTTTGAATAGATTATGGGTCAGGATGATCTAAATTTTAAGTTTCACATTTTCTCATCTTTCATATCATAATTTGTGTCATCATCATTGTCATAATAACCTGAAACATAGCCATTATTTTGCTCAGTATTGAGCAATAAAGGAAGTTCAAAGGCTATAGGATCTTTCATTTGTACTTGCACTTTTGGTAATGGTTCTTTCTCTTTACGTACATCTATGTGCACTTTAGGATGTTGTGCCTTATTTGAATTTTGTTACAAAGGAGTCATTGTACTTGACTCACCTATTTCATAGGTATGTATGTGTTCAAGAGGAATGGATTGTTTAGGTGGTACCACTATAGGGATGCCTTCAATTTAAGAATATATCATTTTGTAAAATTTGGAAGGTCCATCATCAATGGGAATGGATAATAAGGTCCCCTCATGTATGCATTTAACACATCAATAAAGTGTAGAGGGGATAGCTTCCGTTAAATGTATCCAAGATCTACACAAAAGTAAATTATAATGTAAAGATTGAGTCATGACCTAAAAAGTAGTTGAAATTTTTTTTGGTCCTAAGGTCACATTCGATGTAATTTTTCCAATTGGAGGGCTATGTGAATTTTTAAACCCTTTTATATGCATAAAAATGCTTTGGATAAGATTTGTGTTAATACACATTGTTTTTAGGAATCGCATGTTACAAATGTTGAGGCCAGATCCATTATCAATGAGCACTCTTTTGATACCTTTATTTTGTATTGTTACTTGTATGAACAAAGACAAATTTTGGTCAACATATTTGGATGGTAAATATGTTGGCTCAAAGGTGATGAGCTTGTCATTATTCTTAAGATTTTGCATAATATCTACAAAATAAGCAGGCTATATTACTTGGGACTTGTGTTTTATGTAATGCTTCATATAAGTTATCCTTATAAACATTAGATTGCTTTAAAAATTCAAGGATTGAAATCTTAGCATGTGTATTGTTCAATTGGACAATAATTTCTGTATTATTGATATTTTAGACAGCCAAATTAAAAGTGCAGAAATAAATATGAAACCAAATCCAAACTTCGAATAATCATCAAAAGAAAAGGAGGAGAGCAATCAACATATAATAAAAATATCTTACCATCATCTTACTCATGAATCTTGCTTCCAAGACTCTATAATATCATTTAAATACCAAATCGATAAAGTGAACACCTAAAATTGAATATGGGATTGTAAATGTGCTCAAGACTATAACATAAATGACTACTTGGGAGATGATTTGAACAACATAAGAATTCATGATGATGTTGACAGCATAGACTTAATCAAACTCTAGATGCCCTAAATGTTTGGTTCACTTTGCATTTATAAAGGTGATGGAGGGAAATGGAAGGGGGAATTCCCTCTCAAATTGCAAACATGGGATGGCTCTAGAATGGATAAAGTTCTATAGGTTGAAAATATCTAGACCTTCTTTGGATGCATGTGATTAGAAAGTGGAGGGGATATTTATGATTTTGACATTTGAAAAATAGGAATATTTGGTGAATGGTTATTATGGTGTCACATCTTGATTTCACCCTTTAATTAATAAACCTTTAATTCGTTCATTAGTATGCTTAACATCTAATTAATATTGCTTTGATTTGAGCATTTTGACACATACTGGTATATGACAATGATATCTATGTTTTGTATACAAAAGCATGTTTTGGTAATTATATGTATATTCTCTACATTGTAGATATGTATTTGTTAGTTTCTGTAGCAACGGTGATATTTTGATGACTTAGACTAACTACCTACTTGTTGTGAGGTGGATGCAGGATAGGTCCTACCCTTAGGGTGTGACAAGGGAGAACATCATCGCAGAGGGTCAGCTAGATGGAGAGATTGGGGGAAATATCAGTGGAAAATGTTAGTGACCCCACACACACATACATAGTAGGTTTTAAATGATAGGCATAAACGGTAGTGCATAATTATGAATTATTGCTTGTGATTATATTTGTGTGTGTGGAATTAATTTTAGTATGCATTTGATTTATTTAGCCTAATTGACTTGATTTTTTATTTTAAATTTAAAAAATAAATATTAAGTGCTAATAGAAATAATTATCGAGGAAATAATTATTTTATAAATAAAATGCAATTAATGACTTATTTTATTTTTTATTATTATGGATAAGATAGTTTTTCAATAAAAGACAATTAAAAACTTTAAATAGCTATTAGTTAAACATATGATTATTCTAGAAATGATTATTTGCATGAAATTAGAATTATCTAAATATTATAAACTAGAGATAATGTAATCTTGAAAATTCATGCAGAAATTAAATTTAAAAAAATTAGGGAATAGATTATTGTAATTATTGAGTCAACTTAAGTTATTTTTAGAGAATAGGGAAATAGACATGGTAAATTAAATGGCATGTTTTTGTTTGGGATTAAATAAAATCAAGGTTGAGTTAACTATGTTATTTATAGGATAAATCAAGAATAAAGAGTTTTCATGTAGAAGGGTAGTGTAGAATTTAGAGGAGGGAAATAAGTTTATAAATAAAAGAGTATGGTGGTGAATAAAGAGGAGGCAGGGAAAATAGGGACATGAAAAGAGAAGAAACAAAAAAGATCGACGAGAGAGAAAGACCAGGTAGGAAAGGAGGTGTATCACCAGAACTATGTTTTATTCCTTTATACCAGCATCTTGAAGTAGTTTATATTGGCAGAGTTGAGATAAGTATATAGCTATGTTTCAATCTTGCAAGCTAAGTATTAAATATAGTTTGGTCTGCATTTAGAATTTGTTATTTGCATTATATAACTTTGTCTTGCATTGAATTTTGTATAGGACAATGTGTATTTCAATAAACATGGATGTAGCATTTTATTGCCCTACGTTTACCTATTTGAGAGCAACATCTAAATTCAATAAGGTTAGTTGTTTATTGAAGCTTGTGTATTATTTAAACATCATTTCACTTCAAAACCAAGTGTAGTAATTCTCAATAACCCTGCGTAGTGAATACTAGTGTTGCATAATTATTTTATTGATAGCATCTAGTTTTGTAGATCTGCGTTTCAAATTAAGGGTATGTGTTTCATATTGGAGTTTATTCAGGAACTTTTCCTTTCCGTAGTGTCATATATATATATATATATATATATATATATATATATATATATATATATATATCACTTTGTGAAAATAGGCCGGACTTTTATTAAAACGTTATGTATATTTTTCTAAATACTAAGTGTATATTACGAAATTACTAAGTATCTTAATATAAATGCTTAAGTGTCACTAGAATGCCTAGTATTAAATAGAATGCAGATAATATTGGGTATATTGAACACAAAATGCCTAATATATATTTAAATGCTCAATATACAAAAATGAATTTGTTGAGTCGTTGAATCAAAGTGCAAGGTCTTTAAAATTATAAAGTTAACCATTGAATCCCTTGAGTAATATTTATTAAATCACTAGCCTCTTATGCTAAAATGCCAATTTTAATCTAAACAGTTGTCTACATTTTCATCTAATAAAAATATGTTTGGTTTGTAGTAGGTCGCTTGTTTGAATCACAAAAGAAGCATTTTAAGTGTTGAACTTGTGACTCAATTAGCACCTTCTTATACTTCGCTACTTCATAAATACTGATTTTACAACATGGAGGATCATCCACCTTTCATGGCCATCAAAGGGGTTAGTAGTAATAGTAATACTAGTAATAATCATCTTGCCAGAATGTTTAGAGGTCTTAAGGAGGACGACAGGTTTAGGGGCTTAAGGTTGCATATTATTTATGCCTATGGTGGTAGTCCCTTGCCAAGCATCCAGAAGAAGCAAAATCCTTCATTTATGATGGGCAACTTGCTACATCAACAACATGGTTGACGAAACTCCTAACTATTGGCTGATGTAAATGACATCATGCGCTACCAAACCGTTCTAGACCACCACTTCCCCCAAACTGCCACTATTCAAAACCACGTTGTTCACAATGGAATATGTCATTTTGTCTCTTAATTTAATTGTTGAGTCAGTAAAGAATATTGAGTTTAATTATTGGTTGTGGTTGTAATTTTAAGGCAGCACCTCATATTACCCTTTAGATCTAAGTTTGTTTTAAAAATTAACATCCATTATATTTTGACTTGAGTGTATAAGTCAATATGGGCAATGTCTAAATCTAAGAAGGCCTTTTTATCATTATGTGATTAATCTTATTTCATTGGTTATTTTTTTATTTTCACTATGCTTTATAATATTGGCCTGCATCCTTTTTAATTGCTGGGTCAATTTTATTAAAACACCAAGCTAGTTATAAGAGGAATGCAACTGTATAAAGGGAACACAGATGTGTAGATAAAATAGTATGCTAAGTATAAATTAAAAACACCAAGTCTTTGATAACATGTTGAGTTGGATTTTCACTTTGAGATATAATTTATTAATGAGCATGAATATCAAGGTATCCTTTAATTTAAATCATTGAGAACTTTATTGAATTGTTGAGTCATTTAATAGAATATATATTCCTCTCGAATATGAGATCGAATGTTCAATGGAACCTAAATTTTGCCTCATATTTTTGAATTGTGTTCCTGACTCAAGTTACATACTAATTAATCAACATGATTATTATAGGGTCATTATGAAGATAGAAAAAGGGAAAAATATTAATCGGTTGTCATTAATTCTTTCTCTAATCCAACATTTAAGTAAGAATGATATGTGTTATCTAGTTTAGAAAGAATTTAGTAAAATAATTGATGTGATTATTACATTGATGGTATGCTTAAAGTTTTATGGTTGTAATAATATCATAAACTATATAAAGTTTATACATTATACTAATAATTTAAATATACTCTTGGTTGATTAATAATATATCCTGAGTTGATATAATCATATTTATAGCTTTGATTAAAATGTTAGTAGAGACCAATAGTATATCAGTAGCATAATAGTGTTACGTTGTATAACGGTAAGGCAAGAATTCAATAGTGTCATGATAGGATGAAAACTTGTGAGTAGTATATTCATAAGAGTATTTCATGAGTAAGTGATTAAAAAAATTTAGATCAAATAGTGCATTGTATTGTGTGCATAAATATGGTGTTTTCATCTGATTAGTATACTAGATGGTATAATCCACTAATTGTTGGTTAATAAATTGTGTGTAAGACTATGCGTTCAAGTTTGAGTAGGAAACTCATGCACAACAATCTATAATGTTATGGAATGTCATAGATCTCTACAGTACAAAAGGTATATGGATGGTACATACTATATTTATTAGACCTAGACCAACACTTACATAAGTATATATGTATTGAATAGTATGTGTTGTACCACTTGATAGGATATCATTTATGTGTGAATACAATCTTGATAGTACAAATGAATGTTGAGATAGATTTATATGCAGTGTATGATTTGTTTGTTATAGTAATGCTTTTTTGAATATAAGTGTATGCTTCCATGTTTATATGATTGTTTTGTATGATTTTTATGGATAAACTAGTAGGTGTGCCTAAGAACACCAGACTAAGATAATATGGGTTGTTTTGAAGTGTAGTTACTTAGATCTGTTTAAAATACACTATAGTTTATTATGTGTTTTGCTCGAGTGGTATAAACAATGGTCATTGTTTCCAGTTTGGAATTGATTTTAAGGTAAGACCCATTCATGTGTAAGATGGTTATGTGTATATCTTGATTTCTCCTTTTTTAGCTTGTGATGTGATATTATTGCTAGGAGAATGTAATCTGTATGAGTCTTTGAGTTACATACTATGACATATATTGATGATACTAATAGGAAGTGAGACGGATTCCACTAGCTTAGGTAGTACCACTAATAGATAATTCGATCAAATGGTGTGTAATAAAATTCACTGATCTGAAATAATCATATATTATTTTAAAATGTTGGCCAAAATAATGTTATATACATTGTCATTCATATGTTTGATTTGCATGTTGTGCGATATTATGTTAGAACAAATTTTTTATGGTACACTACATATTTTAAAAATCTTACAACGTAAGGGGTACTAACATGTCTCACTAGATTCTCACACCATTTTATCTACCTATCCATGAAGGGATGTCATTTCTTGATAGGAGATTATGCAGGAGATTGTATGTTCGTGATTGGTGTGGTAAAGCACTCGAATGATGCTCTCCTTCTTTCACTACAGTACTATCTAAAGATGACACTTGAGATTATCAGTGATACATGAGTTGGATCAACTCAGGCTCTAGAGAGCTTGGTATATGCCATTGTATTAGGCCATATGCCTAAAGTAATGTAATTGTATTATGTACTTATATATTTGATTAGTAAATGTTGTATTTTTAGACCAATCGTAGTTGTGTCTTATTGTATTTGGCTTTCTGTGGAGTTGTATAAGATTTATATTGTATGTATTATTTGAATTTAAAGTGTTATTGTTCTTAGTTATGGTTTAGTTATGTTGTATTATTTTATTCTATGAAATGAATGTTAATTATTTAATAGCAAAAACAAAATTGCATTTTCTGAAGTACAACTTGAGGGATTGTTACATTAGGTATCAGAGTTTTGGCTCAAATTCTAGGACCTAATGAGTCCATTAAGAATTTTATATCCTCCTGACTATCAAGAAGGATAATCGGGAATGTAGGTATGGTACATTGAGTGTGTACCTTAGATCATCATACCTCCTTAAGATTTGTTAAAGGGTTTGTTTATTGAGTGTCTCATTGGTGATGGTTATGTACGGTGTTGAGTAAGAAGTCCATAGCTTAATTTATGAATTGTGAACAAGAGTTTCATATCATATTCTTGATCTTTAAGATCGAACACCTTGAGTGTGATTGCCTTTCTTGAATTACCTTCACCAATTATGTTTTGTGTTTAGTGAGTGTTTTAAAAACATGGAGTGCTTATCACTTAAGTATTTATGCATTATTTTTGTGTTTTACTTAAACAGATCTTAGGATTGGAAATCCTATAATACCATTCTAGAGTGGCACCACTGAGTGTAGTGGAATTTTTCATGTAGTTGAGTGTAGACGTCTTGATTTTGTATTCTTTTGTGTTAGGAGTTTGTTATGTGGATCAGTATCCTTTTTTAGACTTGTGAAGAGGAGCCATCTCTCTTAGTTGGCTTAGAGTTGAGTTGTTATGTTTTCACTCTCTTCTTACATCATTTTAAGATTCATATTTTCAAGATGTTGATATAGAGTTTTCTTTGGTAGAAGACTTGTTTTTGAATTATTGCTTGATCTTATTCCTTTGAGTTTTTGGGATAGTATTTATATTTCTTTTTTATGCATCCTTGTGGTTCATATTTTCTTCCCAGTGGTAGAAGTAGTTTATGATACTACACTTGCAAGATGGTAAGTGATAGTGATTTGGCAACTTGGATTGCAATGTTCCTTCTACCATGTGAGGGTATGTAGGAATTTGTGGTTTATGAGATGCTAGTTCTCTACTTTCTAATTGTGGATTTTTAGAGTCATCATTTTATCTAACTTATAGACTTGATCATGAAGAGTGGCTACCAATGAATTTATACCATAGTTGATTATAACTATTACATTATTAAATACCTTTGTTAGATTGATATTATTCTAAGCGTAATATGTATACCTTTTTGTTGAGAGCAAGTAAGGTATAAGATGCATAGAACATCTTGGTAAGCCTAAGGGTTTATATAAACTTTTTAATTGTTGTATAATCAAGGAGACATTATCTCACTTGTAAGATTGTAATCCTTGGCCTTTGTATGTTATGTTAGTTATGGTATTATTTCCTTTTTACTATGAATATAATACTATAGGTAATTTTTAGGATATGATACTAGTTTTGATTGATGAGTAGCAACTTAATTCAATCTTGGGATGATTGTATGATTTCTCTTGTGTATATGTTAGTACATATGGAATATTTTAGCATATAGTATTGTTTTTTATGATTTATTAGAATATATTTATGAACCTTGTACACCTTTTGAAGATCATCCGATCGTGGAACCCTGAGGGATGATTAGTGAAATAAGAACATGAGTTATAAGTGATAGGATGGTATCCTACTTAGCTTCATATTGACTCATTTGATATTGAGTTGGATCTAACAAATGGACTTATCGAATCTGGGAATTGACAGGGAGAACTTGCCAAATTCAGTTTTAAGATCATTTGTTTTAACTTTTGTGATGAACTCAAATCTTGTTGAGTTAATAGTGAAACTTTTACTAAGTTATTTATTAGACTTTTCTTATGGTTCTAGATCTCAGGGTGGTCATGATAGAACCAATCAACATAAAGTGACTTTTGTGAAAACTTAGTTGCAAATTAGGAAATGTCACAAGTAGGATCTTATGGGACCAATTCTCTAAGAATAGTGCTAATTAGGAGATCCAGTATAAGTTCTCCAGGTAAATTTTGCATTTAATTACATGATATGATAATTGATACTATGTTTTTATATTGTTAGACTATATTTGTTAATCGAAACATTGCTTGAGTAAGACTCATTGGGCCGATGACTAATTTTAGGAGGGGAGGATGTCACATCCTAATTTTACCCTATAATTAATAAACTTTTAATCTATTGATTAGTATGGTTAACATTTGATTACTATTGCTTTGATTTGAGCATTTTGACATATAATGGTATAGGAGAATGATATCGATATTTTATATATAGAATGCATGTTGTGGTAATTGTATGTATATTCTCTACATTATAGATATGTATTTGTTAATTTTTGCATCAATGGTGATATTTTGATGACTCAAACTAACTACCTACTTGTTGTGAGGTGGATTCAAGATAGGTCCTACCCTCATGGTGTGACAAGGGAGAGCATCATCAGAGAGGGTCAGTTAGATAGAGCGATTGGAGGAAATATCAATGAAAAATGCTAGTGACCCCCCACACACAATATATATTTTAAAAGATAAGCATAAATGGTGGTGTGTAATTATGAATTATTTTTTATGAATATCTTTGTTTGTGGAATTAATTTTAGTATGCATTTGATTTATTTAGCCTAATTGATTTGATTTTTGATTTTAAGTCTAAAAAATAAATATTAAGTGCTAACAGAAATAATTATTTTACAAATAAAATGCAATTAATGACTTATTTTATCTTTTAGTATTATGGATAAGATAATTTTTCAATAAAAGACAATTAATAATTTAAAAAGCTATTAGTTAAATATATGATTATACTAGAAATGATTATTTGCATGAAATTAGAATTATCTAAATATTCTAAATTAGAGATACTGCAATCTTGAAAATTCACGCATAAATTATATTTTTTTTAAAAATAGGGAATAGATTATTGTAATTATTGAGTCAACTTAAGTTATTTTTAGAGAATAGGTAAATAGGCATGGTAAATTAAATGGCATGTTTTTGTTTAGGATTAAATAAAATCAAAGTTGAGTTAACTATGTTATTTATAAGATAAATAAAGAATAAAGAGCTTTCATGTAGGAGGGTAGCGTGACAAGAAAATAGAAGAAACAAAAAGGATCGATGTGAGAGAAAGACCAAGCAAGAAAGGAGGCATATCACCATAACTATGCTTTATTCTTTTATACCAGCACCTTGAAGTAGTTTATATTGGCAGAGTTGAGATAAGTATATAGCTGCATTTCATTCTCTCAAGCTACATATTAAATCTAGTTTGGTCTATGTTTCATATTTGTTATTTGCATTATATAACTTTGTCTTGCATTGAATTTTGTACAGGACTGTGTGTGTTTCAATAAATATGCATGTAGCATTTTATTACCCTGTGTTTACCTATTTGAGAGCAACGTTTAAATTTAATAAGGTTAAGTTGTTTATTGAAGCCTGTGCATTCTGTAAACAATGTTTCACTTCAAAACCAAGCGTAGCAATTCTTAATAACCCTACGTAGTGAATAATAGTGCTACATTATTATTTTATTGGTAGCATCTAGTTTTGTAGACCTGCATTTCAAATTAAGAGTTTGTGTTTCATAATGGAGTTTATTCATGAACTTTTCCTTTTTGCAGTGTCATATATAATTATAGAATTTGTTTCTTATGTTATATATATATATATATATATATATATATATATATATATATATATATATACTCAGGCATCACTTTGTGAAAATAGGCTAGACTTTTATTAAAATGTTGTGTATATTTTTCTAAAGACTGTGTATATTACAAAATTACTAAGTATCTTAATATAAACGCTTAAGTCTCACTAAAATACCTAGTATTAAATAGAATGTTGATAGCACTGGGTATACTAAACACAAAATGCCTTATATATATTTAAACACTCAATATACAAAAATGAATTTGTTGAGTTGTTGAATCAAAGTGCAAGGTCTTTAAAATTAAAAAGCTAACCATTGAATTCGTTGAGTAATATATATTAAATCGCCAGCCTCTTATGCTAAAATGCCAATTTTAATATAAACAATCTAAACAATTGTTTGCATGTTCATCCAATAGAAATATGTTTGGTTTGCAGCAGGTCACTTGTTCAAATCATGGAAGAAGCATTTTAAGTGTCAAACATGTGGCTCAATTAGCACCTTCTTATGCTTTGCTACTTTAGAAATACTAGTTTTAAAACATGAAGGATCATCAACCTTTTATGGCCACTAAAGGGGTTAGTAGTAACAGTAATACTAATAATAATCATCTTTCGAGTATGCTTGGAGGTCTTGAGGAGGATGACAGGTTTAGGGGCTTAAGGTTGCATAATATTTATGCCTATGGTGGTAGTCCCTTGCCCAACATCTAAAAGAGGTAAAATCCTTTATTTATGATGGGTAACTTGTTGAAAAAACAACAACAGCATGGTCGATGAAACTCTTAACTGTTGGCCAATGTAAATGATATCATGCGCTACCAAATCGTTCTGCACCACCACTTCCCCCAAACCGCTACTATTCAAAACCACATTATTTATAATGGAATATGCCATTTTGTCTCTTAATTTAATTGTTGAGTCAGTAAAGAATGTTGAGTTTAATTATTGGTTGTGGTTGTAATTTCATGGTAGTGCCTCATATTACCCTTTAGGTCTAAGTTTGTTTTAAAAACTAGTGTCCTTTATATTTTGACTTGAGTGTATAAGTCAATATGGGCAACGTCTAAATCTAAGAAGGCCTTTTTATCATTATGTGAGTAGTCTTATTTCATTAGTTATATTTTGATTTTAGTTGTGCTTTACAATATTAGAGTGCATCCTTTTAAATTGTTGGGTCAATTTTATTAAAACGTCGAGCTAGTAATAAGTGGAACGCAACTGTATAAAGGGAACACATATGTGTAGATAAAATAGCATGTTGAGTATAAATTAAAAACACCAAGTCTTTGATAACATGTTGATTTGCATTTTCACCTCGAGATATAATTTATTAATGAGCATGAATATTAATGTATCCTTTAATTTAAAGTATTGAGAACTTTATTGAATTGTTGAGTAATTTAATAGAATATATATTCCTCTCGAATGCAAGATCGAATGTTCAGTGGAACCTAAATTTTGCCTCAGATTTTTGAATTGCATTCTTGACTCAAGTTACATACTAATTAGTCATCATGAATATTATAGGGTCCTTATGAAGATAAAAAAGGGGAAAAGATTAACCGGTTATCATTGATTCTTTCTCTGATCCAAAATTTATATTGGAATGATCTGTGTTATTAAGTTTAAAAAGAATTTAGTAAAATGATTAATGTGATTATTGCATTGATGGTATGCTTAGATTTTTATGGTTTTAAGAATATCGTAAACTATAACAAGTTTCAACATTATAGTGATAATATAAATATACTCTTGGTTGATTAATAATATATCCTGAGTTGATATAATCATATGATCTAAAGCTATAACTTTGAATAGAATGTTAGTAGAGACCAATAGTATATCAGTAGCATAATAGTGTTATGTTGTATGACATCAAGGTCAAGAATTCAGTAGTGTCATGATAGGATGAAAATTTGTGAGTAGTATATTTGTAAGAGTATTTCATGAGTAAGTGATTAAACTTTTCTAGATCAAATAGTGCATTGTATTGTGTGCATATAGATGGTTTTTTCATTTGATTATCATATCGAATGGTATAATCCAGTAATTATTGGTTAATAAAATTGTGTGTTCATGTTTAAGTAGGAAACTCATGCACAACAATCTATAATGTTAGGGAATGGGAATGTCATATATCTCTACAGTATGAAAGGTATCTAGATGGTACATACTATATTTATTATACCTAGACCCACACTTACATAAGTATATATGTATTGAATAATATGTGTTGTACCATTTGGTAGGATATCTTTTATGTGTGTGTACAATCTTGATAGTACAAATGATTGTTGAGATAGAGTTATATGCATTGTATGATTTGTTTGTTACAGTTATGCTTGTTTGAATATGAGCATATGCTTCCATGTTTATATGACTATTTTTGGATAAACTAGTAGTTATGCCTAAGAACACTAGACTAAGATAATATGGGTTGTTTTGAGGTGTAGTTACTTGGATCTGTTTGAAATAGTCTATAGTTTATTCTGTGTTTTGCTCGAGTGGTATAAACAATGGTCATTTTTTCCAGTTTGGAATTGATTTTAAGGTAAGACCCATTCATGCGTAAGATGGTTATGTGTACATCTTGATTTCTCCTTTTTTATCTTGTGATGTGATATTATTAATAAAAGAATGTAATCTGTATAAGTATTTGAGTTACATACTATGACATATATTGATGATACTAATAGGTAGTGAGATGGATTCGACTAGCCTAAGTAGTACCACCAATAGATAATTTGATCAAATGGTGTGTTATGAAATTGACAGATCTAAAATGATCATATATTATTTAAAAACTTTGGCCAAAGTAATGTTATATACATTGTCATTCATATGTTTGATTTTTATGATGTGTAATATCATGTTAGAATTGATTTCTTTATGGTATACTGCATGTTTTCAAAAATCTTACAACACACAAGGTACTACCACATCTCATTGGATTCTTGAACCATTCTATCTACCTATCCATGAAGTGAGAGACATTTTTTTATAAGAGATTATGCAGGGGATTATTGGTCTGTGGTTGGTGTGGTAAAGTGCTCAGATGATGCTCTCCCTCCTCTATTGTAGTACTACCTAGAGATGACACTTGAGTTTATCAGTGATACATGAGTTGGTTCAACTCAGGCTCTAGATAGCTTGGTATCTATCATTATATTAAGTCGTATGCCTTAAGTAATTAAATTGTATTATGTACTTGTATATTTGATTAAAAAATGTTGTATTATCAGACCAATTGTAGTTGTGTCCTATTGTATTTGGATTTTTGTGGAGTTGTATAAGATTTATATTATATGCAGTATTTGAATTTGAAGTACTATTGTTCTTAGTTATGGTTTAGTTATGTTGTATTATTTTATTCTGTGGAATGAATGTTAATTGTTTAATAGTAAAAAAAATCTGCATTTTCTTAAGTACAATTTGAGGGGTTGTTACATATGGGATTTAAGGAATTAATTAATTTAGAGGGGTGAGGTGAGCATTTAGAAAGGGGATACAACAGATATTTAAGAATGGAAATAAATTAAATGGATTACTTAGGCAAGATGGATACAATATTAGATAAAATTAAGCTAGTTAATTAGGTGAGCAGAATTAGATGCATACATTTTTCCCCTCTTTCAAAGGGCATTACAATTGAAGGAAGTAATAGTCTTTCAAAGAAGAAATAATAGTCATGGATGTTAGTGAGACTAGTTGACTATTGATGCCCCCTTGAGGGGATATGTGGTAAGGGATGACATGGATGTCCACTCAAAATGATAAAGGTCAAAATGTGTGAATAGCCTAGGGATGCGAGATGAAACTTACAAGAGCAACTAGATATAAATTGATGATGGTGTCGTAATTGTCAACATTTTCCAAATGGGAGCCAACCGTAATGGGAGCCATATCCCAAGCAAGGACACATGTCAAGGAGAGTTGTGAACTAACTGAGGGGAATTGGATATAAAATTTTGACATATCCCAAGTAAAGATGCATAAAAAATAGAGTTGCAACATAACTAAGGTAAATTGGCTAGAATATTTCAATGTATCTCAAGCAAGACACATGCAAGGGAGAGTTGTAACCTAACTAAGGTGAATTGGATGCAATATTTTGACATATCCCAAACAAGGATGCATGTAAGGGAGAACTTTAACCTAACTTAGGTGAAATGGTTGCAATATTTCAATGTATCTCAAGCAAGAACACATGCAAGGGAGAGTTTCAACCTTAGATAAGATGAGGAGAAGATAAATGAGGCCCTAAGCATTTGACATATCCCAAGCAAGGAAACATGCCAAAGAGAGTTATGGGCCCAAAATGAGATGATGGGTGTAGTTCAAAGCATCTATCAAGTGGATATTGAGAGATGAGGAGATGAAGGGGAGGAAATGGGTAGTGAAGTCAAACTATCATTAGACACCATAGATGACCAATCATGGCCTACATAGTCTAAAGAGACCTCAGGCTGATGTAGTTCTCCCAAAATGGGAATAATGATGTGATGAACATGAGACATGATGATGAACGGAGGAAATAGAGGAGTTGGATGTAAAGACATAGGCAGAGGGAGAATAAATGATGGTGTTACGATTGTCAACACATCCCAAGGGGGAATAAACATTAATAAAAAAGTGATAAAGAGAGACATAAGGTTTTGATGTATCCCAGGTAAGTACACATGCTTGAGATAACTATAGGTCTCAAATTGAGGATAGATGAGTGTCATTGTAGCTTAGAGAGGTGATTGATCATTGGGATTGGGTAGGAGATGAGGTTGAAGAATGATGGATGGGGGACTTGATGATGGCATTATGGTGGTCGAGCAGACCTAAGGAAACTCATGTGAGCGAGGTGCCAATAGAGTGTGAAAAGACTGAAGGTCAATGTAGTTTTGTTATTAGAATATCCCATATGCATTGGGAGTAAAAGCTTGATGGAAAGAAAGGATAATAAAGAGGAATTGAAAATAAGAGGAAGGCACCAAAAAATGGAATGGATGCAAAGGAGGTGTATTCCTTTGATGAGGCAAAGAATGCATCTAAGCTACCAGTCTGAGCTGGTAGAATGGATTAGTATGAGTGGAATAGTATTAGTTATCACTACAATCCAAGTTTTAAGAGGGGAACATCTCTCAAGATCTATAGAAGGTTTTTGGTAGAAGGCCATCATCGATACAAGTCAAGTTTTATAGGTGGTACCTATGGCAAGAGGGTACTATTGTATAGAGGCAACAGGGGATGGTGCATGCATCTAATGTCCCTATACCTTGGTACAAATGATTTGTAAGGTGTACCAAAGAATGCATTATTAGATGCAAGTAGAATGCATGATGAGTCACACATTTAGTAGGAGGAGTAGAGGGACGTCGAATCTGATTAAGGTTAATTAATGGAGAAAGAAGGATAAAATGGAAAGTTAGAGAGAATATGAAAATAGAATAAAAAGGTATAAAATAGGCATGGTAGTGAAGAAAAATAAGAAAAGGCCAAATTAGTGTATCATGTTGTGAAAGGGAGGTTTTGGTTTATGTGGATGGCAAAAAATTTGGGTGTGTAAAATGGTGAAGAGGAAAGATAGGAGGATCAACACCGAGGTGAGCGCATCAACTAGGTATGAATTTAATGTGGGAATTTTTTTATATGGATGTTTATATCTAGGGTTTTTGGTAAGAAACCACATTGAGGAATCCCTCAAGGTGTGAATGGGAAATCCATGAGGTTGGGGGTTCGATAAAATCCATGGGGATGATGTAGGGGATAGGAGTGGTGTAAGCAAGAGGAGGTTATAGGGTGAGAGGTCATAGGGTAAGGGATAGAGGCTGAAACAGAAGAGATCATTATAAGGGAAACCTTAATGGGGGAATAGGGACCACGGGGAGATAGGTCATAGGTTAGGGAGTTATGTTGGTGGGAGGGTAGGTAAGTCATAAGATGCACTATTTGATGGGTAATTATATTTGAAGATCGAGCATTGGAGGTGATGATGGTGGCAAGAAGTGCATCAAGATGGAGATGGAGGCAACAGTTAAGGAATGTATACCATTTGAGTAATCAGGGGAGAAGAAATGGAAATAACAGGGGCATTGGGGATTATTTGAGTCAATTAGCAGATGCTCAAAGGGAGATAGTAGGATTACAATGCCATGTGTCACTTTTTCAAGGTTAAATTATTCAAAGGGATATACAGATGGTTGATATATTGGCTTAAGTAATGACATTGTAGGATTAGGTGAATTAATGGGAAGCATATATTAGGGATTTTCAAAAATAGGTGGAGTAGATGCGAGCTAGCCATATGTAGCTGCAATAATGGTTAGAGCACAGAGAGGTAGAGGCACGAGTGACTGGGATGGAGAGAAATGTGGATCTGATAATACTGGATGCACTGGGGTTAGTAGACATGACGACCTTGGTTAAAAGAATGGTTTGAGAGACATAATATTAGAGAGTGTTATATGAGTATACAGTGCTAGTAGGACAAAGAGCTCCATCATATAGGGTGATCAATTGACCCAAGAGGTCATCAGGTTCTTGATCATCTAATTGATCAATTCATCTGTTACTAATGTCACCACCACAGCGTGGGATGTAAGTCAGGATGTATCATTGGGTGCTAGGTTATTGTGTTGTATTATGATGGAATAGGAGGATAGATATATGTAATTATATTATGGAATAAAGTATGTTATGGACAAGGATGATTAGTGTAATTGTTTTGTACAAAATGATATATATATGGATGATGGAAATGGTTTGTGAAATGTGTGATAGGTGATGTATGGTTATGTGACTATTTGAAATCATGGTTATACATAGGGTAGATGATGGCGTACGATGTAGTAATGTATGTGATTTTGATGATAATAACAAATAAAAATGGGATTGGTTTTTATCATGCCATGTAATGAGTATGGTGTGATATAATTGATGTGATATTCAATTGCTAGTAAGTTAATTATTGAGATGATTACTATGATTATTGGGTGTATGTGGGGTAATGATTTATGAGGATAAGTATTTTAAAGTATCCAAAAGATGATATGATGGCACTTGGTGGGTGGTGACACTGTAGTAAGGGATCAATGACCTCTTTTTGACCCATCTTGTTGGTAGGTCCAATCAGGCACTACCACAAATTATGAGGTGTGGGTGTTATATAATCCTCAAAGATATGAGGATGTTATGCAGTGAAATATTCTATAGCCATTTGTGTAATTGGTGAAGTGTAGGTGTTCCAACACTCAAGATATGTTACATGATAGGCTTGTATCGCCACTTGAGTAGATCTATGAAGTGAATGTGCAGGTTTTACACACTCTACATCGAGTGATGGATCTTTTGGAGGTGTTATTATGAAAATAGTGCCCAGAGGAGCCAAGGCCCCAAATGCAATTTAGGATGCACAGATTTTGTTGCACAAGGTGTCGAGTGAGAATATGTGCCCAAGGCCTTGTGAGACCTAGAGGTATCCCTTTATTTCATAGAGGAGACATATAGGGATGTCGAGATCTAGAAGAACCTACACAAGGGTAGTAGGATGATGCGATTAGTGAAACTAGGGAGGTGGTTTAGGAATCACCATCATCTAGTATGAGTTGTTACTTTGGATAGGTTGGCCATTTTAGCTAATATTATCCTCAGAGGAAGTTGGTAGATGTTGTCTTTGTGTAAAATAGATAGGGTGGTTGGTTTATGGGTACATCATGATCAAATGCAGTACCTCCCATGCCATAAACTAAGGATGTAGGGGCTCAAGATGACTGTTTATTGGTTGATTATATAGCAACCATATATTTATATTATTATTTTTGTAGTATTTTCATATGTTGTTTGGATAATGTTATGGTGCGTGTTTTTTTTAATTATGAATAATAAAATTGTGGATGATAATGTTGTAAAAAAATTGGTTTCATGATATGGCTAGGTGTGATCCTCTTGCTCAAGGTATTAAGGTAGGGAGATAAGGCTAAGTTTATATGTTGTCGGTAGTAGAATTAGTGGATAGAATGGAATGATAAAGTCTTGAGTCATGTAGGTTGTGAAATTCATATTAATGTAGCACGAGGTAAGTTGTGCCCATATATGTTGTAATCAAGGTATCATTTGTATCAAAGTGCATGAAGGACACAAAATATGTATCAAAAGGGACATCTTGCATGAGGCATAATTGGTATAAACTTAACCAAAGTAACATCGTGGCATGATGTTGAATACATAAAAAATAAGAAAATGATATGATGCCTACATATAAAAAGAGTAAAACGTATTTACTATTGAAAATACAACCAATTCACATAAATAAACACACCATAGACATGTCACACAAAGAGGCAAAACAAAAGATAAATGGCATTTAGGTAATTAAATGGGTCAGTTTGTAGAGTGGGTGAGAAACTCTTGATTCCATCATTCACAAGTGTGTAATATCTTATTTTCACTGAGTAAATATTGAGACATGAAAGGGACTTGGTGAATAATGACAAAGGAGTAGAGGGTGGATGTAAAGCATGTGATGGTTAGTGGTATAGAATATTATAGACATATTTGAATCTAATTATATAAAACTCTATAGTTGGTTGAGTATTTTTTCCCTTGGGAGGAAGATGATCATTATTGGTTTTATAATCTAGGAGAGTGTCAACTTTGTCAGGTGGTGTGGAAGTTGTCACATGTTCCTTTTGAGATCTATTCCTTAAGGAATAATTGTCCTTTTGGTATTGTTATAAAGTATGGATTTCATCCATGTTAATTTTAGGCTCATTGTCTTCTTGGTTTGGAAACTTGTAAGTTTCAACCATAAGGGCCATTTCAGTAGATTTTGACCCATTATTAGATGCTCTCACATTTCTAGAATTACTAATATTTCTTTGATTATTCAAGATAACCTCATAACTTTCTAGTTTAATTTGGAATATTTCAAAGGTGCTAAGAAAATATATGAATTATAGCTCTCTATGTTAGGCCATTTTATGGACCCTACACTAATTGGGTAAGGCTAATTCATACATATTTATTTTAGGTAGCTTATCAGTTGGGGGCTCATTATTTTTATTATTATTGTTAGACTAGTTGAAAGGTTTGTTGTAATTTTGAAATATGTAATTTCTATTAGAATTTTCCCCCATGTTTCCCGTTTGCCTTTTTAAGTTTAGAAAGTCACTACCTAGTTTTTGGACTAAAATACATAAATAAATTGGCTAAGTAGGATTTTAGGATAAAAACTGAGTTGTCCAAGTTGTACAGAGTTGATAAGGTTGACTAAGTTCAAAATAAATACCAAAAAATGGCTAGGAAAAGAAACATTATATTTGTATTGAATTTCCTCTAGAGACTACCTCAAATATAATGATGCATGATGACACTAAGGGTAAAGAAAAGTTTCCCTACAATTTTTGCTTCCTTTTGTGTGGCACACTATGTGGAGACCAAGGCCAAAACGGAGGATGAGTTATGAGTGTGTTTAATGGTTAAAATGTTTACCCCAAGTACCCAAGGTTATTTTTAGATGGAGGTTGCTCACAAGTGAAATTGGGAACTTGGTTTTCATCATTGTGCTTGTCCAAGGTGTCAAAAACTCTGGTTTTCACCATTAGATAATTTTTGTTGTTTTGTTTTATGATTATATCCAATAATGAACATGGGATCGGATATCCCTAAGCATAAAATCACTTCAGATGATTGCATGATATTCATCGGTTCATCCAACTCTTGGCCATCTTGAGTAGATAACTTATATGCTCTAGACCCAAACTTGGCCATTATGACGTAAGGTCCCAACCGGTTTGGTTCAAACTTTCCCTTCTTTTCCCAGTCTACATTAGTATTCTTCTAATTTTATTTAAGGACCAAGTCACCAACCTCAAACTCATGATCTCAGACCTTCTTATTATACTAGTTATGTAGCCTATTATAATATGATCTCATGTGATCTAAGGCTTGTTGACTCTTTTCATCCAACAACTCCAACTCTTGTAGGTGAACAACCCTATAGGAGTCCTCAGTAATCATGCCTTTGAGTGATATTTATAGTGAGGTGATTTTGACCTTAATTGGAAAAGTAGCCTCTATTCCAAAGACAAGGAACCATAGGGCCGGATAATGCTGAAGATGCCAATTATGGATAGTCTTATTGATGATTTTCTTTATAATATTAAGGAGATTTTTATTAATCATCTCAGCATGATCATTAGCTTGTGGGTAGTATGGTGTTGAATTTTTGTGCTAGATATGGTATTTATGGCATAAGGCTTTGACATCTTGATTTTTGAAGGATGCACTGTTATCATATATAATTAAGGTGGGAACTCCATAGAGACAAATTATATGATTGAGAATGAATTTAGAATTTTTTTTCCAGTAACACAAGTGAGTGACACGGCTTCCACCCACTTGGTGAAGTACTTAGTGCCAGTAATTATGAATTTATGGCCATTAGAGGATGAGGGATTAATCTTACCATTGAGGTCAACTCCCCAAGTAGAAAAGGGTCATGGACTAACTATGGGCTACAATTCTTGAGAGGGAGCATAGATAAGATCTACATATTTTTTATAGGTGATGCACTTTCGTACATATTGACAGACATCATGGTCCATGGTGGGCCAATAATACCCAATCCAAAGGAGCTTACTGGCTAGGACCATTCCACTAGCATGGCCCTCACAAATTCCATCATGGACCTCCTTGAGTGTTGAAAGAGCCTCGTCATAGTTTAGGCATCTTAACAAAGTTCCATCATATCCCTGTCGATAGAGTGTGCTACCAAGGATAGTGTAGTGATAATATTTATGGATGAAGGTGTTATGATGGTGGTGATTAAGATTTGGTGGAAGGAATTTATCATGGAGATAAGTGCAGATGTCTTGATACCAAGGAAGACTAGGATCTACAATGTCACATACCTGCTTGGATATGGGAGTTTTATGGGTTGATGATATCAATTGTTCCACTAAGAAATGGATTTGATGTATGTCTGAAGTCATTTCCAGCAGTGATCCAATAGTAGCCATTACATCTACCAATTTATTACTTCCCCTGGGAATTTGTTCAAAGGATATTGTCTAGAATTTCATTTTCAAAGTATCAACCATCTGCTTTGTACGAAATCAACTTATCATCCTTTGTCTAGAATTCATTATTTACTTGTTTGATTATGAGTTTTGAATCCCAAAAAACTCGAAGTGATTGGATATTCCATTGAGTAGCTAATTGGAGACCTACGATTAATGCTTCATATTCAATAATATTATTTGTACATGGAAACATAATTTTGAAAGCTTTAGGGATAAGGCCTCCTTGAGGGGTGATGATAAGGATGTCAGCTTTAGATCCATGAGTGGTGAAGGATACATTTAAATAAAAATTATAGGATATGGATTCCTCAATGGTCATAGTTGATTCATCAGGAAATGTTATTAATGGTGATGAGTCAGAATAAAAAATTGCTAACTGATCAACCAATACTTATCCTTTGATGGCCTTCTGGTTCACATATTCAATATCAAATTCATTTAGGATCATAATCGACTTGGCCATTCATTTGGTAAGAGTTGATTTAGATAGCAAGTATTTTAGTGGGTCAATTTGGGCAATGAGCTTAACTTGATTGTTGAGCATATATTGCCTAAGCTTATGGGAAGCAAAGACAACTGCTAGGCGGGCCTTTTCAATCAAAGTGTAATTAAGATCATAAGAAACAAGGGTCCTAATAAGATAATATATGGCTCTTTATTTACCATTTTCATTATGTTGTGCCAAGAGAGCTCCTAAATCATGTGGGGTAATTGAAATGTGTTGGGTGAATATTTTGTCACCAACTAACTGACGAGCAAAATAGATGATTTCAACCATAGCATAAGGAGATTGGTCAGCCAAATGTGTAGGTCTACCACATCAAAAAGGGACAAATCTCTCCTCTCATCAAGGGGACGTTCCCTATAAAATATGAGGAGCTATATATATATATATATATATATATATATATATATATATATATATATATATATATATATATATATATATATATAGAAAATAACCCTCAAGGGTAGGACAACATCATCCATCTCTCTTTTTTCAGAGATGATGTTCAAAAATCAAAGGAAAAATCCTAGTGAAATGACAGAAGGCACTTCTCTTCTTTCAGAAGTGCTATTCAGCAAACAATAGGAATCTTTCTGGTAGTGACAAGTAAATGTAACAAGGGGCGTAGTAACCAGCAAAAAAAGGTGTAGCACAAAGTCTCCACCTCGACTACCCAATAGTGAAATACGAAGGATAATGGGGGTTCAAAGTCGTCCCAAGATCCTTTACATAGAAACAAATAAAAAACACGCTAAAGACAATGGTGGCAGCACAAAGTCTCTCCACAGTGGCTTCACGACACCTTCTTGATTACTTCCACTAGTTTTGCTTATTTCATCAAAATGGACAAGAACGCATTTAGGAAATAGACATAAGAATAATTTCCTAAATGACACAAGCTATTAAAGCACAAAGTCTGGAAATAACCTGCTTTCTCATTCATATAAAGAAATATGATCAACAATTTGAGCTCAAAGTCTCAGTAATCACCTTTCAATTTTGGCAAAGTTTTGCTTCTATAACCAAAAAGATCTCCCTGGTGAAATGAAGAGATTTACAATATATAGCAGCCCAGAAAGACTTGGCACTTTTTCATAGAATGGCCCATGCTACATTCAATGCCTTGAATGCATTTTTAGTTCTGTAAGGGGCCATGCTAGAACAGGGCATCTGCCTTAACTGTGGCATGTCAATTCATCTCAAAATATCTTCCCCTCTGCATGGGTCATCTGATCTTTCTCCCAATAGGTACGTAGATGTCCCCTCACTTTCCTATAAAAGAAGAAAAATATGTTGTACCTTTTAATGCTTGTGAGCTTAGATGTCTACTTGGTGGACTGTTCCACCTACTGGAAATAACTCTTACACAGATATTTTTGGTCTTTCCCTCTTTCTTATTGCAATTTGAGCTCTCGAGCTATCTTTTCCCTTTCTACTGGCTCTTTCGGCTCCCTCTTCAGCTAGTCACTAAGTTTGCTTTTAACTTTTGTCTTTTTCCAGCTTTGTCTCTTCCTAGTTTTGTCTTTTTCTAGGATTTGAGCTCTCGGGTCTATCTTCCCAGCTTTGCTATCTCCTTGTGATCTTCTCTCAGTGGTTCTTCCTTTTGGCCTTAAGGCCTTTGAATGCATTTAGTTCCACACTCAAGCCTTTAAAGATCAATAGTTATTTCATTTCTGTAAATATGACATTCGCACGTGCCCATCATAATTTGAAAGCCAACGGCTAGTTTATTGCTCTGAATTTGATGGCTTTAGGGACGTCATCAGACGTCTGGATTCTAACGGCTAGTTCATGGTACCCAACTTTGACGTCCACGGGCCCGTCACCCCTTGGTCAATTCCTTCAGCTTTATTTCCTTCAGATTTCCTTTTACCGAGCTTAGTCTTTGTATCCTTTCAAAGGGTACCTGCCCTTCGAGGTCTTGAGAAAGGTCAATTTCTTGGTCATCGAGAGCCCCCCACAAGGGTACCTACCCTTCAGGGTTCTTCAGAGTGGCCTTCTTCTTCAAATCCTTCAAACAAAATGTTCGAAGGAATTCCTTCAGAACTTTTTTTCTAAAAGAATTCATCTTGTCTTTTGCCTTGAACAAATCTGAAGGAATTCCAACTTTTCTAACTTGTTCACTTTTCTAAAGAAAACCTTACCCTTTCGGCCTTTTGACAACAGTCCATTTTGCTCATCACCTACCCTCTGCAAGCTCTGTTTGATCTCCAAAATTGCCTTTCGAAAAAGTCACAAAGGTCCCTTTGACTCCTAAGTGCCCTCCTCAAGGGGATTTGTCCTTTGGGCTCTCTGTCGGGCCTTTGATCATTCCTTCGGATAAAATGTCTAAAGGAATTCCTTCAGACTTTTTGTTCGAAGGATTTTACTTGTAAAATTTTGCTGCAAAAAATCCCTCTGAAAGATATCCTTTTGTTCCATTTGCCCTCTGCAAGGGTACTTGCCCTTCGATCTTTGGGACACCTTCCTTTGAACCTTTCGATTGAACTGACTGATTGAAATTGCCTAAGTGTTGGGAACTTATTTCTTTCTTTTAGAGTCCATAGAAATTAGCCTACGGAGTCCATAGAAACAAGCCTACAGAGTCTATAGAAATAAGCTTGTGGAGTCCATAGAAATTAGCCTACAGAGTTCGTAGAAACAAGCCTGTAGAGTCTGTAGAAATAAGCATGTAGAGTCCATAGAAATTAGCCTACGGAGTCCATAGAAATCAACTTACAGAGTCAGTAAAAATCAGCCTGTGAAGTTTGTAGAAACAAGCCTACAGAGTCCATAGAAATAAGCCTGTAGAGTCTGTAAAAATAAGCCTGCAGAGCCCCTTAGCTGAAATAGCTTGAATAATGGAGAATCTGAATACTCAGAACAATTTTTTGAGAAGGGAAAAAGAGAATTTTGTCCTGTAGGACTAAAATAGTTCATATGTTGTCTCAAAAATTAGTGACAAATTTTGGGAACAACAGTTGGCTCTAGTTGGGGAACTTCCTTCAGTTGAAATTTTGAAATAGTTGAGGAGAGTAGAAACTAGAATCTCTAGTGCCTTCAAGTATGTCATTGGGCTACGGAGTCATGCTACCCAAAAAAGAAAGGTGCCAAAAATGAAAATGAAAATGAAAAGCATAAAATAAAACTAAAGACTATATAAATATTATACATATATACAAGTTGATCTTATCTGATACTTCAAGGATTGAAGTGCTTCAGATGCCGCCCACTATGAGACAATGAAAATGGCATTTTTCCCTGATAAACCAGCAAGAAACCATTTTCTCCTCAGAATCGGTGATGGCGAATGGAACTCTCCACCAGGAATCACATTTTTTGTGCACTCCTCTTGGTTCTCTCTTCTTGCCCCATGGCAAGACGTGGTCTCCAATCTAAAAACCATAAATCCTTACTCTCTTGGCAAAGAGTTTATTTTCCTGACTTTGGCACGCAGCAGTATGGTCCACTACCATAGCTTGTTGCTCTTCTGGTCTAGTGAATCACATGATTTGATTGTCAGCATCAAACACCTGTCAATGGTTAGCTTTATTAGGCACACTTGGTTGAAAGACCAGTTTGATAGTGTACCTATTATCTTTGAAACCGGGGTGAGGAACCATGAAGGTTGCAGGGATAGCTAATGAATTTGCATGATTATGAGCCTCTCTGGGCACTAAAAAAATATTGAAAGCTTCAAAACTTTCAATTTGATTCCATACCATATTATGGTAATGTCACAATCTTTTGTTCTTGGTTTGACACAGGTTTCTCACTTGACAAACCATCAGTTCAGCATCTCCTTTAGCATGAAGGAGTTTAACACCTCTGTTTTGAGCTGCCTTCAACTTGAGTAACAGAGATTCATACTTGGCAGTGTTGTTGGTGTTTCCGAACTGCAACTTGTATGAAGAAGGAAAAATATCTCTTTGAGGAGATATCAACACAATCTCGGCTCCAGCACCGGTAGGAGAATTGCTACCATCGAATTCCAGGATCCAAACATCATCAAAAACTGATCTTCTATCAAATTTTTTTTCATTTGGAGGGGAGGATTGCTTTGGGCTTGCACTGTGCTCTCTTATGTCTTCTATTGTTTTATCTGAAATAATTTTTAGATTGTCACCTATAGGACTTTCATCTGCTGAAACATAAACATCCTTTGTAGATAGAAAAAAGTTACCCATTCTTGAAGACTCAAACAGAATTTGAGCTTCAGATGCTAATGTCTAAGTGATAACATATTTTGCCTCCTTTTTTAGGGAGCAGCCTCTTCATGATGCCTTTGATAGGGATCCTCGCCTCAGACAGGTCCATGCTCGATTCGCCACCAATGTCCTTGCAAAAATTTCACTCAAGTAGGATGTCGTATGAGGCTGGGACATCAGCCACCAGGACTGTCATCTTGATCCTCTTGTCCGAGAATGCTGTCAAATACAAATTGGGCGTCCTTGATTTGTCCTAGTAGTGGCACTTGTTTGTTCTCCATGGAGAAACATCTCCCAAATGTCTTGGTTAGTGTGAGACCAAGGGATTCTGCCACTTTGGCAGGCATGACATTGTCAGATGCACATGAGTCTATGATGCAATTGTTTAGCTGGTGTCCATTTATCAGTAGGGAGACATAAAATGGTTTAGTCCTTTTCGAGAGCAGCAGGAGGAGCAATGAAAAGGTTATTCTGGGTGTATGTGGGAGTTACCTTTGGAGCAGCAGGTCCTACTAAGATAGTTTTATTCCTCATACACTGAACCAACTTATCAAACTACTCAGGGTTGGATTGCAGGAATTCAAATTCAAACATTTGAATTTTAGTTTTCTTGATATGGTCGACTATGTCAAATGTCTAAAATGAATTAGGAATGGGGAAAGGTAATTCATCATTTTGGTTTTTAGGGGGGGAGGACTGATCTATGAAATTGAAGTTGAAGGTGCATAAATGTTTGGGGTACTTACTTTTTTATCAATCACCGGGTCCTTTGGCTGGAAAGGTAGAGAAGTTCCTCATTTGGCAATTGAAATTGTAGGCTGAGCTCACTCTTCTATTTTTTCTTTATCAGCTTGCTGGACTGACTAGTTCTTGGACCAGGTGAACACAGCGTATGATCCCTCAACTACTTTACCTTCACTCTCTAGGTTCATCTTAGTAATACAAGAAACCAATGTTGGAGTCGCCACTTGATTCTTCTTGGTCTGTTGTAAAGAGATCAGTGTCATCTTCTAGCGTTCAACTCAAGTTGGAAAGAGAAATTTGATTTTGCTTCAAGATATCCAACTGCTGAATTAGTTGGAGGTGCTTTAATGGCCAATTTCCCCTGAGGGGGAGGAAGGCGATTTGGCTGCCCTTGATTCTTGGCAGCATTGCCTTAGTATGACTGATTGGGGAATGTCCTCCTTGGTCTATCTCTATACAAAGGGGTAGATGACATCCCTTGGGCCATTTGTCTTTTCAAGGCTAATAGTTTATTTGCTAGCTTTTGGACCATTTGATCAGTGGTGCCTGTAGATGGATATTCAGAGGATGAAAAAGATTTACCTTTGTTAAGATCTCTCTTTATCTTTTCTACCAAGATAAGGTCATCTTCCACCTCAATGGCCAAATCTTGAGCAGCATCAAGGTCTATGTGGTCGAGCCTGTCTTAGCAGAAAACTCACTTCAGGTAGCTGTGAGTTGATGAAGAAATATTTAAGGTTCTCAGGTGTTGGCTGAGTAATTATAGGAATCTTTTTCCTCAACTTGTCAAATTTGGCAATGAAGTCCCTCATCAATTCATGAGGTTCTTTCTTCATCTGTGTGAGCTAGGCTAGCAGGGAATGCACATCTTCTGTAGGCTTGAACCTAGCTTTGAACTTGGCTTTAAGAATGTTTTAGTCAATCATAGTTTGGGCCTGCAGATGATAGAACCAGTTTGTAGTAGCACCTTGCAATGTTTCCACAAACAGTCTGACTGCTATGTCCTTATACTCCATGCCTATCACACCGTAGGCTATGCTAAAATCTACAATGTGTTCATCAAGAATGAACTCTCCATCACCAAATAATTTTGGAAAATTCTTCCTTGAACTGCGTGGTAGCTCATGTAGAGGTGGAGTTAAATTGAGTGGGCCAAAAGAGTTACCCTATGGGCCTTGAACTACCATTATTTGATTATGAAAAGGGGGATAACAAATTTGGGTGAAGTATGTATAACAAAGCTCTGCTAACAGACAAAAATAGAAGCTCTACCTTATAGTGGTGACCTGGTATGGGTAGGAGGAAGACTCCTAGTTTGTTGAACTTGAAGTTGTAGAGGAAATAAATCTAGATTGCCCTATTGCACCAACTCAAAAATAGGGTCAACAAAACCTTAGGCTCTCTAGCTTCTTGTATAGCATGGAGTTGCCAAATTGTAGAATAAAAATGGAAAATAACTAGCCTTGCTTCAACTTGAAGCTCGAGGCTTTAAATTGCGTGCTCTTCCCCAGCAAAGTCGCCAAAAAATTGTTGGCATGGAGCTAGTAGAGAATTTACTTTTGAAATGAAACACTCGATCTCCAGCGTCTTCTGGTTTCACAGACCAGAGTATATAATAGAAATGGATAAGGATATAATGATAATGGATAAGAAACAAGTGATGCTTCAATCTAAATCTTGAGGTTTCAAATTGTGCAAAATTGCTATGTCCTCAGCAGAGTCGCCAAAAAACTATTGGCGTGGAGCTGGCAGAGAATTTACTTTTGAAATGAAGCACTTGATCTCCAGCATCTCTGGTTTTGCAGCTCAGAGTATAAATGGAAATGGATAAGTCTATAATGATAATGGATAAGACACAAGTGATGCTTCAATCTAAAGCTTGAGGCTTTAAATTGCACAAAATTGTTGTGTCCCCAGTGGAGTCGCCAAAAAACTATTGGGTGAATATTTTGTCACCAGCTAATTGATAAGCAAAATAGGTGATTTCAAACACATCATAAGGATATTGGTCAGCCAAATGTGCAAGTTTACCACATCGGAAGGGGACAAACCTCTCCTCTCATCAAGGGGAGGTTCCCTATAAAATATGAGGAGCTATATACTGTATATATATGCAGAAAATAATACTTAGGGGTAGGACAACACCATCCATCTCTCTTTTTTTAGAGATGATGTTCACAAATCAAAAGAGAAATCTTGGTGAAATGACAGAAGGCACTTCTCTTCTTTCAGAAGTGTTGTTCAGCAAACAACAAGAATCTTTCTGGTAGTGACAAGTAAATTTAATAGGGGGTGTAGTAACCAGCAGAAAAAGGTGTAGCACAAAGTCTCTACCTTGACTGCCCAAGAGTGAAATACGAAGGATAATGGGGGCACAAAGTTGTCCCAAGATCCTTTACATAGAAACAAATAGAAAACACACTAAAGACAATGGTGGCAGCGCAAAGTCTCTCCACAATTGGCTTCAAGACACCTTCCTGATTACTTCCACTAGTTTCACTTATTTAATCAAAATGGACAAGAACGCATTCAATAAATAGACATAAGAATAATTTCTTAAATGACACAAACTATTACAGCACAAAGTCTATAAATAACCTGCTTTCTCATTCATATAAAGAAATATGATCAACAATCTGAGCTCAAAGTCTCAGTAATCGCCTTTCAATTTTGGCAGAGTTTTGCTTCTATAACCAAAAAGACCACCCTGGTGAAAAGAAGAGATTTACAATATATAGCAGCCCAGAAAGACTTGGCACTTTTTTATATAATGACCCATGCTGCATTCAATGCCTTGAATGCATTTTTAGTTTTGTCAAGGGGCCATGCTTGAACATGGTGTCTGCCTTAACTGTGGTGTGTCAATTCATCTCAAAATATATTCTCCTTTGCATGGATCATCTGATCTTTCTCCTAATAGGTACACAACTGTCCCCTCACTTTCCTATCAAGGAAGAAAAATAGGCCACGCCTTTTAATGCTTGTGAGCTCAGATGTCTACTTGGTGGACTGTTCCACCTACTGGAAATAACTCCTACATAGATATTTCTGGTCTTTCCCTCTTTCTTGTTGCAATTTGAGCTCTCGAGCTATCTTTTCCCTTTCTACTAGCTCTTTCAGCTCCCTCTTTAGCTGGTCACTGAGTTTGCTTTTAACTTTTGTCTTTTTCCAGCTTTGTCTCTTCCTGGTTTTGTCTTTTTCTAGAATTTGAGCTCTTGGGCTATCTTCCCAGCTTTGATGGCTCCTTGTGCTCTTCTCTCAGCGGTTCTTCCATTTGGCCTTAAGGCCTTTGAATGCATTCAAGTCCGCGCTCAAGCCTTTAAAGATTAACGATTATTTCATTGCCATAAAGATGATGTTCATGTTCTCGTCACCATTTGAAAGCCAACGGCTAGTTTATTGCTCTGAATTTGACAGCTTTGGGGATGTCACCAAACATCTGGATTCTAACGGCTAGTTCATGGTGCCCAACTTTGACGTCCACGAGCTCGTCACCACTTGGTCAATTCCTTCAGCTTTATTTCATTTGGATTTCCTTTTAACGAGCTTAGTCTTTGAATCCTTTTGAAGGGTACCTACCCTTTGGGGTCTTGAGAAAGGTTAATTTCCTGGTCGTCGAGAGCCCCCCAAAAGGGTACCTGCCCTTCGGGGTTCTTCGGGCAACCTTCTTCTTCCAATCCTTCAGACAAAATGTCTCGAAGGAATTCCTTCAGACTTTTTGTTCGAAAGAATTCATCTTGTCTTTTGCCTTGAATAAATTCGAAGGAATTCCAACTTTTCCAGCTTGTTCACTTTTCTAAAAAAAACCTTACCCTTTTGGCCTTTTGCAACGTTCCATTTTGCTCATCACTTGCCCTCTGTAAGGGTTGTTTGATCTCCAAGATTGCCTTTCAAAAAAGTCACAAAGGTCCTTTTGGCTCCTAAGTGCCCTCCACAAGGGAACTTGTCCTTCGAGCTCTCTGTAGGGCCTTTGATCATTCCTTCGGACAAAATGTCTGAAGGAATTCCTTCAGACATTTTGTCTGAAGGATTTTACTTGTAAAATTCCACCGCAAAAAATCCCTCTGAAAGATATCCTTTTGTTCCATTTTCCATCCGCAAGGGTACTTACCCTTCGAGCTTTGGGACACCTTCCTTTGAACCTTTCGATTGAACTGACCGATTGAAATTGCCTAAGTGTTGGGAACTTGTTTCTTTCCTGCACAGTCCGTAGAAATCAGCCTGTAGAGTCCGTAGAAACAAGCCTACAGAGACCATAGAAATAAGCTTGTGAAGTCCGTAGAAATCAGCCTGCGAAGTCCGTAGAAACAAGCCTACAGAGTCCATATAAATAAGCCTACGGAGTCTGTAGAAATCAACCTATGGAGTCCATAGAAATCAGCCTGCAGAGTTCGTAGAAATCATCCTGTGAAGTCAGTAGAAACAAGCCTGCAGAGTCCGTAGAAACAAGCCTACAAAGTCTGTAGAAATAACCCTGCATAGTCCCTTAGCTGAAAAAGCTTGAATAATGGAAAATTTGAATACTCAAAACAATTTTTTGAGAAGGGAAAAGATAATTTTGGCCTGCATGACCAAAATAGTTCATATGTTGTCCCAAAAATGAGTGACAAATTTTGGGAACAACAAAATGTACAAGAGCAAAGGCTTTCTCGGTTTTGGCAATGTAAGCACTAAAGGTTTCAAAAAATACTATTTAAGATCATCAAATGCCTTTTGGCATTCTAGACTCCAATTGAATTTGGCTCCCTTTTTAATAAGATGACTAAAAGGGTCCAGTTGGAAAATAAATCTACGCATGACTTGCAATTTTCCTTGGAGGCTACATAGTTGATTGATGTTTTTAGGTGGAGGCATCTCAATAATTGGTTTTACCTTTCCTGGGTCAACTTTAATGTTGTGATGAGAAACAATGAACCCAAAGAGTTTCCTAGATGTTACTCCAAACACACACTTCTTAGGATTTAGTCTGAATTTATAGTCCTTTAGCCTTTTAAATATTTTATGCAATATTGTTGGACATTCAACTCTTGCTTTGGACTTTCCTAAAATATCATCGGCATAGTCTTCTACTATGTCATGCATCATATCATGAAAACTAATGGTCATGGCTCTTTGGTAAGTAGCTCATGTATTTTTCAATCCAAAGTGTATGACTTGATAACAAAAAGTACCCCATGGAGTAGTGAAGGTTGTCTTGTCTTGATATTCTGGTGCAATTTCAATTTGGTTGTAACTGGAGAATCTATCCATGAGTGAGAGCATTTCATATCCCACTGTGGAATCTAGTATCATGTCTATGTTTGGAAGGGGAAAGTCATATTTTAGACAGGCCTTGTTAATATCCCAAAATTCTATGTAAATGTGAACTCCTTTATTTGGTTTTCTAACACAGATAATATTAGAAATCCAATTAGAGTAATCAGTTGGATGAATGAAGTTGGCTTCCAAAAACTTTTGGAGCTCTTCTTTGGCTAGTAAGGCCATCTTGGGGTGCATTTTATGAAGTTTTTGCTTCACATGTTTAGCATTAGGATAAACAACAAGGTGATGCACTACCAAATCTATATCAAGACTGGGCATGTCATCATAACACTAGGCAAAAATATCTAGAAATTACTTAAGAAGAGAAATGATAACCTCTCTTTATTCCATCATAAGGCTTTCCCCTAGTTTAACAATCTTGGGATCCTCCTCAACTCCAATATTGACTTCAACGTCCTCTCTATTTAAGAGGGGGATGTATCCATAAGATATGCATGTGGAGAAGGCAAGTGATAATCATCAGGTGATTGGAGAGCACCTTAATGTTCTTCAAATAGATCCTTATATGTTTTTTGCTCTTCAGGACCAAGAAAGTCTTTGAGATTTTTTTCTAGTTCGAAAAACAAGATTTGTAAAGTTTTATCCAATTTAACTTGGTGTAACGACTGGATGTACCCCTAAAATAGGAAAAATCTTTCAACTTGATCTTAAACCCTTTCTTATGATATCTTGATGGCATGTGATATCTAACTCTCATATATTCAATTATGGCATCATTATTTTGAAAAATATCAAGTGCAGGTGTAGGACGTTAATTCCAGTCAATGAGTGAAGTATAATGAAGCTTCAGGTCAATGGTGCAAATAGAGTTTTTGGTGAAAAGGTTTGTGGTATCAATATCCTTGTAGAGACTATGCACATAACCTATTTCAATGTTTGTATCAGTTAGAAGCTCTTCAAACACTGAAGAGGTATCCGAGATGACATAATAAGGATCCTCACTAGGTGATTTGTATCCTAGGCCTAGATGTCCCTTATGTTGCAATGTCGGAATGGGTTCTAAAATTCCTTGTTCATGTAAGCCTAATCCCCTACCTTTGTAATCCATATTCTTTAGAATTTGATTAATTATGGGGTATGCTAGATTTTGGAAACATGAAGCAAAGCCCTCTGCAGATAGCCAAGAATCATTTGATATTTTTATTTGTTCATCTAATAATAGTTATACTCTCTCAAATGATGTAGACGCATATGTGTACGTAATCGATCATACCTCCTAAATGGCAGGGGACCCATAGTTGTGGGGCGATATGGGTAGATTATCAAAATTGAATGTTTGGTATTCATATTCCTTACAACCTTTTGAAATAATTTTCAAGCAGGTATATTTGGGGGGATTCAATGAAGTGGATAATAATTCATGGGGATGAATATATTTCTCTAATGTGGGATCATATGGTTTGGTTGTTGTAGTGGGATAGTATAAATTATAGTCCTCGCCTTCTAATTTACAAGTATGGAAATATTGTGGATCCCCATGGATTGTTATATCCATCCCAAAATGAGGAAATTTGAGGCATTGGTGGAGAGTGGATGGAACTACCCGCATCTCATAGATCCACAATCATCCTAAAAGGATATTATAGGGAAGATCAAACTCAACAACATGGATTAGGGTTTGGTGAAGAATAGGTCCCATTTTAATGGAAGATAGATGGTACCTATTGATTGTCTCTCATTGTCATCATATGCTTTGATGACGATCAAATTTTGCCCAAGGGATGATTATGAGCACCCAAAAATTATGATCAAGTTTGCATAGCACAGATTGACTACTAGCGCTTCATTTGCAAGTATCTAAGGAGCTTGGTGATTAGTAATGGAAACTTTTATGTACAAGGGATAATTTTGATTAGGTCTAATGGATGGAAGGTCATGGGGGTGAAAAGTGATTTTTTTTGCTTGTGATAGGTGGCCCACCAACACTTGGAACTAACTAGCATCAATGTATGTAGGTACCTTAGACTCATGAAGGATCTGATTATGGATGTCACGATGGACTGTTGAGGTCTTGAGAAGGTCCATGATAGAAATTTGGGTAGGGGTCTTCTCAAGTTATTGGATGATATCAAAGCTTCCTTTAGGAATGTTAGAGGTTTTCTAGGGGACATTGAGCTTGAGAGGAGTCTTTTGAGGTGAGGCTTTTGGAGGTTCCCTAATATAGTGATTTTGCCTCATCGAGTGGTGATGGCATAATCGGAGGATGCTCATTTGATTTTATGGGCAGGATGTTGTTGGTCTTGGGGTTCTTCCAATAGTTTGGCCCTAAGTTTAATGGTGGTTACATGATTATTATAGGGATAAGGAACCTGATGGTAAGCAACATGATTGGATGGATTTTGGTCATGGTCCCATAGTGCACCCTTATGCTTTTAATCATGCTTTGGAAAAGGGTCTTGATAAATTCCTAATTGTTGAATTTTGGAAGAAGATCTGTATGCACCTTCTATCTCTATTTCCCCTTTTTCAATCAAATCTTGAATCGGATTCTTCATGCCCCTATATTCAATGGTAATGAAAAACTTCATTCTCATTAAACCAATCAAGGCGAGGTTTATTTGCTTCAAACTTAATCTTTGGTAGGGTGATTTTCTTTTTGTATCTAATAATTTTCTTAAAACATCCTCTATCGGTTCGCTCAATTTTATGTAGTGTTGTTTCCTAGTGGAAGCCTTAGGCCTTCCTCTTGGAATAGTAACATTAGATGTGTTTTATGATTTTGGTAATGAGGTAGAGCCCTAAACCATTTGCACTCATTTAGATTAAGTAACACCATCTCCAACAACATTTTTGTTTATGTTGAATAACTTAGGCCTTTATGAAGGGGTATTATTTTGATGGTAACCATTCCGAGAATAAATTTTAATTATCCCTTTTTCATCAAGGGCCCTTTCAATCTGAATTCCTTTGTCCACAATCTCATCAAAAGTTAAGATACAATGAAGCTTCAATTGGTGGCCCAATTCAAAATTAAGATTCTTAATAAAAATCTTGGTTAACCCCCTCTCAAGAATCAATCAAGGAAAGTAGCTTGCAAGACCATGCCATCATTATAGGAATGTTATTAGACTTTCCCCATTTATTTGTTTAGTGTCATACAAATCTAACACAGTTATTTTATGCTCCACATTATAAGGGAAATCTTTCACAAATTTCTCAGTCAAGTCCCCAAATGATGTTACAGATCCCTTTGGTAACTGCATAAACCATTCTAAGGCGAGGCCTCCAAGATTTTGAGGGAATAGTCTAAGCATGTATGTATCACTATATGCTACTTCATGTCATGCTATGAATAACTCTTTTTTGTGCTCATGTGGGTCACCTTTTCCTTTATATTTGTTGAACTTAGGAGGCTCAAAGTGTGTTGGAAAAGGCACTTTAAGGATGCTCATATCTAGGGGATAAGAACAAAACTCTTCATATCGATATTAATTGGTGTGAGCTTAGGTGTCTAGGCCCTAAATATTTTCCTTCATGGTTTGCCATTCAAGGGGAAAATATGGATCCATCAATGAATTAGAGATGAAGGAATTAGGTTTTGACTTGTTCTTATCAGGACGAATGGATGACGAGATGATTTTAGTGGGCCTTTTAGTTGGGTTAGGCTGCGAAGGTTCATAATTAAAATGGGTTGCTAATGAATTAATTTATTGGGTTAGTTGATTCAGGTGGTCTAGCATGGCTTGTTTATAGTCATTTTTAACTTGATTCTCTAGAGTGGACTTTCCCTTGCTAGCTTCAACCTTATTGGTATTGACAATAAGTAGAGGGTGTGTTTCTTCATCTTATTCTTCAATATCGACCAATTCTTGGTCTTCATCCTCTTCTATTGTAATGGGGAGAGTATAATGAGATATACTGGGTTGAGGTTGGACAAGATTCTTTAAAAGGTCCACATTAAAGTCTGGTGGTAACTTGGTTCCAATTTTGAGAAGGCATATCAGTAGTTGTTCTCAATGGTCATGGATATATTGTTCAATCTTGGCACTATCATTATCTAAAAAGTCACTCAAGTTATCTTCATTTCCCCCTAGGGTATGCGTATCACTCTGATTTTCTTCATTATCAATAGGTTGCTCACCCAATGTTTCCAATAAGTCATTTGTTGGCCTAGATTATTATCTTGTTTTCATAGCTCAAGAACGAGTGTTGGATGCCATTCGGATTATGGTGGTAGGTAGAAATTATATGTTTGCCTTATTAAGAGAGGTGGATTAAATGAGAGTGATTGGTTTAGATGGAATCAATCGGATGTGATAGGAAACCTTTGAGCAGGGTTGCTTAAGAAATTAGAGCTAGTTTGACAAGTTATGGATAAATGGGTATATCTTTGTTTATTAGTATGACATATACTTACAATATATCAATGATTGTTGAATCCATACTAGAAGAGTGATGTTAGGTTGTGGAGCTAAAAGCTTCACCAGGATGCAAACAGGAGAAGTTACAGAGGTTACGGAGGTTGCGGAGAGTTGCAGAATGAGTTGCAAGGCAACCGACGTCGGTCTAATCAACCGACGTCGGTCAGATGGCAGTGAGGATGCAACCGGCGTCGGTTACCAGTTGGCCGACATCGGTCATGGAGGAGCCGATGTCGGCAGCCTGTACGTGAACATGCAGTTTGCATGTTGATTCCGGAGAGTCTATTTTTGGACTGTTAGTTTGCATGTTAAAGGCTAGTTGTAGTCTTGAGTTGCGCATCTAATTATTGTAATTAAGATAGTCTAATTATTTTAAGCATGAGATCTATATAATAGACTCATGGGCTGTATTGTAAACTTGTAGCTAGAGAGTAAGAGAGCATATAAGCTCCTTCTGAGAGAGGTGAGCAATGGTGTGTTCCTCCTAGTGCCACAGTACCAAGAGTGGGTACTGGTTTGGAGAATCAGAGGGGTTCTTCATGTTTCTATGATCTTAGTCAGCAGGTGAGCATGGATTCTATTGGAGATCTACATTGGTGAGTAAGGTCTAGCAGCAGAGAGCAGGAGATCTACTTGGAGTACGGTTGTGTACTTGGTGTACTGGCAGCGTGTTACTGACTGGTTGGAGAGGTGAACATCAATTCTATAGTTGAGTTGATTGTTGGGACCGAGAGAGAGAGGGAAGAAGGTCTTGAGGTGTGGCGAGCCTTTGAGGTGGAAGAAGAAGTGACATCTTCTTTATTGTATTTTCTTCTAAGTATTTAATACAATTGTGTATTGTCTCTCAAATCTTGTGTTGTTTCATATTTCTAGTTACTTATTGATTCTGGTAAGTGTTTAGTTGCTAATACAAGAAGTAATCATATGTGCTCTATTTGTGGAGCAAGATCCTGACAAGTGATAGGGAATCGACAATTTCCAAATTTTGAGTTAGCAGGATGACAAGATAACAATGAGTGCTAATCTCAAATCTAGCAGAATGATGGGACGACAAAAAGATGAATGTCAAGTTTGAAAATAGATAGAGTGATAGGTACTAGTAATATGGTAGTATAGGTAGTGATGAGCTAGTTTGAGATGACGACAAGAGTTTTAGGATAAGGACTATCAGTATGGCATAGACTAGCAAGGTGTCAATAGATGTTGGGTTCAACCTGGCCGAGTGAGGGGAAATCGCTGATTGCCAAATTTTGAGTTATCAAGATGATAAGATGATGATAGGTAATAATCTCAAATCCAACAGGGTGACGGGTCGATAATAAAATGAATGTCGAGTTTGAAAACTAACAGGGTGACAGGCGCTATCAATATGGCAATACGAATAGTGACGTGATGGTTGGAGGTGATAATAGAGTGGATATTAAGTGGTAGAAAGGGACTAGCTCTAGTAAATTAATTTACTTGCTCGAGGTGATAGTGTGGAGATGATGAAATAGTGGAAGTGTTTTGAGGGTAGGTTTTGGTGATACGATCAAAGGAGTATGGTATCTAAGTGATTGTTTAATGTGTCAGATTTAGGTGGGTGACTAGATGGGTAATGGTGAACTTAGGGTGGTACTCAGTTTGTGGAAATTGAGGTAACCGAACAAGCACTAGGCTTTTCTAAGGCTAAACTAGTGTTTTTAGGTCTCAAGTGGTCTTAAGATTTTTGGTTCACAAACAATATTGGTTTTGACAACACTTAAATAAGTCACACACAAGCCACAAACCTATATTTAGTAAATTGATGCAAGAGTGTAACTTGATGACTGCACTATCTAACAGCTTCGTGGGTGAGGTTATAGGCTAGTTACCCATTACGGAATCTCCCAAATCCTCTCAACCCTATTTGCACATAATGGTCAGTATGGGAGCTAATACTAACTCTGGTAACAAGTCACCTTTTATGGATGAAGGTCCTATTCTAGGTTTAGACATGCTTACTAGGGGAGTCTCCGATATTCGCTAGGTATGGTGGGGCCCAAATCCGTGTATGATGTTGTCTAACCACTTTGTTTATTGGATCCAAAATGCCCCTCACTCCTTGGAACCCTTTATGGGGAATTCTACTTTAGTGCCTAACGACAATTGTCTTGATATTTATACTCCACCAGAATACAGAATGTGGTGTAGTGCGTGGTGATGAAATCCATGTCACCGACCCCTATAGACTAATGGTAAACGTGTGGATGTCACTTCCATGGTTGTGTTGCACCCTAGAAAGAAATATAGGGAGGGTTTATTAGTTATTTTTTATCCTCCAAGAATTGTCGTTATGGATGCAATGAGGAGAGTATACACAACTATAGCCCTCAGGTGACACTCGAGCAATCAAAATTTCTTGAATCCAATAAATTTAATGCATTGATAAGCAAAACAAATGTTTTAACCAAGTCTAGGACCAGTTGACCTGCAAAACAAAAGATTAGTAGTTTGATCAATTTAACCTTCAATCTATCTCCTTGTCAATCACATGTGTTAGTAATTTTGACCTTTTAGCAATTTAAACTTTGAGCGACCTACAAGAATGACGTTAGGAGTTTTGGCTTGCGTTCTTTAATAAATGGCCCTGCATAGAAAATGATGTTAGCAGTTTCAATTTTTTGACCTATGACTTGCAAAAAATTAGTAATTTTGACTCTTTATGTGCTTTGATCAACGATCCTGAAAAGAAAATGACGTTAGTGATTCTAATTTCTAATTTTAAAAAGTGATCTACAAAAACATCATTTATCTTAAGGTTCTAAAAAATGATATTAGTAATTTTTGAAACCAAATAGATTATGATAGACTTCTCAACATTTCTATTTTGATTAAAAACACATCCTTGTAAAAACATTAATATACACATTATCAACACACAACCTGAAGGACAAAAAAACTAATAATAAAATAGTAAAAGCTACAAAACCATATCAATCAATTAATTGAAAATTGGAGTATTGTAAGCTAGATAATCAAAACTACATTAGAGACTATGTATCATACTATTAGAGTTCATCTTCTAGAATGACCCACAACACACCACCTTTCTCTATTTAAACTTATGAAAAGGGCAACGAAGACAAAATCTACCGCAAGAAAGATATGATATGGCCTCAGTTTTCAATGTAAGTAAGCTGGAAGCTTCTCCACACTTTGTAGATAACCCTAGCCCTTTCGAGATGAGAAATTAGACTCTTCATTTGTTTCCAAGACACGCGACAGGATGTGATGCAATTATGTAACCAGCTGAATGATCTATTAATGTTGGTGAAGTGTTTGACTGAATGACTGATCAAGACGTCTTTCTCATGGAGCACAATTATTTCAACCTACAAAAGGGATGCTGTTCTCATGGGCATTGATGCCATTTTACCTGAGGCAACAGACAAGTGCCTAACTTCGTTCAATTTGCCTTCCCACCATGCAAAGTGTCTAACTTCGTTTAATCCGCCCTTTTCGCCAGGATATTCTGGCCTGCAAGCGTAACAGCACGCACAGAATGGACACTTGCCAGAGACAGGTATATCGACACTATTTCCCCTGATGCATCAATGCTTCGATTAGTCTGCCTTTGCTAGCATCCTCCAACACAATAGCTCAATAAATAAAAATATTATTTATTTTCGCAGCTTCAAGAAATTATTTTACATGCCCAGATTAAAAAATAGCTCAAGAAATAATTATTTATACGACGCCCTTCACGTGTTGTGTCAAGAGTGTAGTTGAAAGTAGATTTTTGGCAAATGTTTAGTTTATAAATGCCCAATGTGGAAGCATAGACAATGCTTGTGAACTGCTTCACAAGATGTCTCGAAGAAACGTGGTCTTATGGGCTGTAGGTTATGGCCATTCACCAAAAATCATAATGGAAATTAGACTTTGTTAGAGGTGTTTGATAGTGCCCTGGTAGACCTGTATGCGAAATTTGGAAGATTACACAAGCCTTTGAAGTGTTCGACAAAATGTTCTAAGGAAATGATTTCAGGATTTAGACAAAATAGGCTTAAGCGCTTGGCCTGTATACACCCAACCTGTGCCAAAATAAGAGCTTGGGACATCGACATCTACCAGAGCATAATGGGAAGGGGATTTCTATTACTGATTCCAACTACAAATCGACCTGATGAACATGAACACTGAAATGAGGAAGCAAACACAACGTGAGAACTGCTTGACAAAATCTCTAAAAGATATACTTGAAAGAGGGGGTTTTAGGCACTGTAATGATTACCATATATGGATTTATAGAAGAAGGTTGTGGAGATTTTTTTTTTAAAGAAAGAAATTGGGATAATGGGGAAATTAAAATAAAATTACGTGTATTGAGGAAAGCAAATTGGTAAGTCCATTTCTGTGTCCTAATCACTCATTTTCCATCAACCATGAAATGTTATACATAAAATACAGAAATATTCATAGATAAGAGCTTTGATATTTTTATTGTTCATGAATATGAATATAAGATTTTTTAGGTGATAATTGTGAGTAGAGTTTTTGATCCGACTCGTTTCAAATCACCATATTCATAAGTGTTTCCAATCACAAATCTTATCTTGATGAATCACGAAAGGTGATTTAAAATACATCGGATCAAAAACTCTACTCACAATTATCATCCGAAAGATTTTATATTCATATTCAAAGGTCATAGAAAGATTTTATATTCATATTCAAAGATGTATGACCTGAAAAAACTTTATTAAATATTTAAGCAACCTTCAAAATATAGCAGAGGTATTACTAGCGTCAATACAAAAGCTTCCTCCGTGCAAAGAATTCAACGGACAGCTGAAATGAAACATTAATTTTCATACAGGAAAACAAACTTTTTAACCAAGTGAATGTATTCAAATCTCATACAGCCATGTGTAGTTCTCACCAAAGGAAAGTTAACTATATACAGAACTCTAAAATATACAAAATGTTAAGAGTGTATACAAGACTCCTATAATTTATTGACAAAAATAAGGAACCAAATAGCTAATTTTATGCTAGAATAAGAAATAACAAAAAAAAACTATATGTTAATATATATACATAGCGATAAAAACAGAGCCTAGAAATGGCCATGAATGGGAAATTTGAAATGGAGCCACCAATCTTGCTTCAATCTGACCTACATGCTTGAATAAAACACACTTTGGTTAGTCCAATAGAAGGGCTCCCACTTTGGGCACTAATGTATTATCTAGATTTTGGACAGCTAGATTAAGAGTAGAAAGAACTATTAAATCAAATCCAAACTTTGAATGATCATCCAAAAAAGAAAAAAAAAAAAGAGAGAAATCAACGTATAATGGAAAGATATTACCATCATATTTTTTCTGAATCTCCTTTCTAAGACTCCAGAATATCGTTTAAATACTAAATGGACAAAGTGAATCCTTGAAATTGAATATGGGATTGTAAATGTGCTCAAGACTATAATGCCAATAGATACTTGGGAGATGATTTGAACAACATAAAATTACTTGGATTCAGGATGATCTTGAGAGCATAGACTTATTTGAATTCTAGATGCCCCAAATGCTTGGATCACCTTGCATTTATAAAGGTGTTGGAGGAAAATGGAGGGGAAATTTCCCTCTCAAATTTCAAACGGATGATGGTTCTGGAATGGAGGAAGTTCTATAGATTGGAAATCTCTAGACCTTCTTTGGGATGCATGTGATTAGAAAGTGGAGGGGATATTTATGATTTTGATATTTGAAAAATAGGAATATTTGGTGAATGGTTATTATGGGATTTAAGGAATTAATTAATTGAGAGGGGTGAGGTGAGCATGTAGAAAGGAGACATACAGGGTATTTAGGAATAGAATAAATCAATCGGATTAATTAGGCAATATGGATAAAATATTAGATGAAATTAAGTGAGTTAATTGGGCAAGCATAGTTAGATGCATACAATGTCATATCGCTTGGATTTTATTACAACCCTGGGTTTAGGTGGCATTAGTTGTGTATTAATAGGTGGCAGGATGGTTTGGGCAACCTTACCTCTTGGAGTAGTAACAATGTGGACCGAAAAATCCAAATAAGTCATGGGAGAATAATGGGTGTATGATGATAACTATCATTCAAATAAAATATAGGTAGGACAAAAGGTCGAGAGCATGCTTGTTAGCATCTAGATATTGGATCTATAACATTGTAAAATGAATTTTGAAAATAGATTCCCTGTTGTGTTCGCTTTAAGACCTTCTCACTATTGGTACGTGTTTGCTTATAAGATTTGACAAGGCAAGTAAGGTATAAAACTAGAACTATGACATATTGAAATCCAAAATGGGTAATGGATGCATCCATGTTGCACATATTTTATGACAATCAAGGTTCAACAAAAATAGAAAAATCAGAAAACCCTAAGTGACCTAGGGTTTGATGTTCAAAGATTGGGTTCACTAAATTTTTAATCCTAAAATGAAATATGGAGGTATGTTTTCACTTTAAGCTTAGGGTTAAGAATATAGAAATTAAATTGCATAAGGATGATAATCAGATCTATAGCAGGTCAATTAAATGATAAACTTATATATAAGCATATCACTAAATTTATTATGTTGAGATAGTCTAAATACGAAAAGTACAACTAGGCCAGATATATAAATAACAAAGAATAAAAGTACTTAGTTTGTTCCGATGCTAATGCAGTTTTGGATTTAGAACAAAATAAAAGTAGGCAAGAAGAAATTTTTGGAACAGTTGTTAGATTCTGAATTTAGTGCCTATGGCTATCTAGATAGTTGCATCAATCCTAGACGATTGTGATGATGCTACTATCTGATTCTAGTGATAGTGTTCTATACAAAATATCTTGTGAAATAAGATGTGACCACCTGGATGTTTTTTATTTGGCTTCACCTTTGCTCTGGTGCATTCATATCTGGGTCATGGACAGTCATTCCTTGTGAAATGACAAAACCCTAGCTTTTCATCTTCAATGTGACCTTGAAAAAAATGGGTTTGTGGGCACATGGTGTTGAGCTAACCCTAATGACCCCGATGTCAAAGTACGTTACCTACATAACCAATACTTTGAAGAGGGCCTTAGACTGATTTAGTTTTGCCCTACGTTTTGGCTTGTGTGTGAATCATGGAATATGTGTAAAACAAGTACAATAGTGACCTAACTTGTAATTTGAGAAATTGAGCTCTTGGGTTGCTCCTTTATTACTTCAGACCTATAGATGTGTAGTCCCTATGATTGGTTTATAAATAGGAATAAACAAGGAAGCTTTGCTTAATTAAATGCTTTTTTACTCTGATTGTCAGGGTTTGTAGGTTAAGAATGAATAAGGGTTGATCTTGTGTTTATATCAATCCCTTTAGAGTAATAATTCACATTAAATCACTTAGGATGACCATTGGAATACATTTAATTTACAAATTGGATGACCTTAGGGCATTGGACACTTGCATAGGAGAAGGACAATAACATCGATGTTAATGTTTGTCATGGACATTAGTGTCTAGGGAGTGGCAAAATAGGTACAGGCCCAAAACTTGCAGAGATGTAAGATAAGTATATTTTAAACATTCTAAGTAAGATAGAATGTTTGTGGCATAAGAGAAGGACAATAACATCGACGTTAATGTTTGTCATGGACATTAGTGTCCAGTGAGTGGCAAAATAGGTACAGGCCCAAAACTTGCAGAGATGTAAGATAAGTATATTTTAAGCATTCTGGGTAAGATAGAATATTTGTGTCATCAATATAATACTGGTCGGACTAAGAGATAGGCCAAGGGGCATAAGATAGAGTAGGTGTGTTGCTTGCAAAAGCAAGGAGAGTGTAGAACTAATAGGAACAACCAAGGTCTGAGGTGCTACATAATCACAAAATACCTACATCTACATCAAAGCTTACATAAAATAACTTTATATACTTCAACAATTACTCACTCCTTAATTTCCTATTACTATTGGCCTATGCCCTATTGTCTTAAATACAGGTCCAGACATCTTATTATTTACCAAAAAATACCTAAGTTATGAATACAAACAAATTTTAGGAAAGTAGTTGGCACATCCTAACTAAGAGAATGTTGACAACAATGATTATGAGAAGAAAATAGAATGAAATACATTTCTTGTGTGGTTGTGATGACAAAGAGATACAGTCTAGTAAGGAGGAACTGTTATCAACACTTTAGCCATGTGTTGTTCATGATCGTAGCTTGTGAGATCCATTCCTTAACGCTCTTAAATGCTTGACAATAGCCAAATATGTCATTACAACTAATACAAGTGAAACAACTATCCAACAATTGTTATGAGCTAGTCGTGGTAATCTACAGGGTGTTATGGGTTAGTCTTTATGGGTTGTATTACTCCATTCACTATGAATTAACTTTGCCCAATTACTACAAACTGGCACTACCCAGTTTCTATGGGTTGATACTTAGTCATGTTTGCTCAAGATCTTAAACACATTGTATAATAATTAAACCAACATAGAAAAGATATTCATAATGCATCTTAATTACAAAATAAACCATTTTATCCATATAAACATAAACAACATATGCATTGTATTCATTAATGTTATTTATAGGTGGAATACACAAAACATAGCTTTGATGTCTAAGAAGTTGTCAATAAAAGATTTCAAGCAAAAGTATTAGGGGCTTAGATTAGACCATTTATACAGCGCATTAGGGGGGAGAATGTTAGTGTAGGCTTTTTTCCACTATGCGGTTTTACCTACACAGCCCAATTAGCTTGCTTAGATTAATAATATGTCATTAAGAAAAATGTAATTTAAGTCATTTTTTAATTGTGAGTCTAGTTAAATACATTTTTTGTTGACATAATTCTTCGCTATATAATGTACCTTTCTATGTACTTTTTGACTAATGTTGCTAATGCTTAAATGATAGTAATACAAATATTGTTTTTTGCTCTAGTTTGATTTCACTACTACACATAGGGTTTTATTCACGCATTCGATCCTATCCAGACTCGATCATTGATTGTGACCGACCCTGAGATGGTATCATAGTTTTTTTAGTAGTCAAATGCCATAGTCGTTGTGAGATCTAGCATTCTAGCTTGTTCCATGATTTTTCATTGATTTAAGTTTTCAAGGTTTTGGTGGGGTTTCTACAAAATCTGTGCAAATATGTACCTCTAAAATCTCTGAATAAAAAATGGATAACATCATTGAATTTAGAATATGTTAAACCCCTAGATTCAGTTGTTCACACGACCTACTTCTTTGACAAGAATTTTGGCCATTTTTTGAGTGTTGTAAGGCTATTTTTTTGAATTCTACAAAATCTGTACATCTGATGACTTCGAGGGAAAACATTTTTTGGATTTTTCTAGGTTTGCTGAAAAACCAAGTGGGTCCTTGTTCTTTTTCATGGAAGTTGTACCAAATAAGCAGATCTAAGGGTTTTTCAGCTTTAGCAAAGTTTCTACCCCTACAGGCACTTTGGTGATTTTTTGCCCCCGATGGACATTTCCACCCTTCCAAGCACTCTTGGTAGCCTTTGTTGAGTTTATGCCCCTTAGAATACATTTACACCCTGGTGGAAATTTTCCTTACTCGTGCACATCTAAAGTTTAACCCCTACTCAAGTAGTTATCATGTTCCAACCCCTACTCGTGCACGTCTCAGGATCCATCCCCTACTCAATCAATTATTGGGTTTTAGCCCATGCTCGTGCCCCTTCTAGGTTTCAAACCCTGTTGCACACTTATTATATTCAACCCCTACTCGTGCACCTATTAGGTTCCAACCCCTACTCGTGCACCTATAAAATTTTAACACCTACTCGTGCACACTTCAGACTCTACCACCTACTCGTGCATGCCTCAGACTTTGCCACCTACTCATGCACACTTTGGGATTTGACCATTATTCAATCAACCCACAAGTTCTGTCATCTACCCAAAAACCTCCTAGGTTCTATAGTTTACCCAGACACGCCCCAGGCTCTGCGACCTACTTGAACACCTTGCATGTTTTGACAATGGTTTCCACCTAGCCTTGTTTCTTGTGTGGTATGCTTCTGCCACCTCTTGTTTCCACCTAGTTGGATTTATACCACTCCTTGATTGGAACAAATTGCATGTGCATGTGAATTTAAACAAAGGAAAAGTGAGAAACATCATCAAGGGGGATCATACATCCTAGCCCTTAGCCCCTTGGTCACATGGAAATTTAAGCTCTTGGTCATAAACAACCCAAGGGGGCTTAAATTTTCCTTATAAATTTGGGCCAAACTTTTTGCACACCTAAATTTATATAAAGTGAAAAATTGTGTTGTGAGTAAGAAATAATCAAACTTCCATAACTTTTAGCCAATAGCTCATTTTGAGGTGCCACATTTTTTGAGAGTTCAAGTTTTTTTAATCTCTTCACATTGGTGTTATTATCTTGTCTTATAAAATTGAACCTCTAAAAATTCATAGGGGTTGCACATCCTTATCTTTTTAGCACTGCTTAGTTTAGTGCATACCTATTTACTACAATGGATCAGTCTCAAGATTCACTTATTACTCTGTTCAATTATTACAAGTGGAAAGTTAAAATATAAATCCTTTTGAGAAGTAAAGGCTTACATTAGATCACTATGGGTACAAACACATAACTGACACCAAATGCATAGAAGGTGAAGTAGTATAACATAAGTGAAGAAGCCTACAGTCTATTGTTCTTGTTTATGTCTTCCTACTTGCTCTTTCATATTGAATTTGAAACTACTCATGATTAAGTGTTGATCACATTGGAAAAACTCTTTGGGAAACATGACATAATGAGAGGTCATGAGTTGGAGAATGAGCTCAACAGTTTAAGCCTAGATAATTTTCATACTATATAAGACTTCTTCACAAAATTCAAATCACTCAGGTTGCAGTCGAAACTGTCTGGTATTGACAAAAATAATAATCAATTGATTCTTTCCATCCTTGCTTAATTGAGATTTGACTATTTTTCTTCATTTCTACCTTCCACGCCACCAAGCATGCCCTTGGAGCTACATGAACCATGTCATCCTTGAATGATTTTATTGATGACTTGAATCAAGAACAAGACAAGTTGATTCAAATGAGTAGATTGAAGTCATCCAAATTGCATGTCTTAATTGTGAGTCATGACAAATAGAAGGCTTCTATAAGTAGCAAGGAGAAGAACTATAACAAGGACCAAGAGAAAAGAAAGGGTCAAAAATCTTATGCTAAGTCCAAAACATCAAATGAATCCTCCTCTAGGAAACCCAAGAAAGAGATACTCATATGTGCCTATTGTAATAAATATGGAAATGATGAAACCAAATGCATGAAGAAATAGATTGACCAACTGACTAATATGATTGTGAAGCACAATATCAGTGTCCTAGATTATGCCAATCAAATTTCATCACCACATGAGTCTTCTAAGGCCAAAGATAGTGGAAAGGACAAAGATAAGGGTAAAGCACTTGTTGCAGTTGTGTCAAAACCTTCCACATGGGTGATTGATTTTGGTGCCTCGCATCGCATGGCTTCATCTCAAGACCTTTTCTCATCCTTGGAACCTTGTTTTATGCCTTCCATATTTTTTGGTGATGATACTTTCATAGAATTTAGTGGGAGAGGATCTATTGAAGTGAGTGATGGGACATTTTAGGATGTTCTATGTGTTCCATCATTTTACACCAATCTCCTAGTTGTATTTGGGAAATCAGATCCCCAGTCATGATTGTATACTTTCTCACATTTTGCTCATGATCAATCCTCTACAACACTCTTCACTCATTCATATGGGGTGAGTAAATTATGGCATAAGCGATTCGGCCATCTCAACTATCGCTACCTGGAGTAACTCATTCATCATGACATGGTTTCAAGGTTTCCACATGTTCACTTTTCTAACGGTGTTTGACAAGGTTGCATACTTGGTAAGCATCCAAAGGAGAAGTATGATAAAGGCAAATTGTGGAGAGTTATACAGATATTGGAGCTACTTCACAATGACATTGTTGGACCATTTCTAGCTTCTTCATTCAATAGGACTAAATACATGCTTACTTTCATCAATGATTTTTCAAGGTATATGTTGTCTCCTAAAAATAACAATCATTTTTGGAACAACATTTTAATTATTTTGGTTCTACAAACCAAAATAGTATCTTCCATTTTCAAAATTTGTCTTAAGTATTCAAATTTCTCATTTTCAGAGCTTCTCAAAAAATCTACAGACTTCTGCAGGAATTTTCATCAGCAAACAATCAGCAGCAGGTTCAAGATTTGGTTCATCCTTTGGTTCAACTTCAAACTGTTCAAAGGAAGGTTCAATCAAGTGGTTCAATGATTTCATCAGTTGGTTCAAAGGCTTGGCGCGCTTCATTGAACCTTTGAACTGGTTCAACAAAGGTTCATCGACTAGGTTCAAAGGGTTGGTTCAAAGCCAAGAGGACCTTTCTGAAGGACAAGTGTCCTTGCGGAGGACACTTCACCGACCAAAGCACTCTTTGACTTTTTCAAAGACTTGACTCCAAACCTGCGGGAATTTCACCCAGACTTTTTGCCAGGGGAATTTCACCCGGGGAAAATGTCCACGGGAATGTTCAAAGGAAAGCCCGAGGGAATGTCCGCGGGAGAGTAGAAAACGAATGGCCCGAGGAAAAGCTCGGGGAGAATTTGCAAAGGGCCGACAGACTTCGAAGAATCATTTCTCAGGGCCGGAAGGGGCAAAGTGCAATCTAGGAAAGCGCCAAGTGGAAGATAAAAGAAGACCAAGGGATGACGTGCCCGAACACGTCAAAATTCAACACAGTCAACTAGCCGTTGGAAACACAATGATGGGCATGAAAACGTCAATTTCAGAGACAACAAAATAGCCGTTGATCCTTTGATTCACATAACAGAATACATTCACAACTCTCAAGGCCAAGACCAGTAGAATGCGGGGAAGAAGCAGAACAACAAATTAAATCCAGGGCCCGATTCAATTAGCCAAATAAGGAGGAACGATGAAGATAAGATCATATTGCCAGGTGGAACATTGGAAGTTACAAACTTTCAATAAGCGCGACTTATTTCCTTGCATTGATAAAATCAAATGGGAAAAGTGTCCCTAAGTTCCAACGTGTCTCTTTAACAGATTTCAATGCAAATTGATGTATTATTTGTTCCCAAGTCCTTTGAAGAGACTATATAAGGGATTTTCTTCTATTGTAACAAGGATCTTCTTTTTGATAATCAGAACGAAATTCTACCGAAATTGAGAGGCATCATTGAGACTTTGTGCTCAGTCTGTTTATCATATTTTGTTAATGAAAACAAGGGACTTTTTCAGACTTTGTGCTCTGATATCTTGTTTGTTTCATTGATTTAATAAGCAAAATTAGTTAATTTGTCAAGAAGGTGTCCTGGAGAATCAACTGTGGAGAGACTTTGCACCCCCATAGCTGCCTTCAGTTTGTTTGTATTTTCATTGCTATGTAAAGAACTTTGGAAAGACTTTGAGCTTTCATTGTTCTTCGTGTATCACTCTTGAGTATTTCAGGGGCAGACTTTGCGATGTGTCTTGATTTGTTGGTTACCATGCTTTAGTCATATTATGCTTTTATTTCCAGGAGTATTCTTATGGCTGGTTGAACAATTCTTATAAAAGAAGAGGAGTGTTGTCTGTCATTCTCTTGAGTTCTTCCTTTGTTTTGTATACATCATCTCTGAAGAAAGAGAGATGGATGTCTGGTCCTACCTTTGAGTACTATTTTTTGTTCATATATATATATATATATAGGGAACCTCCCCTTGATGAGAGGAGAGAGAAGTCTCCTTCTGATGTGATAAATTTACACATTAGGACGACTAATCTTCTTGCTTTGGCTGATAAGACCTATTTTGTTTACCAGTACGCTGATAGACAAAATAATCAACCAACAGTATAATTGGGTGTATTTTCTTAAGCATAAATCTAAGGTCTTTGATCATTTTTAGGACTTCAAGGCACTTGTAGAAATATAGTCAAATAATGCAATCAAATATTTTACACGCTAATAATGGTGGTGAGTATGTAAGTAACCATTTTGAACAATTCTACACTTCATATGGCATTGAACTACAACATATAGTTTTATATAGGCCTCAGCGAAATGATTTTACAAAGTGCAAGAATAGGTCTTTGAAGGAAATGGCTAAATGTATTCCACACTCCAAGTCTTTTGCATCTCAGTATTGGGCCGAGGCCATCAACTGTGCTTGTTATATCCAAAATTGAGTTCTTCATTAAGTATTGAAAGGAGTTACTCCTTTTGAAGTTTGGAGTGGTTGGAAACCCACAATAAAGCATTTTTGAGTGTTTGTATCTCCTAATATGGCCCACATTATAAATAATAAATGTAAAGTAGTGGAACCTTAAAGTCATCTTTGCTGAATATCATAAGGATGTTAAGGGATACATGCTTCTCCATCCCACCACTAATGAGTTGTTCATTGAGAGGAGTGTTCATTTTCAAGAGAGTCCTTTAGATTCCACACTCAACACCTCTTTCTCTTCCTCGGATACACTAAGATTTAATGACAATTTTGTTGTTTCAGATCTACCTGAGCAGCTTCCTAATGATTAAGATTCTTTTTGTAGTTCTAATGATGAGAGTAGTGATGGGGACTCACCTTATCCTTCTCTCATAATATCTTTAGAATATGATAACTCTCCTCTTGAATCTCTGAGCATAGGTCCTCTTTGGGCTAGATAGACACTACAAAGTGTTGGCCATTAGGTTGGAGATCCATTAGACACCAGGCAAACTTGTTTACAATTCTAGAATGCCCCACATGCATTTATTGAATATGATTATGATCTGTAATTATTTCACAAGGCATCGGTCACTCTTGAGTGGGATATTGCTATGGAAGAGGAGTATGTTTCCTTGCAGAGGAACAACACTTGGTATTTAGTGCCTCTTCCTAAGGGAAGAAAACTTGTTTGATGTAGGTATATCTATCGAACACAATCTGTAGTAGATGGGTCTGTAGACAAGTTAAAAACATGTTTGGTAGTAAAGGGTTTTTCTCAGGTACTTGGGATTAACTATACCAAGACATTTACCCCAGTTGCTAAAATAAACTCAATTTGACTCACTCTTACTATTGTCATAGCACATCATTGGGATGTTCATCAAATGGATGTGAAGAGTGTTTTTCTTCACAATGGACTCAAAGAGGAAATATACATGGAGGAACCACAATGATTTGTGTAATATTCCTCCTAAGTTTACAAACTTCAAAAATCTATCTATGGCCTTAAACAAGTTCCTCAATCTTGGCATGCCAAGATGGACTCCTTTCTTATTTGGGTTGGGTTCACCAGATGTCATTCTGATCTGAATGTCTATATTTTATAGTAGGATGGTTCACTGTTATTTTTGGTTCTCTAAGTGGATGACCTATTGGTCACAGGGAGTTATTCATCCACCATTGTAGCAGTGAAAACTATTTTGTCTGACAGGTTTTTAATGACTAACTTGGGCTCGTTGCATTACTTCCTTGGGATTGAAATTTCTCAATTTGACTCTAGGATCACTATTGCACAATTCGAGTATGTTCTTGATTTGCTTGCATGTTTTATCATGACTAACTGTAATCTATCTCCAACTCCCTTTCTATCTGGTGTGAAGTTTGAGGTTGATTGTCCATCTCCTTTCATTGATGCTACCTTGTATCGATAACTTGTTGGTAGTCTCATCTACCTTACGCACACTAGACGTAACATTTCATATGTAGTGGGCATGGTATCTAGATTTATGTAGGAACCACATGAGTTGCACTAGAAAGCAACTAAGTGGATTCTCCACTACATTTAGGGTACTCATAGTTTTGAGATTCACTATGGAGCAAGCATCGATGTTGACTTGATTTGATATATAGATTCAGATTGGGATGACGATATTCAAAATCATAAGTCTACTTCAAGCTACATTTTTTCTCTTTGTTCAGGTCCAATTAGTTGGTCAAGTAAGAAGCATAATGTTATTGCTTTATCTTCTACAGAGGCAAAATACAGAGGAGTTGTTAATGATGCCACTGAGGTTATTTGGTTTCAGGGGATTCTCATTGAGTTTAGTATCCAGTTTCGATGAACAATAGTTATCTTATGTGACAACCAAATCACAATCTAGATCTATAGGAATCCAATCCTCCATTAGTGGACCAAACATATTGAGATTCACATGCATTTCATTTGGGAGTTTATCTATGAGCACGTCATTGATCTTCGCTACATCTAGACAACGGAGCAAATTTTTTATACTCACCAAACCCTTCACTGAAAGAAAGTATCTATAATTGTGTGCTCTTATAAGGGTTTAGGAAACTATATCTTCTTCCTCTTGGGGGGATTTTCTTTATGTCAGGACCCAATTCTACTACCCACTTGAGCTACGCTTAAGGGGGGGTGTTAGTGTAGGATTTTTCCCACTATGTGGTTCTACCTACACGTTTTAATTAGCTTGCTTAGGTTAATAATAGGTCATTAAATAAAATGTAATTTAGGTCATTTTTAAATTATGAGTTGGGTTAATTACTTTTTTGAGTGACTTAATTCCTCACTATATAATGTACCTTCCTATGTACTTTTTGGCTAATGCTACTAACACTTAAATGGCAATAATACAAATTTTGTTTTTTGTTATAGATTGATTTCACTACTACACATAGGGTTTTTTTCATGCATTCGACCCTATCCAGATCTAATCCTCGATTGTGGCCCAATCCGACAAAAAGAGCTTGCATTAGCATGAAATTCAATCCAAGAAAATCTCAAGAAATTTTTCCTTTCATCCTTCATCTTTAGCATTATAATTAAATTCGAGATGAAAGGAGCCTATCCCTTCTAGGCCAAAAAGCAAAGAGGAAAATAAAATCAAAGCCCTTAAAATTAAGAAGTGGGTTCTAGAATTCATGAGTAGCTTGTAAACTAAAAACCAAATCCTCAAATGCATAAATCCCTACCTAAGAGCCACTTATCTTTACAATGCGTCATTCGCATTATGTCTAAACTCTCTCCACTGCCTATCCACCAATGCAATTGAGGTTCACTAGGAGAAGAAGGCAAGGGATAGGATATATAGAGGGGATGGCTCATGTGGAGGGAGGCTATAGGTAGATAAATAAAAACTTAATCACATCTCCCATGCCTAATCATTATATGAGTGGGGTAAATCAAGTCACTTTACCCAAGCATTAAATTTTATGATTACCCAATAAACAACCAATTTGAATGAGAGAGCCTAATAGGCATCCCAATTATTTCACTATAGGCACCTATGCATTCGACCCCTTAACCAAATCCTATGTTATTAACTTATGGAGATCACTAGGGAAAAGGGCGTACCATATTTTTTAGAGTTGCCTAATGATGATTGAAGGCTAACACCTTGGTTTGAAACCCAATCCATAATTTAATTTCTATATCTCTTAATATAGTCCCATTTTACCTCTCCCAACATATTCCTTTGCCGTCTAATTTCCCACACTACTATACCTAATCGTCATGTAACCAAACCATTGCCCTCCATTGCTTTGAGGATTGCCTATGAATCTTCTTATATTGCCAATCTTATCCACCCTTGTGTATTTACTATTTGCAACCCTTTTAGCAAATCTTTCACTTCAGCTATATTATTAGTGTCTCATCTAAGATCTCAAGATTAAATCATAATTGGTTGTGCCTTCTTATCTTTGAAAATTCCTCTATTGTCAACTAGATCTAGGTTTTATTTTGTTGCTCCATCAAAATTCAATTTAATCCATACTTTCTCTTGTGGTTTCCATAAGGTGGAAGGAGAAGGTTTTACACCAAACTAGACCCTTTATTGGGAAAGGGGAGAACCACTCCATTTTGAATTATACAGCTTTCGTTTGAAATCCATTCCAAACTAAAAGGGTATTGAATGGATAGTAATTCCGAGGAGGATTTGATAATTTTCTTCCATACCCATTCCTTTGAATGATTATCATTCTGAAAGATCATTTTATTCCTTTCCAACCACAAACTCTAGCAAATAACAGAGAAGAGAATCCCCCACAACAGAATCAAACCTTTAGAGTGAAGGGACTCTTCCAAGATCTTAAGGTATCTGCTATTTTCCCTTGAAAAACTAAGTCACACTTGAATTTATCAAATAATAAACCCCAAACCTTCCAAACATACTTATAGTACAAGAGGGTGTGATCTGCAGTTTCCTCATCTTTGCGACAAAAAAATCACATATAAGGCCCAAAAAATCCTCTTTTAATCAATTTGTCATAGGTTAAAATTTTCATGATGGTGGCTACCCAGAGGAAGGTGACAGCGTTAGGGGACCTGTTGTTATTCCAAATTTGTTCAACTGGGAAATCTAGTCTCACCATCCCTTCAACCGCGAGAACCCAATAGTAGCAATCCATCACCATGACCTCCCCAAAAAGGATTGCCTTTCCAAAATGCAAGATAGTTTAATTTAAATTGATTTATTAAATTTTATTGCATTAACCATTACATTTACTTATGAATTGCACCCAAAAAAACATACACATGAAATAAAATAATATTTGTAGCTAACACCCACACCTTATCCATGATAGGTTGTGATTTGTGAGCTAAGGTAACAAATAAATTGTGATGTTTATATGATTTGAGCACTCTCTTTGGTGTAGAGACTTAATTCAACAAAATGAAGCTATCAAACCAATATGACAGTCCTATCTAAGCGTTACTTGTTTGATGGTAACAATAGAATCTATTACAAAACACAAATACATAGTAGACACAAATAAAACACTTTAGACCCTTTTTCTTATCCTTTTACACATAATTTGAAGCTTTGAAGTGATCAAAAAGGTTGGATTAAGCTGCAAGACTCTACTTGCTGTGTTGATGAGTTCATAGGCTTGTAGCCCTGTTGGGCCTGATTTTTGGCCATATCTTTCACAAAACACCTACTATCCAAAAAATATAAATTGTTCCAGATACCCATTTGGAAGTTACATAACATATTTAAAAACCAGGTATAGTTGTTTTGTACGGAATGGTACTTTTGACCCCTATAGCAGACCTAATTAGGCCTCTTAGCAACCCTGTTTTGGCGTTTGGGAGAGTTTGGGGTTGAGTTAGATCATGAAAATTTCAGGAGATGTGCCATATGACATAATAACACTAATACAATCACAAAACACCTTTTATTTAACACAAAACTATCTTAAAATCTTGCTATTATACTCAGGTACTCAGAATTGTAGGAAAACAGGGTTAAAACACAAGTATACAAGAAAACTCACTTTTCTGTATAGTATGGCCATGAAAATTTGTACAAAAACTAAAAATGATAAACCCACAAAAACTACAAATTTTAGGAATTTCATATTGTACGGTTCATGAGATCAGCAAGACTCTAGTTAGGGTCTAGTTTACACCAATTTTGAGCTATAGGGAGCATCCTAGGGAGTTAATAGCCCAAATAAATTTTATTGGTCTTGTATTAACCTTCTCTATAATCCTGAGTAGTCACAAAGAAGATAATACCCTCTTAAGTACTGACTGCAAACTTCTTCCTTGCTGCCCTGTCTGGTCTACATACATAGTCTTGAGGAAAGATTGAACAAAACAAAACAATGACTCCTAAAAAAAAACTTCCAATTCATTAATTCACCAATAATATATACATATACACCTGTTCCACATGAAAATTCTCCATACGAACCATATTTTCTCAACTTAGATACTCAAATCCTATACTAGGCTTCACACAACAACCTCCCAAAATGAGTAAAACAACTTTTCTAACATAAGAAGACTCAAATCACTTAATATCTCACCCAACAAACTTGAAATCATCTGAGGATAAGATATTGGGTTTTGTTTGACCAATATTTACATATATTTGGCCTTTTTTCTCACATATAGGTCTTATTTCATGCTTAAAGGATACTTAGACAAATTTGAAAATTTGAAAACTGAAGAAATGGAGGGAAACTAACTTAGCACACCTAGACATGATAAAATTCAACCAAGAACATGACAAACACATTCCTAGCATGAAGATGCTCCTGCATCATTCTTCCAAGGAGCAAAAGAAGTATTCTTCACTTGTTGTTTTTTTTCGTCAACTCTTCCACGCTTGTGCCCAGCTTAAGGATGTCATTTGCAGTCAACCATGTTGCATCTTCAGTTGGTAGATTCTTCCACTTAGTTAGATACCGGAAATATTCTTTGCCCCTTGTCTTTTTAACCACTTTCTTATCCAAAATGCTCTCAATCTCCTTTGGCACTTCCTTTGGTAGTTGTTGCTCCCATTGGATAACTTCATCTACCCCTGTTCCGATCTCTTTCGCTGGTTGTCCTTCATCTTTGTATGGATATAGATCTGCAACATTAAAGATTGGAGAGATTCCAATCCCTTTTGGCAATTCTATTTCATATGCATTATTTGAAAACTTCCTTATTACCTTGCATTTTAATTCCGATTCATAAAAATAGGGTTTTGTTAAAAAAGCACACTCTTCAATTACTTACAAGCAGGAAGAGTTAAGAGTCCTTCAAACCACAAACTTATCTTTATTTGATTTGTTGTCACTTGGAATAGATCTAAAAATTTGCCCCCTCTAGCTGTGGATTTCATAAGTATTCTTCAAACCCTAGATAAATTACTCTTTCAGACTTTATGAGTTTGTGATCTTCACCTACACCTATGATATCATGTCAGAATAGGTTCTCTTTTGTCCTCAATGTCTACTTAATCATTTCCAAGGCTATTCAAATAAGATTCACATCTAGTCAATTCCATTAATATTTAACAGCGTTCACTATACAAGTATCCAAAATAACATACAATAATAAACAAGAAGATATTGTGGTATAAGGAGTGTATCAATTATAACTTAAATAATGAATAATAGATAGTTCAAACACCCATCTAATTATACAAAATGAATATATAAAATTATGGTGATTTTAACTCATGTTGGCCTTTTATTTTACAGAGGTGTGTGTGGAGTCAATGTATCACACGATAGGGACGAACTAATAAATTATGAAAAGCAAGGTTCTTGTAACGGGTGCACCTAAATGGTTTCACTAAAATACACTATCATCAAAGCTCGACAAGTTGAGATTATGGTAGCATGCATACATGCACTTCACAGATGTATCAATACTGAAACAAGTGTTTTTCTAATATCTACAAAGCAACAAGACTTGGGAAGACTGCTAGAAATGTTCCTTAATAAAATTATGTAGAAACAATATGATCAATAGTCTTAAATTGTGTTTTTAAACCTCCATACACATTAGCTCTCAAATTGTTATGCTCCATGTACTCAATTTTTCTTCTATCTAGCATCATGGTATAAAGCTTGGTAAATGCATGCCCAATCTTATGGTCTTGCAAAATTTCATATCAAAAATTTTGTTAGGGTTATAAACGGGTGACTTTGTGTTGAGACCAAGATGTGGAAACACAAATCCAACAACCCCATTAATAACTTGGCCAATATATGAGAAAATCCACTGAAATTTTATTGCAATATATTACCTTGCTAGTATATAATATCTAAATAGCTCTTCTAATGTCCCTTCAAAAGATAAAAGATGAGAAGGAGAGGAGACTTGGAGAATGATTTTATATGTAATATCATAAATAAAATTGGAATAGGAGACTCATATGCTAAGGCTCATTGTACATAAATTTTTTTAAAAGTCGTGTAATTGAACCAAAGCTCATCCTTTTTGACCATGCAAATGTATGTGATGGGTCCTATTGAGGGAATTAAATTCTAACAAAAGAATGACCTCACCCTTATGGCAATTTGAGAGATATTTGAATAAAGGTAAGATATAGGTCACCATTTATGTGCATAATTAGCGCTGGCAAGGGGGAGAGGGCGGGGGTGGACGGGGGAGGGGGGCGAGAGGGGAGAAGAAGGTACTACATTTCAATGAAGATGTCCAAGATGGGAGGAAAGCTCCTTTAGGTCTATAACTATGTATATTTGTAGCTTGGTGGGTGGCGGTGGGGGACGGTGAGTAATACATTGCAATGAAGATATCCAAGAGGGGAGGCAAGCTCCTATAGGTCAATAAGTAAGTATATTTGGGGTTAGGCAAGAAGTAATACATTGCAATGAATATGTCAAGTAGCGAAGGAAAGCTTCTATAGGTGTACAAGTACGTATATATGTTGTTGGGGAGAGGTAATACATTGCAATGAAGATGTCCAAGAGGGGAGGCAAGCTCCTTTAGGTCTACAAATATGTATATTTGGAGTGCACATTAGAGACAATAAGTGATGCCTTACATCAGAGGTTGTCTCAAATGACACGAGCAACCCCTGACCCATGGGAACTACCTAACTTTCATGTAACCTATCTAAAAGTCAAGACCCAATGATACAATGTAATGCTAGAGAATATTCCACTATACAAATTACATTTTCAATAAGGGACATATATGCCAACACTACCAATAAGGAGTTAAGAATGTAATCATTTATCTTGCCAAGGATTGTGACTACCCTTTGGGAGAAGTGTAATCACTAATGTAAAAATCCAAATTAGGACAACTACCAATAAGGAGCTAAGAATGTAATCATTTATCTTGCCAAGGATTGTGACTACCCTTTTGGAGAAGTGTGATCACTAATCTAAAATCCAAATTAGGACACATTTATTATCGTTCCTCACTGCCACAACTTGACTACACAGTTTTTTATGCTCCTCTACTTGAATTTGTATGATATATGCATATAAATATATGGTGTTCAAAAGAAAGAAGAGTATACCCTTCACTCTCATAATCTTGCACATACTCCCCCAATCAAAATTTGTTGATAAGAGTTTTGTGCAGAGTTGTTCAAGGATGTCTAGAGACATCCTTCTAGTCTAATGTCTCATCCCAAAAGGTATGAGCAGCTTGGAGAGGGTCATTGAGTTTTTGGAGGCCACAAACTTGAAGGCTGAACTCCTTGACTTCTTGTGCTCTTTATTCCTCAAGTATCATTTGTATCATTATTTGAACAATAGAAGGGTTTTTTTTCTCCTTTTGATCGCCTACAATTATGAGTTTTACATTTCCACCTGTTTTTTAGTAAATAATAATATGTTGTGGTTTCCTTTTTAAGATTGTTGGGTGAGCATATTAGATTGTTCATTTTTAGTTTAGAAGATCTTGCTCAAGTGTTGAGTTTCTTGAATCTTTCATCTTGTTTAAGCCCACAACCACCTCAACTTATGATTAAAAAAATATCAGTGAAAATAATTGAACTAAGTTGTAATTTAGTTCAATGGTTTGTATGACCTTAAGGATAGTCAAACAAGACTCGAAATACTCACTCACCCTTCCAAAGACAAACGTTAGAGACTCAAATGCATGGGAAAGAATGATGCAAGCAAGAAAATAGCTCTGGAGGAAATCGATGTCCCTCAAGGACCCTTCCAATTGAGGAAAAGGTTTAGCAACCAAACTCAATCGAATACATCATTGTACAAAAACATAAAGTAAGAAAATTCATCGCCTACCAATAAACAAAGTTGAAATAAGGAAATTCGTCATGCACTGAATATACACAATATTAAGAGTGTCATTTAATCCAATTGAACATTTATCATATTTGTTATGGATATCCCACTCAATTTTCCAAATACAACAAAGTTTAAGAACCACCACCCAAATTAGAAGAAAAAGTGCTTCTCCCTCCAACTATAGAGATGAATTGGCTATAAGTCTCATCTACGACTCTTTGCAACCCCAATTGTGCACAAGTATGCACATTATGCCCATACATAATTCCATTGGTTTAATCCATTAGCATCAAGAGATGTTGTATACATTCAACGGTGAGTGTGGGAAAACACATTAAGTCGTTTTGAGTAAATTGATTACAAAGATATTGGTGTGCCCCATAATGTTCTTAATGGTTCTAAATAAAAGCAATGACTTGTAAAACAATTGTGATTTCAATTAATACACAGAGGTACAACCTATTTCCAAATTGAAGTTTCCATGTTGGGTTATCTCATGTCCCTCTTATTGTGTGATGTGATGTGGATTGCTTGTTTAACGATACATTTCCTTCACATTTAATTCATTTTCAGCATTGAAGAAAAGTTTTCAATAATTAAGCACAACTCTTAGTTTACAGCAACAAGTGGAAGTAAAATCACAAGTTAAAGCATTAGCGTACTAGTTTTACAACTAAATTTGTAGATATGAAGAGTTGCACAATGTTTTATTAGGATGTGAAATTTGATTTATAATTTTATAGCATTGTAGGCATGTGTGCATGTTTTAATTGAATGACAAATGTTACCATCCCATAGTTATAACAAACATCAACTTCAGCCTTGTACATGTTGGTTTTAATAGCTAATTGCATTGGATTAACACAAATAATCTTGATTCCATGTTGAAGTGCATTACCCCCCTTGAATATCCATGTCAATACAAATCATTTTGAAGCTAGACTTCAATTTTTTATTCTGAAATAAAAATTTCCCATTTCATGTCCCTTACCCTAGAGGTATTGATTATACTCTTGAAGTTGCAACAATTGATCTTGGAGCCTAGCGCCTGGAAAAAAAAAACTCCCCATTGTCGTTGAAAAACATGTTGAAGCAAGCATCCTAAAAAAAAAATGTAAGAGAAACTCACAAATAGCATCAAAACCACAGCATGAAAGGTTGAAAAAAGCTAGTCTTTTTTGAATTGGGAGTTTGTTCATACATCCATGCCACTTACCCATTCTGATTTATTGCCTGATTTTAATACCATTTCATTTCAATGTCCTTGGGTTGCATGTTTATAGCCATGGAAACCAGATTTTGATGAGGCACTCTCCATTTTAATGTTTAAAAGTTTTTTTCCTATTATTACATGCCAGTTCTCATAAATTTGAGAGAAAACCATGCCATCACTTCAAAATCATGTTTGTTCTTTGCTTGTATCTTCTTCTTGTTGCTGGTTGTCCCTTCCTCTACATCGACGGCCTTTGATGGATCTCCATATGTTTCTGCTTTGAAAATGTCTTGCCTCTAATCCTGTCCCATCGTTGGGTGGTTAAAATTTGTTTGGCATCTTAGAACTAAGGTTTCACTCAACACCCAATGTTACCTCCTCTTGCACATATTTGACAAGATCAGCTGCATAATACCTTTGAATTGACAATCAACGATTTCCACTAAGCACAAAGGCATCAGGTTTCGGATAATAAATATTTTCAGGCCTGAATAATTTCGAAGAATGAGATAATTTTAATCTATCTTTTGACCATAGCATACTTTCCCACTGAGCACAAAGTCATAGGGTTTTGAATAAGCAATAAAATCAATCTTCAAATCCAGACACAAAGCATCTAGAGAGGGAATGAGAACGAGAAGTAACTTTGTCCTAGATAATAATCCCTACTAGGCTCCTCGCTAGTGATTGCCAGGCTCCTAAGTTTCTTTGGCGCCCCCCCTACTGATCTGATCTGATCTGAACTACTTAAGGATCATGGCATACTGCTTCCTTCCAAGGGAGAGTAAGAGCGACATGAGCTTCTTGGGCCTTTACTTATGAGCTCTAATCTTTATATCACTAAAAAAAAAATTATGCAAAATATCAATTATTACATTCTAGTAAGAGATAAGGTCCTTTTGTTTTTGTTTCAACCAGTAACACTAATTCATATGCCCCCATTCAAAAGAACAATAAGCTTCAAACCTTAATATATGTCATGACCATTTAACCAACCGCAGGGATATGTTAAAAAACTTGATCAATTGTCGACTACCCATAAGAATAAACTCAACAAATAGTATATTACACAACTTGAAAAGCAGATTAAAACAGCCACTTGGTTTGTTAAGATAAGTTGACATGGTTTCTAAGGGTGAGCACAGTATCTTGCAGGAGTTTGCCAGATCTGAACAACAGTCAACAATGAACAACTTCAATTCTATCCCTTGGATACTCTTAACTCTAAGCGTCAAGGTAAATTCCCTAAAACATATAAAATGTGGCCCGACTATGCATTATTAAATGACATTAACTTCTAGTGTTGTAACGGAGGTTGTAAGCCAGGAATATCTTGTTGATAAGAGCAACATTGGTATCAGTAAATAAATCGAGCATTCCATCAGAAATATGCATCACTGAACTCTCTATATTTGACCCATAAGTGGACAAAATCATTGGAAGGAAACTAAAGAAGCATTTGATAAGATCTTACATGAAAAGGCCAAAATATATAAATCAACGTGTATCCAGCACCTTGATTGTGAACTTGATTGAATTCACCTTTCACACTTTTAAATTTCCAATGCAATCGATATTGGCCGCAGGATTACACATAAATATAAGAAGATGAAGATTTTGACTAAGAATGAGGGGTGCGCAAGTTTTGTCAAGTATGTGCAGGATTGTGCAGGTATTTTGAGGTTTTGTGCAGCTATGTCACAATCTGCATGGCTGTGCAAAGGACACATCCTGAAAGATAAGAATTAGGAATCTATTGTAAGACCTATGTAATCTTCTAGAGTCTTCTATAAGTATTCCACCTAGAACCAGACGTCATGAGTAGGCAAACATTCTTATGCCATGAATAAAATAGCAAATTTACTACAGAAATACTTTTGCTAGATACTTTAACTAGCAAACTCAAACAACTAATACTCTCTTGACACTGGTATCAAAGATAATACAGCCCCACTAAGTTGGGTTTCAAGAGAGTTCCAGTACCAAAACCAGAATCCAAAGTGTCGTATAATTTCATTGTTAGATCTCTTGTAAGGGTTCAGAAGATTTGACCTAAGTTGAAAAGGATCTTTCCTCTAGCCTTTGCAAATCCAATCCATGTAATAACAGATGTTAAGTATAAAAAGATAGCAAACACTACAAAAGGTAAGAGATTTTTTCTAGAATAAAAGGACTTCTTTATAAATTTCATTACTGTGGGGTTTCCTAAACTAAATTCATTTTTTTTAAAAGCTCTGACATAGGGCATAGTCTGGTTAACATTTATTTCTTTAATGATGTGTTTCTATTTGCATCCTACCTAACCCATTCGTACCTGGTCTGGGCCTGAATGCAATCTGAGGTATGTAAAATGCTAACGTGGCCAGGACATTTTTTAATTGACCAATAGTAGCTTTTATCAAACAAACAAAACATCACATTTACAATTAAATAAATAGCATACCCGAACTTATCATGTTACATGCGATAAGAGAGTATATGATTCATCAAAAACAAGACGATCAAACTTAGAAGTTAAAACCATATAATTCTCAACCTCTCAATAATACTTGTAATATCCATGGTTGATAAATGCAACAGAAAGTTACAATCTTCTCAGCTCTGATTCCAGAAAAAAGCAGGAGCGGAATTAACATCTGTAGTCTGGTGCAAGCTAAGTGCTATCATAATAAATTAGTAACCATCACTGTTTCCACAGATTGTTTGATTGCATGCATAGTGCATGTGCTGTAAACAGTCAGAGTATGCTGGCAGAAAAGGGGAAATACTTTCAAGGAATATACCCTCTATATGTCAAGTTTCAACCAATGATATACGTAGGGCAATTCTGATAAAGTGGAAGACCTAAAAGGAAACGGATCATTCTGACAAAAACAAGAGAAACACTTTCAAAGGAATAAAACCCTCTACATGTCAACCAATGATATATGGAGGGCAATTCTGAGAAAGTAGAAGACCTAATGGAAAAGATAAAGACGATGCAGCTCATTAAGTTCAAAATTAGATTGGATCCAAATAAAACAGCAACATGCCACCCTTTACACCAATCATTTTGCGAAGGCATAAGCCAAAATAAATAAAAGAGGAGTGACAAATGTACTCATTCTAACAGCATATATTCTTTAAACATGTAGGAGCCTGTCTAAAATTTTTTATCCTTCAGCGGTCCTCTTGGAATCTTGCTCAGAACTTTAGCATCGAATATCCTGTACTGCTGCTTAATTTCATGCCATGCCTTCTCTGCAAAGGAGTCAACCTGGTCCTCATATTTTTCATACAGGAAAGGCACTGTGTGCGCTATCACAAATGCTGCATAGAACAGTTGTAGGAAATATCAGAAATTTTGAATATAGGCATCAGAGGTCAATAAGAAATGGCCTACTCAGTCAGGTATTAGATCTGGAGTTTCTTCCAATTGCAAAATTTTCCAATCAGAGAACATATTACTGGATATGTGCCTAAGCATTAAGAATACAAGTAGAGAATAATGGGTCTCTTTGAGATACTATTTACACCATTCAAATTAGAAAATGCCAAAGCGTTATATGTGTTTATTGCTGGTGGGAATTGTCATAAATATAGCAATCTAGAAACAGCTTCAAGGGACAGAAACCCACTCAAGAATTATTGTTGTAAGCAGTCTCAAAAACCCATCCCAGTCATTAAAAGAAAAGTAGTGTAATATTTGAGAACTGTTCTTAACAATAGAAGAGAGGATCATTCTTACCAACATAGAAAAGGGTCAAGAAACTTGTGCAGCTGCCAACCAAAGAGAGTATCCAAAGACCTGCAATGACCTGTAAAAAATAAGGATTAGAGAAACCTTTTGTGATGAAAATCACTGCTAATATGTTTGAAACAGTCCATTCATCATTAATTTCTATGCATTTAAACCGAGAAGAATCTTACAAATAATACAATAAGTTGGCAATAGCACCATTTTGGAAATGCTTTTATTACAACAATCTGCATCCAATTGTAGGGTAAGTGCACAGAGAAAATTCTCATTTCATCTAAAGGAAATGCTTTTATTTTGGTTCTCTTGGCTGTCAAACAAATATTGCACATTCAGGATTTAATTTGGATTTCAACAATGAATTCTATGTTCTCAAATTCCAGCTTTAAAATCCCTGGTTGCTTGAAATCCCCCAAACTATCAACCTAAGCTGGCATTCTTCTAGAGCCTGATGTAAATCTTCTTAATACCCCGGATATCTAGAATGATTTTTATTTTATCATCTGCATCAACTTTTATCGTCTACTTTGGAGATCTCAACCGATTATTACAAGTTTGTCCTGATAATGATCATGTTATTTTGGTTTTTTGCATTTGTTTATATAAGCACAATTCCATTGTCAATGAATAATGGCAATCACACTTAAAACATAAGAGAATAAATCATATGAAAGGATGTGATATTAAATGCACATACCATAACAAATTTTTTCAGGTCTTTGCCTGATGCAACATCATGCAACACAGCAAATAAGCGGTTGATTTCAAATCTTAAAGCTGAAGCCACATTCTGAAAAAGTTCTTCAGAGAATGCTATCTTTGGAATGTCTGCAGGCTGCCTGTCCAAATAGAGCATAAACAGAAAATTCAGTCACAAACTGCTAATTAAGTCTACATTCTGAATTAGATATAATATTTCATGTTTTATCAGAATATACATATTATGTAGATTAGGTTGAAACTGTCATTAAAACTTTTGACACAGTTTGTCATCACTGACTACGGTTCACTTTGACTGAACTATGCCCTGCCCAAACAACATGTGAAATAAAGGGTTGAGGGCTGAACCAGGCAACTTTGTTACAGCTCCTTAGGGTGTATTTCTTGAAGTATCCAATAAAATATATACAAGCAAAAAAATTCAACAAGGCTTGAATGGAAATCAGTAAAAGGGACAAAAGATCATAAGCATTTACTTGTTAATGAAAGCTGATCCCTTTGACCACAAGAACGTGATCGTGATGCCAAGTATCAGAACATGGCAAATAAGCGTAAGCAGATGATAACCGATACATTCAAATAAGAGCCACATCACGGTCGCTCCAACCAGAACACCAGCAGAAACTTGTTTATTCCTCCATAGTAAAACATCGGCAGCTGCAAATGCACTTTTAAGCTTTAAAATCAATCTAAATTGAAACCAATTGTTACAGACTACTTCTAGAAAATTAACCTTAATACTTCAATTTGTCTAAAATCACACAAAATCATTTCTAATCTGCAGTCAAGACCAATCAGAGAATGGGATCCACAATTACATTGTACTCCATGCCAATCAATGAGATTTGAATGAAAATCTTCATATATTTAGTTCCAAAGACAAACCAAAAAGCATGGATAATAAAAAGAGATTCCCAAAGCTCAAAATAAGGTGAAGGTGAAAATAACTATGAAAACAAGATAAACTTCAGTAGAAGAAGAACCAAAAAAAAATTAAAAACTTGTAATATTCTATGGGACAACATATAATAATATCAACTGCTGTAAAAAAATCATAATAGTAGAATAAAAGCGGCCACATGCTTGAGAGACTATTCTTTAAAAGTCTAAACTGATGTATGAATAGTGCTTCGAAATATATACAACAGAAATTTTTAAAATTCAGAGAGTCAGAGAACTTCAGTAAAATAATGTGCGCTCAGAATAAGGATCAAGTAATAATTACATTTGCCTCCACCAAAGAGACTATGCACGGGCTTTTGCCGGCCAAAGAGACGATTTACTTCAGTAGTAACTGAAGCCAGAACTGAGGGTTCCTCAGATTTCTTCTTTGATTTTTCGTCATCAGAATCTGATGATGATGAATCATGGCCTGGAAGCTTATCTTGAATCTTCTCCATCACGCTGTCAAGGAAAGATGCTGCCTCCTCGGGATGTTCCGACATTTTCACTGATAAATGAAAACACAAAAAACGAAAGTACATGATCAGAACTTGCTGCAAACTGCACCTTATCTCAACAAAAGGCAAAACAGAATTAAAACTGAAAAATCACTGCGATACATTCAAATTCTTCGAACCCTAAACACAAGAACAAGAAGAAACCAGAAAATGGAAAATCAATATGATGGTCTCCCTGATTGTGCAAAATGCAAAAACAAACCACAGAATGCAGAATCGTTGTGCCATCCTGGGATTCTGTAAAACATTGAAACCTTCACACGAGAACACAATGGAAAATACGAAAGTGTTCTGCAGTCTGTTTCAGAAAAATATCAATGCCTAAAAACAAGATGGAAATTGAAAAATGCAGAATTGACGTGATACAAAACAAATCCTGCTATATCTCAAATGCTTAACACAGGAGCAACTACTAAATGCAAAATCAATGTGATACAACTGGAACCTCTGCAATCTATCAAAAGCTAAACACACGAACAAAATGTAAAATGCAAAATCAACGTGCTATACTCCATTTCTGAAAATATCAAAATCTGAACACGGTAAAAAGGAAAATCAGTGTGCTTTAAATTGTGATGCTGGACAACATCAATACCTTGGCAGAAAAACAATCCAGAAAATGCAAAATGGATGAGTTACATGTAGATAATGTTAAATATCAAAACCTAAACACAAGAAAAAAATGGAGAATACAATATAAGTTACTTGCAGATTCTGGAAAATATCAAAACCTAAATGCATAAAGAACGACAAAATGCAGAATCAATGTGCCACTCTCTTTTGGCAAAATTTTAAATCTAAAAGCAAGATGAAAATTGAAAAACGTTTCAAATTAGATTCTGCAATATATCAAAAACTAAACGCAGGAACAAAATGTAAAATGTAAAATGTAAAATGAACGTGCTATACTCCAATTCTGAAGATATCAAAATCTTGACCCAGTGAAATGGAAAATCAGTGTGCTTCAAACTCTGATTCTGTAAAACATCAAAACCTAGGAAGAAAACCAAACCAGAAAATGCAAAATGGATGTGTTACATGCAGATAATGTTAAATACCACAGCCTAAACACACAAAAAACTGGGAAATACAAGATAAAAAACTGGAAAATACAAGATAAATATGCTAGTTGCAAATTCTGCAAAATACCAAAACCCAAGCATAAAAACAAACTGTTAAATACATACAAAAACACATGCTACACTGAGATTCTGCAAAATATCAAAAACTAAACAAACAAAAAAAACTGCCAAATGCAAAATCAATGCGTGCACTCTGATTCTCTAGGATTCTTGCTTCCTAGAACTTTCTATTGCCACAAGATATCACAACCTAAACACAAGAAAAAACCCAAATTATATCAAAGTTGAAGTAATACACTCAGATTCACCAAAATATCACAAACATAAACATAGAAATGAAAAACAAATGTTCACCCATATTATATCAAAGTTGCCGTGATACACTCTGATTCACCAAAATATCACAAACATAAACATAGAAATGAAAAACAAATGTTCTGTATTCTGATAACACAAAATCGACATCCTACAACTCTGATAACGCAAAAATCCATGTGCTACACTCCAATCCCACAAACTTTGAAAACTTAAGCACCAGAACAAACAGAATAAAGCAAAATCAACATTCTAGAGTTAAATCCTGTAAAATACAAACCACAAAATGCAAACACTCCAATTCTGCAAAATATCAAAGCCTACAAGAACAAACCAGAGAATACAAAATCTATGCAATACACTCTGAAAGCCAAACCAAAAAATGTAAAGTAATTGTGCTAAGCTCAGATTCTCCAAAATATCAGTATCTAAGCCCAAAAAAAACAGCAAAAATCTGCAAAATATCAAAACCTACCCACAAGAACAAACAAGAGAATGCAAAATCTATGCAATACACTCAAAAAACCAAACCAAAAAAGTGTAAAATCATTGTGCTACACTCAGAGTCTCCAAACTCTATAATGTAAAATCAATGGAATTATACAATCAGTGGGCTACTCGGTTTCTGCAAAATATCAATAGCTGAGCTGCAATCCCATTCCACAGAAAACCAAAACCTGAGGACAATAACAAAGCAAAACGTATAAAATCAATAAGCTACATTGATTCCACAGAACAACGGTAGGTAAACTTTTAAATTGGCATGCCACACTCTGATTGTGCAAAATATCAAAACCTACAAACAAACAACAAACTGTAATATGAAAAATGGATGCAATCTATTCCAACTCAACAAAATATCACAGCATTAACTCAAGAATAATCTGTAAAATACAAAATCGATGTGCTACATTACCATTCTACAAATGTCAAAGCATAAACCCTCCAAACAAACTGTACAATGCAAAATCAATGTACTACACTCCCATTATAAAAAAATACCAAAACCCTACGCAAATAAGAAAATGGAAAATGAAAACCCATTGGCTACATACTGATTCTGAAAAATATCAAAACCTAAACAAAAGAGCTAGGCCTAAAAATCGAAATCAATATGTTATTCTTCTACAAAATACCAAAAGCTTAGGACAATAACAAACCGGAAACTATAAAATCAACTCCACTCTGATTCCACAAAATACCACAGCCACAAATCAACACGACACTGATTCTACAAAATTGACACGCTATACTCATTACACAAAAAAATCACAACCACAAAATTGACACACTACACTCCAATTCCACAGAATATCAAAACCAAAAAAGAAAAACACACTTTACATTCAAATCCCACAAAATATCACAACCAAAAATAGCACTCTACACTCTGATTCCGAAAACTATCACGCTACACACTGATTCCACAAAATATCATGCTGCACTCTGATTCCACAAAATATCACCAGCTACACACTGATTCCACAAAATATCATGCTGCACTCTGATTCCACAAAATATCACCACCAAAAGAAAACGCAACCCTCAAATCCACAAAAATATCACAACCACAAAATCGACACGCTACACATTCCAATTCCACAAAAATATCAAAACCACAAAATCGACACGCTACATTCCAATTCCACAAAATTATCACAACCACAAAATCGATACCTACACTCCTATTCAACAAAATATCGCACTAGAACAATCCAGAACATACAGAATCAATGTGCTACACTCAACAGCTAAGCACAAAAATAAACGGTGAAACAAAAACAAACCATAGATTTGGCTTCAGCTAAGCACAAGAAAAAACAGTGCATTTGGATGCAAAGACACACAAAAACAAACTATGGATTTATAGATTCAGAGAAACACAAAAACAAACTATGGATTTGGATCCAGAGAAACACACAAATAATCCGTGGATTCCGTTAAGCATGGAAACAACCGATGTATTCAGCTGGAAAAAAAATAGTCGTGGATTCAGTTAAGCACGGAAACAACCGATGTATTCAGCTGGACAAAAACTAGTCGTGGATTCAGCTAAGCACAAAAACTAACCATGCATTTGGATTCAGCTAACACAAAAACTAGGAATGGAGTTAGCAAATCACAAAAACAAACAGTGGATTCAGCTAAGCACAAAAACCAATTATAATATTACAGATCACAAGAACAAATCGTAAAATGCAAAATCAAACGTGCTACATTCTCACTCATCAGAATAACAGAACTTAATCCTAATAACAAAGCAGAAAAGGCAAAATATACACTCCAATATCCATTGCTAAACACATGAACAAACTGTGAAATACAACGGACTTTGAAGAACGTCGAAAATTAAGCTCGAGAACCATGCAAAATCGATCTGCTGAACTCCGATTTAGAAAAATATGAAAACATAAACAGAACAACAAATCAAAAAACTGGAAAATTGACGCTCTACCCTCGGATCCTGCAAACTCAACTCAACGTGCTACACACCGATGTGGAAACTCGATGTGCTACACTCCGATCTTGTCAAATATCAAAACCTTTCACAAAATTCCGAACGAATAACGCCGATCCGAACAAAAGAATTTAATTGCATACCTGCAGAATCGCACTCAAAAGTGTTTAATCGCGATACCCGCTAAAGAAGAGGCTGCAAATGTACAAAGCCGAGAGAATTCAATTTGATGCTCCCAAACCCTTTAAATCCGTCACAAAAACTTTTTAATCCAGTATAATCGCTTACAAAACACAAATTTATAAAGAGAAAATTTAAAGGGTTTCTTCGTCACTAAGCTTTAGCAAAGCAGTTCAAAAAACACTTAAAATTTCCAACCTTTTGCAGAAAAATACCTCCGATAAATTCAGATTTCCGAAGCAAAATTTCCTGCTAAAGTGAAGTACGCACTGAATTTAGGAGAGGCGGTCAATTTTAGCTACAATTTTGCTGGGATTTTTCCAATGAGATGCTTCCCGTTGATTTCGCCCGCTCCCATCATCTCCGCCGTCCATTGGCTTCAACAAACCCTCTTGAATTGAATCTGGATTTGGTTTCGGATCGGACGGACGAGAATGGGGATGGACTTTGAACCGTTGATGTTTGTCGTATATAGATGACCGTTTGATGAGAGTGCTCCTCCGCTGTTGGATGTAAACGACTAATGCTTACGTGTTAGATGTTAATTGGTGTGCAGATTCACGAGATTCTTCTCTTTGTCCCGCCTGTATATCCCATTATTTTTTTATTTTATTTTTTTATTTTTATTTTTATATATATTTTAAATCTATTTTGACTTTGTAATTAAAAAGTTAAATTTTGTATTTAATTTGTTTTTAAAAAATTTAATCCTTAAATATTATGGATTGAGAAAGCTTAAAATCTCTTATTATTATAAAAAAAATTCTCTTAAAATTAGATATAAGTAGATTTAGACAACTTTATAAAGACAAATGTGTCACAAAACTTGGCAATTAAGGAGCCGTTAGAGGAGGAGATTTTGGTTTTAACACTAATAATGCTTTGTATGGAGGGAGATGATGCACATGAGCGGTTTGTTGAGAAACGAGGAGTCAATGTAGAGTGCAAAAATGTATCATTTGGTCTGCACTTTTATTCTAAATATGAAATCAAAGTGATCTTATGAGGAGGGTATTTTGTCAACCTTTTTTTTTAAATGAGTTATTATTGTGAATGAAAGGGTGGTAGTTGAGTTTTTTAAACATATTAATTGTTGTATTAGAGGGTTTATATTCGATTTAGGTTATAAGAAAGGTTTTAATGTTTATATTTTTATTTGTTAATTTATTAAATTTATGTTTTTTGTTGTAAGTATTATGATTGTTAGTAGAATTTGAATTTGGGTTGTTCTAATATAAATATATTTGTTTTAATTATTATACTACAATTTGAAAGATAAATGGTTATTGTTGAATTAGTGCGGATGATTGTTTAACTATTACACATTTTCTATTTGTATCATTTGTGTGTTTAAATAGTTGTCAAAACGACTTCTTGCAAATAATGCGAGTTAAGCTTAGAAATCGTTGAAACACTCTGATTTGTCTGCACATATTATATGTAATTCTTGATTCACGTTAATATTTTCCTAAATATGGTATTATCTTGAATGCAATCATCATCTTTTTCTAATTCTTCTCCAATGAGGTTGCGACCTACCAACTGAGATTTTTTTACCCTTTATATAAGACAACCTTGTCAAAATTCAAAAATGGCATTTACCCTGATCATAAGTGTTTAATTGGTTAAACCCTTTTAAATGCATAGTCAAAATGTCCATGGCTAATTAATTACGAATTTATATGTTTGAAATTTTGAAAATCCGAATTGATGATATCACAACAAATATTTGAAATGATGACTTCACGCATGACATGACCTGAAAGTTGTTAAGCACTCATATTATTAATATCAAGCAAATATCTAGATTTGCAAGTCATGCTTATTAATTGCAACATTTAATTCCTTAAGCGTCCAAAATTGAATGGATTTGTGGCCACACATCTTGATCTCAAGATGGATGGTTACAAATCGATTCCCTCATTTTTTAAAATCTCTAAATACAAGAGTCCTCACTCATTCCTTTAAGTTCGTTTTGTGTAAACTTATTATGCGAAATTATCTTCACAAAGCTTCAGTGATACAAACTTACTATGCCGAAATAGTTATAAACAAGCTTCACCTATTTGCACAAATTGACAAAATCTTGTGAGCCTAAGCCATTGGTGCACTAAGAGATGATAGAGGCTCATGTACTCTTCATTGACAAAGACTTGGAGCACCAGATCTGGGGAAAAGCACGATTTTTTATCGTTCTTGAGGGAGCATAGCTACTTGGAAGGTTTGATTGTATTCATTTCTTAATTAGCTCTTTGAAGTCATTAACACAGCCCCTTGAGGGAGTGGACTTGATAAGTTAGGTCTTTATGCTTGTTTTAGAGATATCTTGACTAACACATGATCTAACTATGTCTCGTAATCCTACTCTACATTTTGGCATGCCCAGTTGGACCACACATCTCACACATCTCTTGATCCTTCTAATTTTGTATTTAGGCCCTCTTTTGAGACTATTTTGTGTAATGTCCCACCCCTATCTGAGTTCATTTTTTTTTCGATTTTTTGTGGTTTAACTGTACTTGATGCATTTTGGTTTTTTTGCATTTTGACATAGAAAACATACATATACATATATTTTGAAACAACAACAATTAGAGATACCCAAATGTTTATATTTGATGTAAATGTTCTATTATGCATAAAGGAACAACACCCATATGAAGAAATGACCCAAACATGGAATATCTCACATACCCATTTCACTGTCCAAATGTTACATAGCTGAAAATGAAGGTACAACAAACTGTGAATGCTCAAAGCACATCAAATGTTACCCAACTTACAAAATATACATCAAATAACAATGAAGAGTCCCTGGATGCCTCAAATGGAGGTCTGAAAATGCATCAAACACAGTACTAGGAAGATAATACAAGCCCATGCCTCTCCTCATGCAAAGTACAATACACAACTTGTATTAACACTTTATACAGCAATAAAGAAGATGCCACTTCTTCTCCACCACCTTACAGAGGTTTCCCACGCCTCAAGTGAACAGTAATTCTTCTCCCCAAAGCTCTCCCTCTCACAGGTCCCAACACCCAACTCAAAATACAGAGTTGGTGTTCACCTCCCGTGCTCCACGCACTCCACAAGTGCTCCACGCACTCCACAAGCACTCCACGTGCTCCACAAGTACTCAAGGTACTTCAAGTAGATCTCCCATGAATCTGCAACAACCTGCAATTCAACAGACCGTACTTATGGAAGGAACTCCCTTGCCTTCCTCTTGCTCTATCCGAGTACACACCTGTACTCCAAGTAGATCATGCCTGATACTGCTCCCTGTTGTGTTGTTGTCTGTATGACCTTGCACACCTGCAAATCAAACAATGGTTCTGCTCACCTGTGAACCTCGACCTTGCACACACATACACCTGCAGATCAACGATCTTATTTACCATGTAGATCTCCTATATAGGCCATGCAACTGTGACCAAGATCCTACACTCTTGAAGAACCCAGCTGGCTCTCCAATCCAGCACCAACACACCTGGTACTGTGGCACTAGGAGGAACGCACCATTGCTCTACCTCACACACAGAAGGAGCTTATAATTATGCTCTCTTACTCCCTAGCACACTTTTCCAATACAACCATGAGTCTATTATATAGATCTCATCCAAACAATGATTAGACATCTAATTACAATAATTAGATCCGCAGCTATGAGTCTTCAACGCCTGGCTGGAAGGAAATGTTCAGACCAAACACCCCACAAAATCACAAAAAACTCATGTATGGTACAACCAGATTATAAGGCTAAAGCATATCAAAACCACTCCAAAATGCAGTCCATAACTTGTAATATGGTCTTTAATACCCCTCTGCAATTATAGTGACAAAAAGCTAACGATATCTCCTTGAAAATCCCTTCAATGACAATTCAACTTTGTGCAATGAAGCTCAATGGTGATCCCTGCAATGAAGCCACTCAACCCAACATCCTAGGAGTGTCTTCCAACCCCATATATGCTCTCAACAAAGGAGGTTTCTATCTCCAATGTAGCTAGTTCAAAACCCTTGCTCTCACGAATAAAGCTCAGACAAAATAAAAAATTATGCAAGTAGTGAATGAATGAAAATGAAGTTTCTTTTCTTTCTTTTATTTCCCTTGCCTCCACGCCACTTTTGGGATTCTAAATATTTTAACTTTTAATTATCCTCCTCATGCCTTGGGTGCCCACATAAAGTGACTTTATAAACTTAAAATATATCATAAAGTTCTTAATGTATTATAAAGTCACTTAATAATAATAATAATAATAAACATGTTAAGTTATATATTTAATTTAACTTGACTATGTCGATTATAAAAATATTAATTTGAACGGTCTCCTCTAGCCTCTGTAGTACCGTTGAGCTGGCCAATGGAATGTCAACATAATTTTCAGACCATTGCACTGACTTGCTTGAAGTCCCGTGAGCCCCTGCTATAAATAGTAAGTTTGGCCATGGGGTTTGAAACTGCACCATAAAGAACAACCCCAACATGGGTCCCTAACCATTTGTGTTAGTATATGAGAACCCACTGATAGACTAACCCTAATCTCTGAACTGCTTAGGAAGGGGAAATTACATTTTGTGCTTTTTTTTTTCTCATTTTACATTTGTACGATGTCTAGATCAATCGATGAATTCAACCTGTGAAACGATAAAATCAACTTGAACATCAATGAAAATGCCCTATGAAATAGTGAAATTGATCTGAGCATCATTGAAAATGCCCTATGAAGTGGCAAAATTGACCTAAGCAATAATGAAATTGATCATGTGAGCGACCAAATTGCATTTTCTATTTCATGTATGTTTGTGTGTTTTATAGAGAACAATGAAATCAACCTAGAAATTGGTAGGTTCAACCTATGGAACAAGGATTTACCAACAAAACAACGACATCATGTTGGACCAAAATCTTGTAGGTAACTATTGTGTTTCTCTTATTTTCTCTCATTTTTGTCATTTTGACAGAATCACCCTACACATCGACAGAAGTGCATTGCTAATCAGTAATATCGCCCTATAATTGGTGGAATCACAAAACAATGTTTTTTGCCTCTGCCTTTCAACGGGATCGTCCTAACAAATGGAAGAATCGTACTATAAAATGATGAAAATGCTCTGTAGAACAGTGGAATCGACCTATGTCAAAAAAAAGAGCAAAAACAACAAGTTGCAAACTTATTTGACAATCATACACCCTTGTTTTGACTTATAAAACTTTGTTTTATAGGTGTTAAGACACTTAGTTTCAATTTTACAAACAATCAAAGGCAAACTTCACTTCGTATCTCATTTTGATGTTGCAAAATGAACTCAAACCTTTGTTAAGTGCTTATAAGATATTTTGCTTTTTTATTGTTATTTTGTGTTTGTTTTACAAAATAAACGCAACATGTATGCTCTTTTTCCATCCCCTTTAGGGAACTTGGGTGATCTAAAAATGCTTCAATTATTGCTTTTTATCGCTTTGTCAAAGCGTGGAAGGAAAGTTGCTAAATCCCTCCCCAAAATTTGAGAGATTTGGGTGATCCCAAACCAACCCTAAAGTTCTATAATTTTTATTTCTTGCATCTTGGCTTGTGGGCGGGAGTTCATAGCCTCTCTATGGGTTCTTTAAGGAAATATTCACCCGAGAATTCATCTCCTGGCATTGTTTCAACACCACTCTGTGGTAGGGGTATATAAATTGAGATCAAATTACTACGACACTTGTTTGAGTGGTTAAACAAGCTCCGTTAGTAAGACATTGTCTTATAACGTAGCTTTAACTTGAACATCACACTACACTGAGTAATTGACGGATGTAGTGATTGTGAAAGGGACAAGACCTTTTCATAACAAGCCAGTTAATGCATATCCAAATGACGTGTTACACCATTGTGTTAATTATACATATGGGACCATTTAGAACGTACAAAAATTGATAGTTTTTAAAACAACCCCACTTGTTACAGAGTACTATTGGTGTAGGGTGAGTAGGCCAAAGTTCCAGGTTGTTGTACAATATTTTGAGAGAAGAGGGGGCCTAAAAATCCTACTTTTCATGTGCATCTAATTTTATTAGATTTACAATTAATTTCTTCTCAAAAAGGAGTATATAGACGAAATCCAAGAGTATGAAGCCAACTTGTCAGTTTTCTAGGATAGGACATACACTTCAGTGTTTTTCTTTTTCTTGTTCAATTACGTGGTCTTTTGAGTCTAAAACAATTTGTGTGAAACCAAAACATGTCAAAAAATCAAACACTTGTTGTAAACCATATCATTTGAACAAAGAGGTTTTACGGTGGTTTAATCAAGTTCAAACACATAGTCCATTACACACTTCCAAGATGAGGTATTACTCTACCCAATTCTGGGGTAATCTTTACCTCATGTTAGTGTTATGATAACGTTACATTGTCCACACAGTACCGTTATGCTATCCAATTGAAAATCATTCAAATTAGGTCCATTTGGACTCAAATCTGGTTTAGGATTAATTATTTACGTCAGGGTTCATTTTTGAACCTGCATAACTTTGTGAGTCAAGTCATGTTGAATCAGGGACCCTTTTTTGAAACCACATACTTGTTAGAATCCAAGTCAATCCAAGTCAGGTTCATTTTAAACTGCATGCCATACCACACTCTATTTTGTTTGACCAATATCACCCTTTTTGAGGGCATCTTTTTTGGACAATACTGCCCTTTCTGGGGACATCTTTTCTGGACTGATATCACCCTCTTTGGGGATAACTCTTAATTACTAAACTAATCCATGTTGATTGTCATACATTGACCCCATTCTCCTCCTTTGGTCTACATTAGCAAACAAGCTCCAGTGTGCTCAAAGGTTACATTCTAGGTCCTCCTCCTTTGGCCTGCATTAACAACCAAGCTTTGCAATGCTCAAAGGTTACTATTATAGGTCTTGCTCCTTTGGCATGTGTTATCAACCAAGCTCCACAGTGCCCAAGGCTCACCATTCTAGGTTCTCCTCCTTTAGCCTGTGTGAATAACAAGCTCTACAACGCCCAAGGGTCACTATTCCAGGCCCTTCTCTTCTAGTTTACACAAACAACCAAGCTCCGAAGTGCCCAAAAATTACCATTATAGGTCCTCATCTTCGACTTGTGTTAGCAACTAAGCCTCACAATGCCCAAGGATTACCGTTCTGAGCCCTCATCTAGTGCCAACTATTCCCCACTTTAGAAATCTATGTCAATCATCGAGCCACAACAAGGCCATTCATTACCACTCCAAGAGCCATCTTTTAAAGACCACAATGTGTTCAAAATTGATATTTTGCATCCAAGTGTAAACCAAGGCCAAAGGAATCAATAAATCCATGATGTTATTGTTGAAATACCTATTTGTGACGAGTGAACTTGTGATGAATCACCTTTTGATCCTTCTCTATTGGTAAGGAACGTCGTTTTGACAAACCAATCTTGGTGAAGTTACTCATCAACCCTCATCCTTTTTTGAAACACCTCATTTTGGCAAGCCAGTCTTTATGGAGTTGTCTTTGGACCTTTCTCCCCTCGTCAAGGAGTCTCACTTTGACAAGCCAATCTATGTGGAGTCACCCTTCAAGTTGTTCCCTATCTTTCAAGGGCTTCACCTAGACAAGCCAGTCTATGTTGAACCCTTCTTAGATGAATTTATTTTTACAAATCTCATTTTGCCATCATAGCCCATTACTTGTCCAAAACCAAGCATTCAACAAAACATCATTATATCAACATCTACACTTGAAGAAGAATCAGAATTAGAGTCAGGTTCTATTTTTGAATTGATATTAGATTTAGCATCAGAAGTAAAAACAACATCAATCTCAACATCAGATTTAATGTCCATTGAGTCAAACTCAACTTTAAAAATTGAATACAATCGTGGTTGTTACAACATTGGTTACACATGCCTTGCAGATCAATTTGAATATATTTAGGATCCTTCTATGTTTTTTAGGGATCATTACTTCAACATTGACACAGGGTCTCCTAGTATATTCTACGAGGATTGTGCTACCTTTCATCATTCCATTACCACCATCCAACATAGTCATTATATTAACATTCCACCTCCTACAAGCACCAATTAGGACTGAAAAAATTGTTCCTTGTTGAACTGCATCCATGGCAACATATCAGTTGAAGAATATGAGGGGGACCAAGACCACATCCATGCAAAAGAAGAACAATCTCCTAGTGAAACCTTTTTGGAGGCACTAGAGGACATGTAAATTATAAATTCAACATCTTCTAGTAAAACCTCGTTTGAAGTGCTAGAAGACAATCAAAGTCAAATGTCAACATTCCTTAATAAAACCTTCTCAGAGGCACTATGGGATAATCAAAACAACCTTATTGGTGAAAACCTCTTTGAGGTGCCAACCGTTGAGCACAACAGTTCTTCATTGGTTGACAATCTACAACATAATCAAATTGTAACATCTTTCAAGTCTAAACAACAAAATAATATTATTGTCCTATCGAGAGCATATTCAGAAGTCTTTGGCCCTGCCACAACCAAAATTATGTCAAATCTGGAATCAACAACATTGTGTGTGATTGAAAGTCTCGATCTTCATTTGTTACTCAATCATTATACATTCCATTATGAACCGAAATTCCATTGCCAACTCAGACCATTTATCCTATGCCTATCATTATTTATCCCTATTGGTTGCGCTTTCCTTTATAGAGGCTACAAAGACATCTTTAAGTTGCATGCATGTAAATATTCTTGTGGATCTTTGCATGCATGCAATTAGAAAAACTTGTTATGATAGGAAAAAGTTGTGGCTTGATTGTTGGAAAGAGGATTTTGCGACTCTAAGAAGGAAATTAATGTTGTTATTCCAAAAAATAGTATGGTAAATAGTGGGGTTGGCATGCACCATGCATGCAAGTCCAAATTAGAAAGATGCCTAAATGATTGACTTACATGCATATTCATTAAATTTTCTAAAGGAACGCTTGGTCTTTTTAGAAAAGTTTGTCTTGGTTAAATTTTCAAGGAAGAATTTAGCAAGTTAGTTTTTTACTTAAAAAAATTATATAAAAAAACTTACTTGTAATTTACCTTCTTGATTTATTGATATCAATAAAAAAATTAATTACAATTTTTTTTATAATATATACATATTAATATAATATAATTTATATTAATATTATATAAATTAATAGTATATATATTAATTTATAATATATATTGTTATTATATATAGTAATATAATAAATATATTATATTATTATAAAATAAGTATAAATGAGTAAATATATATATATTAAAAAATTTATTTAAAAAAACAAAAAAAAAGTATACGATAGCTCACATTGAAGCCTTTAGTGTGCAGAAAATTATATTTGGAAAAAAAAAAAATTTAGTCATTGCTTATAAACCCCATGCTAACTATGATAATTAGTGAAAACTGTAAAGCCTAAGTTAGAACCCAATTACCTTACCGTCCAATAACATCAAACCAAATGTCATGATGGTGGGTTCGCGAGCATGCCTTGTCATTAGTGAGCATTCATATTTTTCTGACATATCATTTAATATCCAGAATTAACGAATTAATTGAAACATGGATGGCTCATATACTATATATTTATTGGATCATATTGGAGTATAAGCGAGCATTAAAGGTATCTTTGTTGATATGTGCCAAGTATGTGAATTGAAGGAAAATCTTTAAGAAAAGAAGGTGTATCTAAGGAATATAAAAAATTAATATGCAGTAAAATATAAATTTCAAGAAATAGAAAAAATAAAAAAATTTACTTTAGAATTGAACCCCTGGTTATTAATTTCTCACATCAAGTCACAACATTTCACAAATAAAAATTATAAATTGGGAGTCGCAATGACTCAATTTGATGGTCATATGGTTGTAATTATGCTTTTTGTCATTAATTACAATCAATTTTTTTTTTAGAAACTATATTAAATATAAGGTAAAAATTTAAGAAGGGCATCAAAAACACTGAAATGTTATTATATATAGTCATTAAATATAAATTTCAAGTAAATTATAAAAAATAATAAAATATTAATATATATGTTTCCTTTTTATATTATAAGTTGTATTATTATTTAAAAAAATATATTAAATAAATAATTGCCATAAAAAAATCATAACATAAAATCAACTCTCAAATTTTGTCTTTGAAAGTAGGTGACCACCCCTACAAAGAGTGTCACACATTGTCACTTAAATAGTAAAAACTCAAAATTAAATGTAAATATATGGACACCATTTTGTAGAATCAATTTACATGCAATATTGTGTTGTGATTATGAATGGGGTATCGTGAGCAGTTTTGATGGTCATATTTACAAATTTTAGCCATAACATACAAGCAATTTACATGCGGTATTGTGTTGTGATTATGACTGGGGCATTTTGAACACTTCCATATGGCCATATTTACAATTTTTAGTTATAACATTTAATCAATTTTTTTTGAGACGGAGAGAATGTAATTGTTTAAAAAGATTATAATTTATATTATGTATAAATCTTTAATGTTTCTTTATACTACTTTGAATTATATTAGTATTTAAAAGGTAATTTTGAATTATCAAGTGGGTTATAGTCTAACAATAAGAATGATGGTGTAAAAGGTGTTGTCTAACCATCCACTAAAGTATAAATTCTAGGAGATACAAAAAAGGGTATAGGCAGGATCGTGTCCTAGGTCAATTTCGCAGAATGGATACCCCTCAGTCCTTGGCACTATGCCAAAGAAGCATTTTGTACACCTAATCCGTATAAAAGCAAGGTTTCAATAAAAAAAATGTAACGTTGAATTATTAACTATCACCCAAAAAAATCATGACATGGACATCCACATAATTTTTATATATACAATTAGTAGTAATTTTTATAAGAATAAGATATATTATTGTTTTATTATTATTAAAACTTTATAGCAAATGTTTTTATAGAAATTGGAATTCCAAACCAGTATTAGGATATAATAGGGGTCCAATCCCTAAAAAGCATACCACCAACATTAAATTTTGAAGGCTCCCAAAAAATTAAAATTAAACTAAAGAGAAATATCAAAATAAATATTTTATAAAAAAACTAAGAATAACAAATTATCAAAAACGTTGAAACCAAACAAAAAAATGAGAGGAACAAACAAAGGACAAAGGGGACCATCCCCTAAAAAAACTCAAAGCTATACAATAAGCCCAAAGAAATGCGACAAGCCCAAGAGACATGGAGAAAATCAATCGCATGTAGGAATAAGACTTCTCTTAGAAGGTGAGTCATCTAACATCCTTTGGCATCCATCCCAAAGAGTTCTTCAGTTTCTAGTTGCAATCTTTCTACCTCAGATCTGCGTCCTCTACATTTTGCCAACACTCTCACATCAATGTTAGTTTCACACCACTAGAGTAGAATGGATTATGGAATCTCAAAGAAGGTGATGGATCCTTCAAAATACCCTCCACCACAGTGACATCTAATCGACTTCCATGATCTAGAAAGTGAATGAAACAATTACATTGATAGATGTTCCTTTAATAGTATATAGGAGGACTACTTTTGTGTCATGGCGTAAGTGTGTCAGCGTTTAATTCTTTTAAAACTTATATTATAAAAAAACTATACCCACTTTTAATTTATTTATTTAAGCTTGAATTTATTTAATAGCATGATAGGGGAATTATAATTTTATTATGGTAATTTTATTTATTTCAAAATAAAAAAATGTAATTATGTATTTATCATGTTAGAATATATGATAGATAAATTATATTAATGTTGTGGTGATTTTATTTACTAAAAATAAAATAATTTAATTAATTAATTATTTATTTAGATCAATAATTATTTACTAAGTTAAATTATAATTTCGTTGGGATAATTTTATTTACTTCAAAATAAAAAATAATAATTATATATTTACTGAAATATATGGTAAGTGTCTATAATTATAACATACTTATAATATATTATATTTTTTATATATATTTATCTTGTATTATAATATAATATTAAATAATTATATATTATTTTAGAGCCCTTATATTACATTAAATTGTGATATTAATAAAATAAATGTCTTAAAAATGATATTTATCTAAAATATGTATACTAATTTGAATTATATTTACAAACTTTAATAATTAATTAATTAATTACAAATTTTATAATTAATACAAAATTATTTATATAATTAATTTTTTAACTAAAGGGGTAAAAATTTTATTCAGAAGAAACGACAAACAAGAAAATTACAATGCTTTTTCCTAGTCCACTAGAAGACCCAGCTTCTAAGAGAAATCCAAAGGCAATAACCTATGATCTAGAATCTTCCACTGAGGCCCCTGCTCAGAGGCCCATTTAGCCAGGCAGTCAGCAACTCCATTCCATTCCCGAGGGATATGTTTGAAGATCACAGATTCCAAAGAAGTACTTAACTGGAGATCCTGTTGTGCAACCACCGCCAGCTACCAGTCAACACTATCAACATTATGATTATTTAACAGATTAATCACTACCTGAGAGTCTGACTCACAAATAACTCTATACCAGCCCTGTTGGCAACATTGTTGCATCGCCTGCAAGATAGCCATTGCTTCCATGAAATTATTAGAGTACCAGCCCTTATACATGGAAAAAATAAATTGGACATTTCCTGCGCTGTCACGCCCCACGCCTCCTATGCCTGCTTCCCCTGGGTTTCCTCTCGAGGAGCCATCGGTGTTAACTTTGATTATTCCAGCCAGCGGGGGGGTCCATCGTCCTATCCTATCCACCGGTCTCGACAGATGTCTGGATCTTTTCGCTGGGCGAGTGGGAGGCGCAATATAGGGGTTGGCTGAAGGCGCACCAGCAATGCTAGAATAAATCACAGTGTCTTCCAGCCCCAAGTCATCAGTTCTGCATCCTTTCGCAAAGAGAGTCTCTTGCAACGAATTTTGGATTCTCTCCCAGAGGGCGCTAAGCTCCAGCTGAGTCTCCTAGAAAATCTGGCTATTCCTTTCTATCCAAATGTTCCACAAAATAAATGAAGGGCCAGCCAACCAAGCTGTCTGTAGAATCAACGCTTTAGATGGAGGATGACCTAGTCGGCTCCAGAAGTCTGAGAGTGAAGATGTGTGCCAGCAGGGGTGGCCCCATGCACTCCACCAAAGATGCCAAATTTGCTTAGTGAAAGGGCAGTGAAAGAAAAGATGCGGCCCAGTTTCCTCATTGCTACAGCATAAGACACATCTGGACGGCCCCTGAAAGCCACGCTTACACAGGTTATCCCAAGTAAGACACCTATTGTACAATAACGTCCACAAAAAGAAATTACATTTGGGCCATGTAAAAGAGTTCTAGATTCTCTTCCCCCAAAAGAAGTTTGCTTCTCCAAACAATTGCTTAGTCAGGGTAAGATATCCAGCAAAAATCGAATAACTCCCCGTAGAAGCACCTCCCCACGCAAGAGCATCATGTCCTTGTAAGGAGCTGCAACTTCTTGAGGCTAAGATCTGAGAAAGTTCCAATCGCTCCTCCCAAGAGCCCCCCAGCGGCCAATTCGAAGAATTTTTCCATCTATAACTAGTAGTCGTGCCCAGATTATACTCTTCCTTGTAATGAGCAACAGTAGTCCAGCCAACAGCTTGGAGGGCATCACACGAAGATTGCAAATTTAGATGGGATGCCAAGAGGGGGGGCAATCCGTCCCATGAGTCTTCCCAGAAAAGGTCCTCCGCACCGCTATTGCAAATCCATAAGAGGCTGCGCTTCACTAGGTGAGCTCCCAATTTGAGAGTATTTCATATCATGGAACCCCCTTTCTCAAGAGGCAGCCTAGAGATGTCTGGAGGTTCCACCCCTAGAAAATACTTAAATGCCAAGATGCGGGCCCAGAGTTGGGACTAATTGGAGCACCATCTCCAATAAAGTTTAGCAGCAAGAGCTTGGCTAGCCAGGATGGCCGAACGCAATCCAAGTCCCCCATCCTTCTTTGGCCGGCAAACAGTATCCCAATTAATCAGACTCCATTTGGTGTTTTGTAAGTTACCACTCCAAAGGAATTGGTGAGAGAGGGCATCAAACTCCTTAAGGAAGTACATAGGGGCAGCCTGCACCATGCACTAGTAGATTGGAAGGGCATGGATAACCGATTGCAGGAGTGTGACTCTACCTGCAGTAGAGAGCCATCTGTGTGTCCAGTGATTGACCTTTTGCCTGAGTCTATCTAGCACCTTTTGCCAAAATAGTCTTGGTTGCCTACCAACCATGATAGGAATCCCCAAATATGTTACTGGCAGAACCTGAATTTGAAATCTCAAGATAGCCGTAATCCTCCGCTGTATAGGCACAGGTGTGTTGAAGAAGAAGATAGAGGATTTGTGATCATTAATTTTTTGCCCAGTCGCATCTAGATATATGTCAAGTGTGCCTCAAAAGGCTCTTGCCTCCCTAATGCGTGCTCTCCTTGCCAAGATAGTATCATCCACAAACTGGAGGTGAGACGTGATTAGTCCATTCCCCCACTGCCACCCTTGCACAATGTTCTGAGACACCTAGAACCTGATAAGCCATCCAAGCCCCTCAGCCAGTATGATAAATAAATAAGGAGAGAGCGGATCTCCTTGACGGAGGCCTCTTGAAGCACCAAAAAGCTCAGTGGGTTGTCCGTTGATAAGGACCGAATAAGAAGGCGTGGTAACACAACGTAGCACCCATTGGACCCAAACCGGATTAAAACCAAAGGCCAACATAACTTTTTGTAAGAATCTCCAGCTGGCCCTGTTGTAGGCTTTAGCTAAGTCAAGCTTGATAAACATTGCTCGTTCTTGAGAGGTACTCATGGAGTGAATACCTTCCGAGGTAATAACCACCTCGTCCAAAATTTGTTTGCCAGCAACAAAGCCCCCCTGTTCCTCTGAAATAATCAAGGGGAGGCATCCTTTGAGACGCTCCAGAATAAGCTTGGTGATGATTTTATATACCACGTTGCAAAGTGCAATGGGCCTAAAATGGTCCAGCTGATTCGCCTGATCTCTCTTTAGAATTAGGACAAGAAAAGTTGCATTTAGAGCCTTGAGCATTTCTTTGTTGAAGGATTCCTGCACCACGTCCAAGAGTTCATGTTTGATAATATCCTAGAACTCCTGAAAGAATTTGACTGGGAAGCCATCGGGTCCTGGAGCTTTACCTCTTTTCATGCTTAAAACCACTCCTTCCACTTCATCCCTACTAATAGGCCGCATTAGAGATTCATTCATTCCTGAAGTCACTATAGAGGGGATGCAGGGCAACACTGTATTTTTTGCCAACTCAGGTGGCGGCAGGCCATCAGAAAAAAGGGCAGAATAAAATCGGACAGCTTCTTTGGATATATCTTGAGAAGTATTCAGTCGTGTCCCATCTGGGCAAACCAAAGAGGAAATAAAGTTCCAGTTTTGCCTTACCTTAATTGAATTATGAAAAAAAGCGGTGTTCTTGTCCCCCTCCTGGAGCTAGTCTATACGTGCCTTTTGCTTCCAAAAAATCTCTTCACGAAGTTCCCACTCAGCTAAAACATTGGCCGCTTGAGATTTAGCCTGATGGAGTTCTTCAGAGAAGCCAAGGTCTCTAATCTGCCTGGTCACCACATCCAAGCGGTCTTGGGCCCTTTTCCTCATTGTGTGGAGATTACAGAAACTATTTATATTCCAATATTTCAGCTTCCTCTTAACATACTAAAGTTTTTTGGCGAAGGTGAACATAACGGTGCCATAGTTGGGTCCTCCCTGTAGCCACCACTGTGCCATCAAGTCATGAAGGGAGGCCTCGCGCAGCCACATGAGTTGGAACTTAAATGGAGGCTTCTTTGGTCCCAGGATGTGGTTGGTAGAGAGCTTAATCGGCCAGTGATCAGATCCTCTCCAATCAAGAATTTCTAAAGCCAAAGAAGTGGAGCTAGATCGCCAGAAAGAAGAGACAAGGAATCTATCAAGGCGCTCCGAGATACCAGCCTCACCAATTCGCCTGTTGCTCCAAGTGAAGATCCCATTGAGCGGTTTGACATTCGAGAGTCGCAGGTGATCAATATTCTGCCTAAGGATTTTCGAAGAGGGCCCCAATCCCGCCAGCCTGCCCCTCTTCTCCTCCAGGTTGAGAACTACATTAAAATCCCCAGTCAAAATCCAAGGCAAAAAGGGGTAGTAGCTCCTGACATATCTGATATGGTTCCAAAGTTTCAGCTGTCCAGGAAGATCCACAGGGGAATAAACATTAGTAACAAGAATGAGCTCCCTAGATTCCATAGAGGAAGCAATCATTGAGAGGGCCAAACTGCCAAATAGCCAGTGAAGAGGCGTGATTCTCTTAGGATTCCAGCACATGGCCAGCCCCCCAGAGCACCCCAAGGCACCCACACATTGGCTGTGACTGGAATACCATATGTTCGGCCTACAAGAAAACCAAGAATCTACTGAAAGTTTAGTCTCCTGGATACAGAAGATATCTGGAGAATGTTCAATCACTAATTTATGCATAGCTTTTTGTCTGGGGATGCTATGTAGTCCCCTTACATTCCATGATAAGACAATCATTGAGTGGAGTGGGGGAAATGCTCATCCAGGGTCTTAACAAACCTTGACTCTACCAATAAATCTCCTGTGAGCTTAATTTTGTCCTGATCCTTCCTTTGGCCAACTCGTGTAGGAGTGGAAATCGACACTTTCTTGAAGGGTCTTTGCATGAGACCAAGGGCTGAAGAGGATCCTTTTTTCTTTCCTGGATGCTTCCACCTCCTTAGCCAGGTCCACCCATCGAACCTCCTTATCACCTGGGGCTGTTGTATCTATAAGGGCATCCTCCTGCGGTCCATGAGAGATCTCCTGGGTCGGCTGAGGCTCCATGTCTTGTGAGCTATCTCTGAAAGCAATGCATTCAGACACCTCTATATTCTCTCCCTAAAGCATTTCTGGGATGCCATCCTCAATAGCCATACTGTCCAGAACTTCAAAACAGTTGAAACCTACCTCAACCTGCCTGTTAAAATTTGGCCGTTTCTGCCCACGGCTCTTCGTGCGGCACTGAGCTGGAAAGAATCCGTCCTTGTCAGGACCCCTATACCCTGCTGAACACTGCTCTGTACCTGTGGAGTTAAGATGATTTTTCCCTTTTATAGCAATGTTTGGATAGGTCCTAGTCGTCCCATTATTGGCCAGCTGGCCCTTTCCTTTGTCTCCATTGGCCATCCAGGGCCTAGACGACTCCTCAAGTGAATCATTGTCTCTAGCCACCTGAGGGCACTGACGGTGCAAATGCCCATACACATGGCATATGCGACATCGAAAGGGAATAGTCTCGTAATCTATTTGTTGAATCCAAGAGGAGGTGCCCATATAAATTTCCAGATAGTCTAGCAGAGGATTATTCAAATTAATATCAACGCAAATATGGGCATAAGAAATTACCTTTTTGTCCAGCATTTGATGCGCTATGGCTGTCAGTGTTCCAAGCATGGCGGCTATCTGGCGAAGGATATCCTCTCGCCAGAATTCCAAGGGAAGTCTCGGCAAACGGACCCAAACAGGGACGCAGGCTGGAAGATCTTTCACAGAATTAAACCCTGCATGCCAGGGTTTGAGGAAAAGACCATTGCGATCGTAGAAGTAAGGGCCTCCTTCAAAAATTCTATTTCGATCAGAAACAGAGGAAAAATTCACCATAAAATAACTGTTTCCAGCCAACATAATATCAAAGTCCCCCTCAATCTGCCATGTCCGCCGGATCCAGGCTTCCAAGGCCGATATTGAAATACGGATACCCAAGAATTTGCAGATTAGAGCATGGGAAGATAGGTATTCCACCTCTTCCTTCACTGCCTCTAGGGAAATGACCAAGACAGGCCGCTCCAGACTTCACTGCAGACATCCATTAATCTTCCTAAGCTTTGAGTTTTCACTGACATACATCGACTCAGTTTCCTTCACACTCCCCCTAGGGCTTCCATCCGGCCGTCTAGTCGCAGGGTGTCGCTCGCAGCCATCATTTTTTCCATCAATCCATTCATTCATATAATTATTATTGAATTGATTGTTGAAGATAATTATATTGAAGATAACATATTTCGAATAATGATAATATTAATAATTAATATTTATTAATATTTTTTATCAAGTTTTTAATTAATTATTAATGAAAAAATCATTTCTATTAAAAAAAAATTCATTAATTATTTTTAAATTTTTTAAATAAAAAATAAGATTATATATATAAATAAAAATATAAATTACAAAAACAATAACTTTTTAAAACTATCCCTAAATTTAATGGCTATCACCTTAACTTCGGCTATGAGATTAATAATTTTATATAATTTTTTATTCTATGTTATTGAAACTTAATGCAAACATGCTTACAAGTCTTCATGTATGTAAATATATCTCTTATCGACTTAGGTTTAAACTTATTAAGTGTGTACATTAGTTTAGTAATATTTGTAAATATATATATTTTTATTTATTTAAATTTTTTATTTCAAGTTTGTATATTAATTTAATTAATTAATTTTTAATATTAGTAAATATTTTTGAGTTAGAATTATGAATTGGAAGGGGAGTGTTTTGATGGGACTCCATAATTTATACAAAATCATTTAAAGTAATAAAATACCAAGTTAATATAAACATAATTATTAAGTCGAATTCAAATAAGGAAAGCTCTATAAAAAGGGCAACAATCGAAACTAATAGATAAAAACAACCATTAATTTACAAAATAATTGAAGTTCATCCTAAAAACAATCATGAGACAACCTTCGAACAAAACCAAATACAAGACCGACCTCAAACATCAACATAGAGCAACAAATTAACCGATGGATGGAATTAATTTTCTTTCACATCGAGAAATGAGATCTTCCATAGTCCATTGGGTACCATCTTTGATCATATGCTCAACCTCATATCTCAACCTTTCTGCATCCATCCTTCACCCTTTCTTTTTGACCATAGAGCCCATAGATGATTTGAATTTTGCCAAAGGTGAGTGAGGAGTAGAATCTGCAGGAGCCAATGGAGGAGAAGGCTTTAGATGCTCAGATTGACCCACATCCATTCCTTGATCAACCTGCCTTCTTGAGGATTGATCGTTATCTGAAACAGGGGGAGAAGAAGCTCCTAAGAGATGATAGAAAATGTTATAATTGCGCCATAATAACTCTTGATTAGGGGCACCCTTTTTCTTTCTCTAAACCATCCGAGCATGAGGACCCAATTGTTGAGGACCCTTAAAGGAACACTCTACTATTCTATGTCCAAATTAGTTATAACGGAAGCATCCAAAAGGGATCCCCTCAAAGTTGAGTTATTGGATCCACAAACCATGAGATGAACAAAGCCTATCTAAACAACAAAAGGGTTTAGAGAGGTCGACAATCGCATAAGCTCTCACATATCTATTCATCACATAATCCTTATCCACCGTGACAAAGGAACCAATCAAATTGATCAACATTGCAATATGTTCTTCATTCCTAAAAATCAAAATAATATTGTATACTCTGATCTATAGAAGAGGCACTGAAATATCTATCTTAAATCGGGTCAAAGAAAGGATACCATGCACATAAAAAATCCAAAATTACGCACGAACCAAGGCCCTAACGACCATATAAAATCCTGATCCTTTAAACTGCTGAAAACCTCCAAAAAAAAACATGGCTGAGCATGAAGAAGGAAGTAACCTCCATGATGATGAATGACGATCTGGCCCAGACAACACATTCCAATTTAAGTGAAATAGAAGATCCCACACACTTGTCGAATAAACTGTGCACTCCAATATCCTTCTCCATGTCCTTAACGAACTGGTTTGGAAGTGCAACGTCAGAAATCTGTGTTGTAAAGGAGACATGAAGGTCTCCAACAAAGAAAGATATTGGTTTGTGGTTGAGTTAATTTTTATTGGAAGTTTTTTTTAAATTTGAGGGAATTAAATTTGGTAGTTATGTTTGTTTTATTTTTTTTCCAATTTATAATTAATTTGATAAAGTAAAAAGAGAGTTTTGATGAGATTTTATGATCCAATATAAAGTTAATATACAATCATCATCATAATAATTAATAATAATAATAATAATAATAATAATAATAATAATAAATATTAAAATTAAAAAATTTCAGTAAAAAATAATATATGCAATTTTAGTGAAAAATCTGCCGACAAGAAGCACAATCATTAACCTTTAGTCAAACATCAATGAAAAAGTAGAGCAAATAGACGAAGTACCAAAAAGGATTACCATCCTCAAAACCCAACACATAACAAGGTCAAAAGGGACCAAGCAATCTAATTTGAAGAGCATGTTATGTAGTTATGTTTGTTATTAACAAAGTTGATTATGGGAGATTTGTTAGATAAATTTATATTCAATTATTTTTGTTTTTATATTATTATATTTTATTATGAGGTTCTCTCAAATTATATGGAATTTTGTATAATAATATTATATGGTATTAAAGTGAAGTTTTCTTTCTCTTTAGATCTTTTTACTTTATTTACATGACCACTAAATAAAGTGATATTGTGTAGAATAAAAATTATGTGGGTGCTAATAAATTTGTCGTTGGCAATGACCACTAAATAACTTTTACATAGAATCAAAGAAGATTGTAGACGGCTTCCCTCGCTGTGATGTTGTGATCATTTTCTATGTAAACAGTTCAAATAATTTGATCATTTTCTCTTAGATGATGATTTAACCAAGTCCTTCGACAAAGAAAAAAAAACCCAACTCATCTATTACGGGACATTATCTATTTTGAGACGTAATCTTGACACAAAGAAAGTGAAAATCTTTATTCATGAGCCATGTGGAAGACTGCATTTAATGGTGGTTTTATAGTCAAATTTGGAGGCTTTTTTTTGCATTGTGTAGGCTTAATTGAAGGCATAAACAAGTATGATTTATGCTCGTAAAAATTGTGAAATGAGGGCCTCACCTTTCGTTGACACTATCCAACTGACACACTCTCTGCTTCTGTTTCCTTGGCCTTTTCTATTGTAATTAAATATTTTACGACAAACTTAATCACTCACATTAATGAATTGTAAAATGTTCGGCTATTAGTTTTTTATTTTATTTTTTTTGCTTTTACTTTGGGTCCTCTCATGTGTTTAATTAGTACATGATAATCTTTACACATAATTATTATTAATCCTTAGGTTATAGATAATCTTCTTACTTATACTTGGTATGAGCGATTGTGCATAGTTCTCAACTATGTGAATATAAAAGTACCTTGAGAGAGAATTGTATATTATTAATGCTGGCAAACAAAGGCAACATAAGTGCTAATCAAATTCAAATTGCAATGACAAATAATGTTACAATATTAAATTTGTATTTTCAAGTTAAAAATATTAAAGCAAACGTACATTATAAAATTACACGTAAATTTAAGTAGAAACAATTCTTAATACAAATGCAAGGACTAATCCCTACATGGCCCGTGTTTATATTGTTATGAAATATTATAAATATTTAACCAAAATATTAAAAAATATTTTTTAGTAAACTTTCTAGGGTTATATCCTAATCCTCATACGAACTCTATTTTGAGTCTTGGTTTTTTAAAGCTATAAATTTTCTTAAGAGGAATGCAATAGTGCAATTAGTTTTGAGCTTTCAACTTATTTACAATAGTTTAATCCTATACTTGAAACCTAATTTTCGACATTGGGTCCAAATTTCACTCTTGTAAATTCATTCTACAATTTGTAATCGCTTTAGCTAATGATATAAATTAAAAAGGTTATTCTTCAATTATATACGAGTGCCTTATTAGGCAAAATATTTTTTGGGACCCATACCAAGGACTATGTGTTTGTCTCAATGCTTTGGAAGGTTTTATTTTGGTGTTTGTCTCTCTACACTTTTGGACATTGTATCTAAGTAGAGGATTCAAACCACTCACATAAATACTTGAAACCTTTATCAGGGGTTTTGTCCTTTATCCCACAAAAATATTCTTTGTTTATGTGTGGTTAACCTATCTCACTTTATGACAACATTCTTTGTGTAGTGGTTCCAGTGCCCTCTTGAAATTTAGTATAGCTCATCATTATAATAGGAATTATTCATAAACTCTTGCTTCCATTCCACTCAAGAAGTATATTATTTTTTTAGTTTGTCATTATATTCAACTTCATCCATTAACCATAATTTGAGACTTTCAATATACACTCCCACTTGATTCAACATTATTGAGGGATATTATGTTCTTCTTCCTTGGTATGATCCTTTAGTTTGAAGTATGATCCCTCAGTTTGAAAACTTGGTGACAACTTTATACATACATCTTCGAGTAGTGAATGAACCCATCCATACAGTTTAATGGAGCCTCGTTTATAACACTCAACGTTGGTGTATACTTATTTTCATGGAATAAAACAAGTAGCCTCAAAACCAATCATTTATTTTGAGATGTGATCATATTGTACATAAGTACTTGACTAGACCTTTATTTTTAGGGTTTATTTTGAGAATCCGTTCTCAATTCTTCTTTAAATAAATATTACAAGGGATATTGGTGTATGTATATACACCTCTCTTGTTAACTCAATTAGTTTAAGGTTTATTTTTCTATGTTTACACATCGGTTTAATTAATTACCGCCCCATCCACCTACACATACAAAATTAATCAAATAATTGTTACATTCAGATGGTTGGAGACTTAAGGTAAGGCCTTTATGCATGCTTATCTTGATCTTCAGTTCAACAAATCTTGATTAAAAGAATATTTTCTATTTTAGGAGTTAAATTGTTTTGTTTACTTCTAATTCCACCATTATTTTATTCTTTCTATAAATAAAGGGTTTCCTTGTATATATTATTAACAAGGTTAATTAATGAAGATCTTTTGGATAAAATTATAGTTATATGCTTGTATAATTATATTGCTAGAATATTTTCATAATAAGTTTATGTGGGGTTTCTTGAAGAGCTTGAAGTACTAAAGAAATTCCATTACAAAATTTTACACTAACAAGTTAGTTCATTGCAGTAATTATGAAAGGACCAAAACTAATTATAAAAGAAATTGTCAAGCCCTTACAATTATAAAAGATCAATAGTATCCCTTTGACATACCCAATAATTAAACTGTTCATACCCCATGTTTGTTTGTTCATGAGATGTAGATATGGTGGACCACCCTTTAAATATTAGCATGCTTACACTATAATACATCAACTAAAAAACACATTATAAACCTAATTTCTAAAATATCAAAAAATATAATAAGTATAAAATCTAGATTAACCTCGAGAAAAAAATAGAGTTGTAGTTCTATGCCCATAATAATATCAGTAAGAAGTTACATAACAATTAACATTCCAAAAAACCCATAAATAGCAAGATACAAGATATTAAGCCACCTTATAGAAGGAAGATGAGGAGGTAGTGGGACAATCTAGCTTATCTCCCCAACCGCCCCCATAGGGGTGTGGATCATCAAGTATGGATCCTCAACCATTTTATTCAATATTTTATTCAACATCTTTATCGATTTGATAGTAAATAACATCAACAAAAAATTATAAATAGTAAGAGACAAGATATTAAACCACCGATGTAATCAACCCCACAAAAGGAAGAGGATGAGGTTGTGGACATTTTGGTTCATCTCCTTAATTGTCCCCATGGCGGGTATGGAACTTCAAGCATAGATCCCCAACCAAAATTTTCAATTTCTTTTCAACATTTTTTTATTTAGCCAACGAGGGGGTGAAATGATAAGATATGATATAGACATTTTCCCTTGCTCGTCCCAACCAGAAGATACAAAACCAAAAGTCCCATAACTAGCCTTTGGCAAAGGCCACCATCCATGGCCCCTCAACAACAAGAATTGGTGGTGGGGAGGAGGAAGTGGGGTGGAGAACACAATGTGATTATGTGACTTATGTTGACCCCTAAATATATCCCTTCACTCTTGATCCCTTCCAAGAGGTTCTTGGTGAGAGGAATATAAAGGCACCCTATTAATAGTACAAGGGGAGTTACCCCAAGTGGCCAAGGAGATTGTAGAGGTGCTTCACCTCCAACGCCACATTCTTTACTTGCCTCTAAATTTATACCACGATATATGATAATATAACAATTATTTTAGCAATAGATAAATTCATGTCTATATGTTTTTTTATTAATTATAGAAAAAAATATTTCTAAAGAAGAAAGAGAATATCAATATAAAAAATATGTCAAAATTACTTGAATCTCACATAGAGTAGATCAAGATCCCCTAATAGAACCATGTGCTAATAAAAGTGTCCTAGTCTAAATATATTTTAAAAAATGAGTGAATCCACCTCCATGCTTTCTAGGCTCTAACACTAAACCAAAAATGTGCTTAAGAAACTCATTTTGTCCACAAGCTGGGTATTTGGGAGATGGGATCCCCATATGAAGTAGTTTGTCACTCACTGGAAGACCTTGGTAAAGAGTGCACCATTAAAAAAGGGCCTTTTTGGATTTGACAATTGTAAATTAGGTGGTTTGGAATCTTGTACTCTAGAAAGAACCAAAGCTACTAAAATTTCATTATTTGTTGAGCATTTCCTAGGGTAAAATGTTGGGAGTTAGCTATTGTTAACCACGCTGAGTTTTGTACCAAAGCAAAGGAGTGGACATACACCAGTTCCAATATTTCAACCATTTTGGAGAGCCTATAATTCTAATTTTGTGCAATGCATAGTTTGGCATGACTACTTGAATCTGAGAAACCAATTAAAAATCTTATTTGTTAAATTTGAATTTAGTCTTTAAAACTTGCCAATTGGTCCAAGGTCTAGATTGTTTATCAAAGACATACTCAATGACAAGAATGCCTTTATGAAAGAGTTGAAGGGCTTTGATTCTAGGAACCTCGGTGAAAGGTTTGACGTTAATAGCAATAATTGGGGACCACCATAAGGAAGTGAATTAATAGAGAGACTTGATCTAAAGCCACACCCCTTCCAAACCAGAATGGTTTAATGGCCTCCTAGGCCTTCCATACATGTATATTATTTTGCTTGGATCAAATTTGAAAACCCATCAAATTTGTCTCGATACGAATTTGGCAACCTACCAAATCTATCCCCTACCTTTTTTGTGAGTCCTTCTACCTTGACCTAATTTTCTAAGCCTTTGATTTTTCTTCTTGCAATCTTCGATGGTCGACCGTTGCATATCTTACCCTGAAAAACCTTATATACATATGAATCAATCCTTAATCATTTATTGAATGTTGAAGAGGTGTCGAAAAAATGCAAAAAAATCTCCTCCATTTAAATATGAACCACACATTAATCAATTATATAATTTAAAATATATTTAATTATTATTTTATATTTTTATATTATAAATTTCATTATTAAAAAAAATAAATAAATTATTTATATCTACATTATTTAACCCTAAACCAAAAATAATGGAAACAAAAACTTAGTTGAAAAAGGTCAATTATGTTATACAAACTACAGATTGCAAAGATAGGTAAGATCTTTGCCGGAGTAAAAAGAGTGACATGATTACCCAACATTTTTGACCACTTCCTTAGTCCTTTATGTTATGATGTGCACTTTGTGTATGGAAAACGATGCCACCCATGTGCAATAAACCCTACGAAGCCTATTTTATGTCTTTATGCTGTATGCCACTAATTTTTACCACCATTTTATTGGGTATACAATCACCATTCATTTTAAACTTTTTGCAAAAGCCAACCATTACCCCCAAAAAGTCTTGTAAATTTTTATTTATTATTCATAAAAATTAAGAATTGGACAATGGAATTGAAATGCCCTTTCATCTATTTTGGATTGCATGAACGTCCTTTCATCTATTATTGTAGAAATTTTCCTTCTCCTTCACCACGTCAACCATAGAGCATAATTGTACCCCTGTCCCTTGGATAATGTCCCGCCTTCATTTAAAGATATTCCTTAACCCTATTAGGTAATCACACCAGTAAATCTTAAAAAAAATACTAATCTAATTAGATTAAATTGTTTGTAAAAATTAGGGTTGAGATTTGATAGGTTCTTTGGTTTTCAATGGAATTAGGGTTGAGATTTGACGGGTGCTTTAATATTCAATAGAAAATTCATAATGTTTTGTTTATCATCTTTTCAATAAATTTTTATTTTTGAAAATGATTTTTCAATAAAATTGAATGGATGTATTATTATAAATAAATATATTGTATTACAAATTTAAAATATAGGAAAAAGGAAGAAGAATGAAGAAAGGCATTCATTTATTATTTTCAAAATAATTTATATACTTTAAAGTTATGGACATAAAATAGGGACATACATTCACATAGTGCTCTCAAAAAAAATTATAGGCTTCAACTCGATGTTATTGAAATGTTTTACACTACAAGAAAATGATTTTTAAAAATTAATAAATATTGTTAGGAACGATACACATGAAATATATTTAAAAGTATTAAAAATAGGTAATCCATGGATATCGAATCTCATTCTTAGTAGAAGTCTTCTATTAATCAATATCATGGTTGAGATTTGATGTTTGTCTTAAGCAATTTAATTATTTTGTAAATATTTTATAATTCATAAATTCATTTACAGATTAAGCATAGCAGAAACATATTTTAAAAAGATAAATTTTTAATACTGCTATAAAATATTACAATTATCTATTCGATAAAAATATAACATTAATAACTATTTTATTATATTAACGTCTTTTAAATAATATATTTTACTAATAAACATTTCACTTATTAACATATCATCCCAAACAATATTTATTGATGATTGTATTAATAAATACAATACTCCCAATACATAATTTCCTACTCATCAATAACCATTATTACTTCAAATTTTAAATAAAATATTAATTCCTATATTTTAAATAATAATTAATCTTTAGTTTTTTATATCTATCACCATGAAATCTTCTCTCTCACATTCTCATAACAATATGTAGGGTCAATTGAAACAAACACTACATATTTTGTTTACTACAGTACACAAAGCCCTATAACCATTGTAAAACTACATTAATAAGAAAGCCACACCCTTCATTGCCAGGAATGATTTATATTAGTTGATGACACATAGATCTTAGATAATATGCAAAAATGGCTTTGTTGAGAAGGCCTTGGAAACTTAGAATCAAGAGCAATTGGTAGTTGTAAAGGTTGACTCCACAACATTTGCAAACCTCCTTTGTCAACTAGAGTCAAATGGAGCATCTCAATGTCATAACATTATTAAAAGAGGTGCTTTACACCTTCAATTATTGCAAATTTACATTTCTAAGAAACGAGATTTGTGCTAAAACAATGGTTTTGGACTTTGTCTCTTTCTTACAATTATCTTCTCTTTCTATTTTTTAATGTAAATTTTAATTTATTATATAGTGATTTCTTTATTATTATGATTAGCGTTAAAGTATCACTAACATTAAAGTATAAATATTTCTATTGTAATTATGATATTTTAATTCGTATTATTTATTGATTAAATTTTATATATAATAATAGTAAATTTATTTGTATAAGGACTCATCTAATGATTAAACAAGTTTTGGAGGTATTGAAACTCCAAAGCAGCCTCTACTTATACTTGAATCTGAAAGTTTATATAAGCGAGCACATAAACTTTTTTATAGTAAAAATTTGCTTTCAAACATCGTCATTGTTAAAAATACTAAAGTTTCTAGATTTCTGGAACGGAAAAAGAATATTAGCTTTGAAGAAATTCTAAATAAAAGTAAAATAAAACTGCCACTAAGCAAAAACTCAGCACAAAGTAAGTCTTGTTGAAATGGGCATACGATAATAAGGCATCAAAAGGTTATGAATACACTTCCAAACACCATAAGCATGAAGGAAAACCTAGAACAAGTGATCGAAGGCCTCTTGTTTGTTTTAGGAAGGACACCTAGAGTGAGGAATCCTAACACTGAAAAGCTTTTTTTTGAATGACATTTGATAAACCAAACACTTTAAAAACATGTAAGCTTGAGCTCGGGATTAAACTATCATATTTGATTTAGGCGAAAAAGTCAAATCAAGAGTGGAGAGTAATTATTTAATTTAAAAAGAGCCAAAGAAAAATGACTAAAAACTTTATACAAAAACCCAAGAATATGATACTTGAAATGTTTATTACAATATAAAATACATAAATATAATAATTTTATATTTTTTATAATTAAATTAATAAAATATAAATACTTATTTCATTTTATTCATTTATTATATTATTTATTGAGTGAATATATTGTACCTAATAATTTTTAGATATTAATATATAATTTAGTAGGTGGTTTAGATTGCATGGCAATATTTGTTTGGGTCATTATCGTTTTATATGGTATTTAATATATATGTATATATGTTGTCTTGAAGCTTAAGCATCTTTCAATGATTTAGAATAAAAGATGAATTGTTAAACTTATTATCTTTATTTCTTTAAGGAGGACTAGGCTGGGAATTATTTAACGTACGTTATTTAGTTATTTGGGTAAGAGTACTTAAGTATTAATTTTAAAATTTTAAAAAATGGTAGTTATAAATTAATTTTAAAAGTTTATTTAATTTTTATGAGTAAATTAGGGATATTAATCAATTTAATTTTATAGTAATTGATAAATTTTTAATGATGATAGTTAAATATTTATTTTATTTTAAAATTATAATTTTAAATATATTTGGTTCATTAAATTTTATTTTTTAATAGAATATGATATGTCGATGGGTTTGTAAAGAGAAAAATACATTTTATTCAAAATAAGATATAAGAATAAATAAAACCTCACTTTTGGAAGTTAGTGAAGGTCAAAAATTAATTCAAAGGGTTGAAGTTTTACAATATCATCTTATTAAACAAACTACATCGCATAGTGCATCACACTAGTAGATTTTGAGGACTACTTATTTTCTGGGTGGATCGTCTCGTCATGACAGTGGTAGTGGAGTACGTTGGGCAGCTACCCAGTAGGACAAGTTTTCACCCCTGAGGCTTGCCATTTCTCTGCCTTGACAGAATTATGAGCAGTCGCAACAAACTCCTCAAGAGCAACAAAATGATGGGTGAAAGCCTCTTACCTTGGATGAGGACACCCCAACTGATGGGGGGTGGGGAGGGAAGCCTCAGGGCCCTTCGCTGCCTCCGCCACCTGCTACCATGTTTGTTGCTACTGCTTAAGGACTTGTTTGTTTGTTTGTACTTTATCCTTTTTTGGTTATTAGTGCACACATGTTAGACTTTTTGGCCAATATGGCATTTTAGTTGCTTCCGCTGCTTTCTCGGGGCTTCTATAATCCGGTGTGTTTTTAGGGTGTGACTTTTCCACCCATTTTTTTGTATGATTAGCTTCATTTTATTTTGTAAGTTTTTATATAATAAAGTGCGCTTTTCAATTAAAAAAAGTGTCACCTTTTTTCATTTTCTGCAAAATCAGATACTATTAACATCAACAAAATTTGCTAACGCAAATTGTGTCAAAGATTTATAAAACACCTTAAAATTGGCGTCAATCCTCTAAATTTGGCAGTTTTTCATAAATCTAATGTAAATAGCATCAAAGTTCACATCAAGTGACCTCAATGATTTGATTGAGGCATTGATCATATGACCAAAGTATTAAAAAAGAGACCTGATGCAAATAATGATGCAAAGTCTGACACACATGTTTCCCATGATTAAAAAAATCTCTTAAAATTTTTAATTTGACCCATTAAAATTTTGAAAAAAAATCAACAAAATATATCTGACATAAGTGCATCGTGTTTTGTATCAAACGTCACCTTAAGTTAGAAAAATAAACTCCCAATAATATATTAAGGAAAAAAATTTATCTTACGTAAATTAAAGAACAATATTAACAACAAAATTAATATTTTGAAGGGGCCCAATTGTTGTTATTATTTGAATTTTATCTCATGTTATCAGATTTACTTATATTTTTATGTTTTTTTTGGTTTAAAATCAAAGGTAAAGGAAAATTAGAAAGAGAGAGAAGAAAATAAAAAGAAAAAGACAAAAAACTACAACACAAAGACGATTGGTTTGAAAAGAAATTCTAAAATATACATGAGGAAGATGAAGAGGAAGAGGAAGGGGAACACGAACAGGGATAAGAACAAAAACAGGAATAGTGCATAAGTTTTGTATGACATTCTTTGTTTGAGTTTTTATAAAAGAAAATAAGGCTTTCAAAATACATTTATTTATTATTTGAAATTTATTTAAATATTATTTCATAGTATCAGATTTATCTATATTTGTT